>CACRXP010000076.1:1048169-1119356 GCA_902702965.1 Spirometra erinaceieuropaei
GTTAATTGCAGTCACGTCTTAAAGAATGTGGCTCACTGTTTCTCCAACATATTTACTTACCTTACCCTTATGTGCAACCAGCTATTCAGTATACAAAAAATAGACGAAACAATTTTTCCCCTTTCTATGTGCGAATTCAAAGAAGAGAGGATTTGAGCTGCATACTAAATCCTCTGAAGTGTCATTGATGGTCATAACTAACCGCTAACAGCACAAGTCATCCCGAACAAGCGGTATTACAAACATCTTGAAAATAATATTTTACGAGAACGTATATTTGGTGACTTGGTTCATCAAACGAAGAATTTCGAGGCCCCAACGGCAACTTAACCGTAAACGGGAAGTGTGAACTAATAGTATTAAGGCCGGTTGGGAATAAAATTTGAGACGATAGAGTGAAAGAAGGGTTAAAACTGGCGGATCAAAAAGTAGTTTGACGGGAATGAAGGGAAAACTGTCGGAATCATTAAGATAAGAGGCGCGTAACAAGTAAATGATTTTGGCCAACTTTCATCTGTCGTCAGCGTCATTTTTGTTGCGGATGATCTTGGGCCCTACTTTGGATTAACGTCAGACCGGAGAACAATAATGGTATGTTGACCGCTTTGGTGTACGATAATAAACTGTGGTTGTCGAAAATGCGCACCCGGAGGACCAGGAAAGCAGGTACTTGATTCCAATTGACTTACGATGGCCATTCTCAGAGAAAGTTATTTTTATGGACCATGTTTGTTAGAAGTCTGTTGAAAACATTTTCATGCTTGAGGAGCTTTTTAGATCACAGAAGGGACAACAAACGCGAATTATTTCAGAGGGAAATTATGCGGGAAGGAAACTGCAAGACACCAACATAACATTCCTTTCTCCGAAAAATTGCAGCAAAGTGCTCTAGCTCGTTCGTTTCTGTTTCGCTGATTGAATGAAGACAGACGTTTTCATTTGCTTCTAATCTGAATCTATTTCAATGAAGTGCACACATTTGCTATCATTAAAGCCAAATGTGGATGGCACCCGATCTACCCGGATGATGGGCAGGTTGAGGAGATTTATGTAGAACAGTATTACGGAGGAAGAATTTAGGAGGCACTCCGTATGGACTTTCCTGACTTAGTTATTTTTTAGGCGCGGTCCGAAATTTGATATGAATATTTGAGCTGAAATCTATTAGCTACTACGAAATTACCGCGTAATATTCACAAACTGCCAAGGGACAGCCAGTATTATGGAACTTTGTAATTATTTACCGTGCTGGAGTTCATACGCCAGAAACCACAAAGGGGAGGCTGGGAGACCCACTGATAAGCCTACCCCCTCGCAGCTGCGCCAGGCAGCGACATAAGATCGGCGAAACATGCGTGTCTGGGCTTTTAGCTATTACCTGTGCTGTAGTATGATAAATAATTACACAATCCCGACTTATTCATCGTTGTCAGCCACCCAACAATCTTAGGTAGTATAACTCGAGGGTTGCATTCGGATCCTATGGCGATTAGGCCTAACGCAATGCCAAGCAAAATGGAATTAAGTTTTTTCAGTTGCAGTCGGGGATACTTAATGTTAAGTGATAAAACGTAGACCAGAAAAACCTGAACGCGAATATAACGGCAGATCGGGGTAAAACCATTCGAGAATTAAAAACTTATTTGGAACCAGAAATACACTTTCTCCTATAAAAAATCTATCGAGGACGCAGTTTTCTTCAAAAAACATCACAAGAAGTAATATTTGTGTGCGTATTTTCTATAGAAAATACGCTTGAATTTAAAAGAACATCGAAAACCAGAGTATGAATTACCTACTCTTTATGCAGTCCTTTTTCATCGAGTGCAGTTTCATTCGACGTCCAGAAAGAACTGCAAACAAAAACAAGCATTCTGGCGTGTCGAAAATGCCACGGGATAATGCCGCACGATAGTTAGTATTACAAACCACCTAAGTAATTCTTCACAGTCAGGAACGCCTTTTGCAATTTCGGTTAACATTTAATGAGATCTCTTACCGACTGTATCAGCAACCCACATTCCAATGACCATACTGAAGGTATGTAAAGGCAACCGTCATACAAACCCTCAATACTTATTTACTAAGCAACATCTGCCGTACCTTTAGAGTCCGCTGCTAATCTACAGCCCTCAGTATATTCAGTAAAAAATACTAATCAGCTTTGAAATTTTGACGAATGCTTATTAGTCATGAGTTAAAATCACTATTTGGACGATACTCAGCTTTCAGAAAAAGAAGCTTTATTCAACAAAGATAATTGCAGCGATGAGCGCTTAGAGTTCTCGAATGTGTTATTTACAGCACCCATACGACCGTCTTTGTCTAGGATAAAATCCCTGACGGTGAAGAAGCCGACAACCATGAAAAATGCAAGGAGGATCAGAAGTGTGAGCAGCGACCCGGGTGGACTCGAGGACCCTGGTTACCTCTCTCTCTTGTCCTCGCGGTGGTCCTAGGAGGCTGTGCGTTTACCACCCTCCGCCAGTCTCGCGATCGAGTACCACCCCTTCTACCCGACCCAGTGCCACCAGCCACTTGTTACCGCTGTGATAATTACTTCAACCTCATGTTTGGACGACGCATCAACTCCCAGGAGGACGTGCAGATGGTTGGGCCATTTGGAGGCAGTGTTATTGGTGCAGGCGGCATTGCCTCCGAGTTTGGCAGGCAAGAAGAAGCTGATCTGTGCGCTGAGTACGTGAACCGATCGGCGCTGGTTAGTTTCCGGTCAGATGGCGACTTCTGTGAGGAGCAGCGCTTCAACGGCTGCTTCAAGATGATCACCAAGAGTTACCGAGTGACTGCCGGTCTGGGTAGAGAGCAGTTGGTGGTCACGGTTGTGACCAGGAACTGTGCTGAGATACCTGAGACCATCTCGTTGGGGTGCCAAAAAATCTACGGGGGTGCGGGCATGGTGAGAGAGTTGTGTTACTGTAAGGGTGACTACTGCAATGGGAAGGCCAAATTACAAGCACCACTTTGCATCAATGTACTTTTTATGGCCTTACTGATATGGTTTCGCATTTGAAAGCACCTTGCCGCAGGAAGAACGTGCTGAGTAATATTATGAATAAAAATATGCTTGATAGACTTGTTTTTACAAAAAAACTCTGTCGATGTTTCTAGCGGTTTTCAAGTTTTATGTAGAAGACTCTACATGTAAAGCATCCTTTCGCCGACCCATAAGTAGTCAGCTACACTAGCCTTGGTTTGGAGTCTTACGCAGTTATTCGTGCAAGCTAATGTTGAAAATAATTCTGAACTGAGAAAGGATATGCCTGTGAGAAGTTAGACTGGGCACTTAGACTTATGACCAACACGCATGTCTATATTACTGCATTTTGAGGTATAAACTATGAGGTATACATCAGAAGACAGAAAGATCGTCAATACTGATATACGTTTGACTGGCAAAGCTTCAGTTGTTTGTTTTGCCTACGAAATCTGCCCGCATGTAAGCCGCGCGGTCATAACGTTTGGCATACGTGCATCAGAAGTCAAAAAAACATTAGCAAGCTGCGTTTTGGTACAGGGGATCGGTGTTTAACTACATCGTCTGGTTACAGGGCAGGATGAATTCATTTTTAACGCCTTAAGGCTCACGGTCAAGGTTTTGGTAGGCGACCAAACCGCTACAATCAAGTTGACCGTTAACAGTAAAACAAAATGCTATATCCGTTTTCCATTTCGTAACCAAGTCACATCGGTAAACGGCGTTCACGAATAATTTTCATTTGTTTACGTCCCGTTTGAGCCGCATCGCGACCGACTGAGCGAATAACTGCTGCTTAGTGCTGAGAAACCATACTTCAGAACAGTACTGGATTGGATATCAAATCCTGGGCTCTGCTACTCTCGGATGTTGTACAGCTGGAAGTCGGCATCTACTAGGTCTAAATAATCTCTTCCGGTCGCCTAAACAAGAGCTTTATTTGCCCGACGTTTCGGATTCACGTTTCAACCCATCATCAGAAACAGTAACGGATACCCGTATATGTTGCTGTCTCTGATGATGGCTCCGAGTGCGATTCCGAAGCGTCAGGCGAATAAAGCTCTTGTTCCAGCGATCGCTTCTACTTCTTATCAACTAATTCCTGAAACTCACATCTTCGCTTGTACCGGCAATCTTTTCAGCGTCCCTGATTTTCGGTAACTTCCTCAAACAGCCACATGCCTCGAAATGAAACTTTGAGCATTAGTGTACAAAAATCTCTCTGCGCGATTGGTCCTGCAGTCCCACTTATTTCCTACTTATTAAAGCAATTTCAGTAGGCATGATTAAACTGGCTTGCCATATATGGCGACACGGCAGGTGGTCCATCCTGGGTTTGCATTGACTTGAATTTGGCCCCCCCCCCCACTGGCACCTTCGGCTGTGCGGCCTTCCGTCGGCCACTGCCTTCCAGGCTGTTGTTACCATCCTATCTTGCAGCCAAACTGATCGTCGTTTTGGTACTGTTGGACTTCTGTTGACTGTAGTTAATTCCAATGTCGGACTTAATCTTTCCACAGGACGTCGGGAAGATACCTCCGTACTTCCGACGTTTAATTTGTACTTGCATTTCGCCCATTGATCCCTGGTTTCGTACGTCCTTGGTATCTGATCGTCGTTCTCGTCGTTGCCGTCATACGCCAAACAAAGTCGCTATTTCAACTTATGCTAACTCCATCCGCCGGTCCTCTATCATGCGTGAGCCTCGTTCCCCTTTGGGCCACCTTACCTTCCACGCCGCGATTACACTGTATTGGAGATGGCTTGCTTAAGAACATTAACCAGATTGCCAAGTTAAGCTGCAACTATATACTTTGGCTCCGATAGTCCGAGCTTCCACTGTCATCTAATCTTACACTTTAACGTTTGGTGGAGGGGGCGCTCACCGATCGCGCTGTGGAAATCACTCGTCCCGTTGTGCCTTTACATCCGTTTGGCACTTAACGGCCTCCAGTGACAGTCGTCTTCTCCACTACCGGAAGTAACCATCGTGAAGGTTTTCGAAGAAACACGCTGGCAGGCGGTATCTCCGAGTGTACAGTGCTGGGTGCGTGTGTGTGTGTGTGTGTGTGTGTGTGTCCTCCAAACGGACCACGGGTTAGATGCGCTGGACCAACACGTGGGCCACATCGGACTCTGGCAGGCGTTATCTGTGCGCAATAACATTTGCGGGGTGCGCTGGCAGAGTCTGCTGTCGGCAATCGCCGCAAAACTGGACCACTGCCATCACCCCATTGTTTTGTGGTCAAAATCCTGGCCATTTGTGTGTGAACCAGGGGGTGCGGAGTGGAGCGCCAAGGCGAGGATCCGTCCGAGCCATCCACCTGTGGCCTCCCCCGTCTCCGGTCTTCTTGACTTGGTCTTGACGCCGGGCTCAGGCGGGGAGGAGGAGAGAGTGTAGCTAGATGCTACGCAAGTCTACTGGCACTATAAACCCCTGCGTAAGTCACCGTCCCTGCTCCACAATGCAGTCTGTGGGGAATACGGTGGACATCATCGAAACCGATGGTCGAACTGTCGTGTTTGTGTGTAATGGTTGTTTGCCTGTTGCCCATCCAGCTTGCAGGTGGACGTTGCAAGCCCTACCTTTTCGTGCAGTTTACCTTTCAGGCCGTTTAATGACTTGAAATTGGTATTTTTTTTATTATGCGTTACCCCTTCTGAGGTTCATCTACCGCAACTTTCCTTGTCCCGTCACCTCCGTACTAACATCCATTTAGATGAGTGTCAATGCGGTTGCAGATACCAGCATTATTAGCATAAAAGTTGCAGAAAAGTTTATAAAGTACAGATCTGTAAACGGGTTCACTTCAGGAACCTGAGCGGCTGGCCCTTTGCATACTTTGTCGGTTGATCGGGACGTTTACCTATGGCATAGCCGTCAGTGGTTTATCACTGCTTACTTCGTAATCATTAGAGATGAGGGGCCTGGGTACTGGTTTCATTATGTACCGGATGGACGTCAGCCACGTGTTCCAGTGAGGTTTCCCAGATTTCCGGCAAACTGTCCGCTTTCAATCCGAATCACAGACGGTATTGGACTTCATCTACAATTAGCCCAAAGTGCTCTTCCCGAAATCTGCCAGTTCCGTGGAGTTTCCGCTTTCATCTACCCCTGTAAACGTGCTTCCCTGTCATTGGGTCCACAAAATTAGCGGAATGATTTACGCATGGTGCCGGCTTTTTTCCCATAGGTGCGAGTACGTCTTCCGTTTATACGAGACTATGATGTTGCCTGGGGCAACGCAAGCATCCATTTTTTCGAAGTGGCCCTTCCTCGTGTGCTGTATCAAACATGCCCATGATCCAATGCTGCTTCTTTCTTCATTCAACATTGTTCTTAGGCCGACTAATCATTGTCTCGTCAACTTGCACTTCCACGTCCGTCCCTATTAGCTTAACCTCCTTCGGGTGGGCTTTTGAGCAGATATCGCGTCAGACGCGGTACCTTTCAACTGCTGTGGTGTGATTTACACCAACGTAGGCCGCACAACTGCTGACGTCCGTCCCCTAGGGAAAGCGTGATAGGTTCTCATTATCTTAAATGATGTCAGATTGCCTTTGTCATCAAATGAACCAATTCTGAGGGCTTTTTGGTTCTATACCGGCCGCACGTAAGCACATGGTCGTCGGTATGCTGGCGTAATATTTGTTGTTTCGTCGAACGCCCGCATCGGCATTGTTCCTTCAACGGTAACAATTTCTTTGTTTGGACGTAGTGTACAAGTTGAGGTGAGGTCATTGCCCCTTGTATCGTAGTAAAGCCTACTGACTTGTCCATTTATGGTCCGATTCTTCTACGGGGCTTACTTGGCTGCGCTTTGCAACTGGGATAATAAGGCGTCTTTAAATCCAACTTACTTAAAATCTATGGAGCATTCGGTGTTACGTTTTTATTTATCATAACCCCATTTTATTTGGAAGCTCTAAGAGTATGGTTCTCAGTAAATGACCTCTCACTGTAATAAAAAATTATTGATTTGTTTTGCATCTGGCTGTCACTTCCCACAACAATCTCCTCATCCACTCTTTCGTAATTATCTCCGTCAGGTCTCACTGTTTTTCGCAAAACTTGCAGATCGACCTTGACACTGCCTTCACAATTGCTAGTGGATCCCTAATTTTAAACTGGATTTCCCTACCACTTCAGTTAATCCCGGCGGTTTGCGCAGCTCTTCCGCTAAACCCCTTTTAATACTCCCCGCGCTATTTCCCAGTTCATATTCACAATCGGTGTTAGTTAGCCTACATCTATTGTAACAGTCGACACATTCTTTGCTTCTTACAAACGTGTCCAAAGGCCCCGCCCATAAAATTCCTGTTACCACCATTCCCGCATGGCAGGTGCCTTTGGTTACTGTTTTATCATTGCGGTTGATGGACCACTCCTCATCAGAATCTCCCTTTGGCCTGAGCAGCTCCGTTATACAAGCGTCTGCCCACTTTGTGGGGTTGAATGCAAAAGCGTGACAGTGCGCATCGAGACAGACTGCTGTACATCATTCTCAAGCTGCTAGGGCAACAGTCTTTCTCCAGAAAAGTTGACTACTGGATAAGTATAATTTCTCTGTTCAGTAGTTTGAGATTCCCCCCCCCCCGCCCAGGCTTGGATCTTCTGAGGAGTTCCGCTTTTAACTTGCCATTTTTCCGTCTCCGTGGGCAAAAATTCCCGTCGAAATAAACTACTGGGTGGGCGTTTCAAAATGCGGTTTTGCTGCACAGCAGTAGCTGCACTTGTTCCTCATTTTGGAGGACAAGTAATAGCTGCCTTGGTTGGCCCGACTCATCCTTTGAGTCTTGTTTGACCCATCCCGATGGCCTTTATTTCGGTGATTTTCTCGTCTCCATTTAAGAGCTCTTTGAGATATTGCTCAAAGATTTCCATAACACGGTTGTTTTTGTATTTTGGAGGTGTCCGGAAGCAGACTAAATCATGTTTTTTTTCATGATAATAAATTTACTGTGATTTACCCGAGGGCTCTGCGGTTTATTCTAATATGCAGAGACTACATTGCGGATATCCCGTTTGTTGTATTCTGGTTTTCGAGTGGTGTGTTGTGTTTTGGCACGATTACGCATGGCTCTCCGCTTACTGAGGCTTCTTGTTCTTTTGCGATCTTAGGTAGCGGGGGTTTTGCCTGTACTGTGCATAGCCTCGCTCCCTTATGCTAATACTTTGACCTACTTTGCCTTTTCGGGCGCTCTGCGGCAATTTTGTTCTCTGACGCATCTCCCGGTTTCTCTTTCTCGTACAAGAGACTGGTTTTCTGTTATGCTGAGCTCCATAGACTCACCGTCTTCCCTCGCATCAGCTAGTAGAGACGAGAAGGCGGTGTTCACCTGCGTTTTCTTCCTTTTTGAATTTCTGTTGTCATTCACTTCCCTTATTTAGGTAAATGGTCAGGGAGTTTTCTCAACTTCTCCATTTTCGTGATTGCTAACTGAAGGTATCCGTTTATACGGACATTGACAATTCGGTTGCCATATGCATACGCTGTCAATTATATACAGGGTGGTAATCTAGGCAGTCAAATATGAACACCATGGGTTATGTGGTTATAGTTCAGTCTTCCGTCCGCAGGCTGAATCTAAAGTTTGTCTGCGCAAAATATCTAGCGGTGAATCTAATTAGTAAATCTTGTTAACTGTAACCTACAAGTTACTATTTTCGTCAGTTTGGATGCGTCAACCATGAATAAAATATGCTGTCAGCGCTCAAAACCAATCTTTATTAATCACTTTGCCGAGTAAACTCTTTGAATGTTTGCTCGACCGCGCCTCGAAAACGGCATACCCGCGCGGTCGCCATGCTCGGTACTGTTCACTGATAAGAAACTAAAGGTGGCCGAGCTAACTATCGATCATGTAGTGCCGAAATATGTCATTTAATCTATGCTATTCTGTGTTCGCTTTTTCGCCCTTTTTATAATTATGATGCCCAGGGTAAGCTGACTAGCCCCCGACAGCCTCTACTGAAGCAGTTACATGCAGTCCTAATTGTACCCAACAAAGTGGCTGGGAGGGTAAGGGATATGGAATAATATTTGTTTTTCAAAGTCAGGCATATGCTCAATCTCCAAGGCACAGGAAATCTAATAAAGCCTACTAACATAGCATAAACTATTTAAATGATTATACAGTCACGAGTCATGAGGCCCTGAAACGAGTTATCTGCTTCATCCTAAGAAACTGATGAGAATTTGACTAGTCGTATGGGTCAAGAGAGCTTATAGTGCAATAGCCTTGAGTGACTGTTTAACCGTCCCATGCGACGATGTCCGCCGTGTGCCTGGAAGTATGGGGGATGCAAGACCGCTACTTGCGCGTGAATTAATTTATGAAGACAGCAGGCTTGCGCAGAATCCACCGCGCTCTCTCCTCCCTCATTCACTTGAGCTTGGTGTCAAGAGAGAGGCCGGATCGGACTCGAAAATTACAAAGCTGAACAGCACGTCCGTGCATGCCACAGACTCACGATATTTCGACCGTCGCATCCGACGGTGTCCACCGTATGCTCTACAGCAAGCTGAGAGCAGGGACGGTGACTTGCGCATGATTTATGGTGAGAGTAGACTTGTGCTGCACCTACTACATTCTCCCCTCCTCTCCCACCTGGACCCGGTGTCCAGACAGAGTCAAGAAGACCGGAGATGGGGGAGGACGCAGGTGGATGGCACGGTCGAGCTCGCACCTCTGCGTTCCAATCCACACCCTCTGGTTCACACAACAAATAACCCGATTTTTGTCCAACAGCAACAAAGATAGCATTCTGGATGGCAAAGGCGACGCCCACGTGCCGTCGCTCTGCCCTGGGACAACCGCCCCATAAGAAGGTGTAGCCAGCACCCACTTCCTCCAGTTGGCCTTGTTCGGAGAACCGGGTCTCTCCGAGTTCAGCGATGTCTACGTTGTTGCGCGCCAGTTCCCGAGCCACTAGCGCTGTCCTCCGTTCCGGTCGGTTGCTCATCGGATTGTCTAAAAAGGAAAGAACATTCTAGGCTCCCAGAGTTGGCGGACTCACCCAACCAGTCTGGCGAATGGGGCGGCGGGGAGTAGGAGGTTATTTCGACCGTGAGATTTGCATCTGAGGCCACAGTCAGCCTGCAAACGACGTGGGTCTCCAGAATTTCTAAAGGGCACCTTTTCTAGCCCCTTCCCCCTTGAGGGGTCAGCAGTGCTCTCCCTAAATAGGGCTGTTCAGTTGTCCCAGACGGCTACTGAACTCCACTATGGATCACGACTTTTGTTTAGTGAGAAAATGACCCGAGTTAGCCTGGACCTGCCTACGACAACGCCGTAGGACTTGAAAGGGGGATAACGGATGGGTAGAGAGACGGAACGCACAGATTTCCCGTCCCGCTCTGAGTTACCTGGTTGCTGAAATATAAACGATGTGCAGATAAATTCAACAGAACGGCATTTAGCTTTCAATAAGGACAAACACAAGCAAGCAGACATGGCAATCTAACAGATCAATCCAGCTTACCTGAAGACTCACTTACCTTGTGGCCTCCTGTGGTGTTGTAGATGGAGTATCGTCTCGGAGATGCCGAGTCGGTGGTCCATCCGGCCGGCGGAGCCTAGTTGCCATATGCGAAGATGTATGTACACACGGATGGCCTCACCTGGTTTAACCCGCCCGTCGAGGCAGTTGCCGGGGTGCGGCCGCTAGGCAGAGCCTAGTTTCGGGGAACGAACTGTGAAAGCTTGCTGCCAGTACATGGATGCTAGGCATAGTCAACAGCTGCAAGCAAGTGAGCGAGGCACAACGACCATCACGTGAACTCAAAACTGGGCACTTTTACATTCCCACTACAACCCACGCACACACACACACACGCACACACACGACAGTTCGACCGTCGATTTCGACTATGTCCACCGTGTGCCCACAGCTGCAGCAGCGGTGGAAGCAGGAACGGTGACTTGCGCAGGGGATTTATAGTGCCAGCAGACTTGCGCTGCATCTATATGCACTCTTTCCTCGTCCCTGGCCTGAGTCCGGTGTCAAGACCGAGTCAAGAAGACCGGAGACGAGGGAAACCTCAGGTGGATGGATCGGACGGATTCTCACTTGGCGCTCCAGTCCACATCCCCTGACCCACACAACAAATAACCATGATTTCAACCAACACAACAGAGATTTGGAGGCTGGCACGACCGAAGCCGCACCTAGGCGTGTCGCCACACCCGGCTCGGATCCCACGAAGTTGGAGTGTGATAAAGGCCACATTAATAAGGAGCCATTGCAGCCTTACTCTCAGACCACCTGCAGGCCACTCCACACCAGTACACACAACACTGGACCGACTGCGAGGTCCAAGTTATCCCGTCAGTTGGCAATCTTACAAGCCACGGCTTTTAGCGCACCGTGATAGCTTCAAACGCGTCAGAGTGTTTATAGTGAGGAGGAAAATGCGCTGAGTCGCCGAACTCACTCTCCCTTTCCATTCCCACGCCTCAATCATTGTCCGAGCCCGTTAGCTGACTTTGGCGGGGAATAGGCACGGTGGCTGACATGGCAGACTGACCTTGTCTGCGCGCGCCACACGCACTACCTGGTCCCCCAAAAACAAGTACCAGGTTGAGCCGCGTACATCTCTCAGGCGTGAGAGTGCCACAGGCCACGTTAAGAAGGAACCGCCTTAGCCTGGCCCTCAGCTCATCAGTCCGCAGCTCCACGCATACGCACACAACTGGGCAGACTGCGTGGACTGAGTTGGGCGTCAGTTTGCAGCCTTCCAAGCCACTGCTCTTGACGCGTCGTGATAGCCTCAGACTCGAATTACACATGCAGCAAAGAAGCAATATGGAGAAGGAGCCGAGATGCACACTTGCGTGGGAGGTTACGATAGATGATGATGTTGGGTGATGTAGGTGGAGGATGGTGTGGTGGTGTGGCTTAGCCGGCGGTTGTCTACCGCCGGTTTTCGTGAATGCGCATGTGGCCTAATAGGCCCATGCGGTGGGTGAATGTGCGGCTACAGTTAGGGCAGTTGGAGCGGATGCGTCTGATGTATGTTGGCGCTCAAGGCACTGGTCTGCCAGTCCCTGTGCGATGAACTCGCAAGTGACCGACCAGGCCGATGCGTGAGGTTAATGTACGGAAACTGTGTGAATAGAAGAGGTCGGGGGTGTCAGTTTCGGAGACAGTGTCAGTGGTGAAGCTGCCGGTTGTGGCCGCGCTGTAGGGGGGGGGGGATTGGATTGAACTAGGCACGGTGGACGTGCAGGAGGTGCTGGATGTGTCGAGACTGCGGTCAATCCCGCTCTCATGGATACGCATGTGATCGAATAGACCCATGCAGTAAGTGAATGCGCGAGCACAGTGTGGACGGTGAAGACGGATGCGGTGGGTTTAGGCTGGTGCTCCAGGCGCTGGTTCGTGGGAGGCGAGGGAGAGATGGAAGGAGAGACGACGGTTGGTGCATTCCGGGTACTACGGTTGGTCCGGAGGTGTCCAACAAGTCCAATTGGCACGCGGAATGTCCGTTGATATTGTGGACACGATGGAGGCGGTTGGGCGTTGGCGTTGTGAGGCGGCGACGGCGACAGTTGGGATTTGAATGTCTCGCGTTTGGCTTTGCCGCAGTGATGCGGTTGACTCCGAAGATTGCTACGCCTCTCTTCACCGTTTTCCTCTACGTCGGTTGGTCCCGGTCGAGGTCTTGCCAGTTTGCCGGGTTGATCTGCAGGCGCTTTAGGGAGGTTTTCAGAGTATCCTTGTAGCTCTGGAATTGACCTGCGTGTCCGCGTGAACGTATCGCGAAAAATTCAGAGAAGAGTCGTTTGGGTGGCCTCTCATTGTTCATCCGCACAAGGTGGCCGCTCCAGCGTAGTTTCAGGTGTCTCAGCATTGCATAGGTGCAGAAGATTCTCGTCTGCTCCAGTCCGTCCGTGTCTGGGATCCTGTCCTGCCTCCTCAGCTTCAGTATTCGACGAAAACAAATGAGGTGGAAGTGGTTTAGTCCACGTGCCTACTTCATTTACACCGTCTAGGTCCTTGCTCCATAAATCAACATTGGCTGGGTGACGGCCCTGCGCATCTTCAGTTTCGTGCTCAGTTGAAGGCCTTGATGATTCAAAACTGTGTTTTGAAGACGACCGAAGGTTTGCTTGGCCTTGGAAACCCGGAGGGCCACTTCATCGTCGATTTTGGTGCTGCGGGAGAGGGTGCTGCCCAGATACGTGAAGTTGTCCACCACTTGCATTTGGATTCCGTTCACACTGATTTGCGGCGCGTTGTTGGCAGTGTTGGGTGACGGTCAGTGCATGACCACCGTCCTCTCCGCGTTAATGGTCAGGCTGAAGTTGTCGCAGGCGGCGGCGAAGAGATCCATGCTCCTTTGCATGTCTCCTTCCGAGGTGGCATTGAGGACGCAGTCATCGGCGAAGGGAAGTTCATGGACGGTCGTTGTGGGTACACGTGACTGGAAGTGCATCCTACGGTGGCTGAGAAGGTGGCCGTCCGTCTTGCAGGCGATGCGGATCCCAGGGCATTCGTCGCGGTAGGCGTCCATAAGCATGACAGTGAACATGAGTCTGAAGAGGCTAGGTGCGAGGACGCAGCCCTGCTTCACTCCGTTGGTCACTGCGAAGGCCTCTGAGACAACTCTGTTGTCCGTGATGCGCGCGATCATGCCATCGTATAGCTGACGCCCCATCCGAGTGAATCGCTCGGGACAGCCGAACTTCTGCATGATTTTCCACAGTCCGCCACGGTTCACCGTATCGAAGGCTCTCGTCAGATCCTCGAAGTTCGAGTATAGATGGGTCCGCATCTCCTGAAATTACCTCTGCCGTTGACGGGCGGCGAAGATCATGTCGGTGGTCCTACGATAACGGTGGAAGTCGCACTGGTTTTCCGGGAGGAGACCTTGTTCCAGATGGTGGTCCAGGCGGTTGAGAAGGATGAGCTAACGTCTTCTCGGCGATGTTTAGTAGGGGGGTGCCTCGATGGCTGTCGCAGATTTGGCGGTTCCCCTTGCGCTTGTAGAGATGGACGAGTTTGACGTCCTTGAAATTCTGAAGGACTTCTCCTTGACGCCACATCTCCTGAAAGAGCGCCGTCGGGTGATCCATTAGTTGGGAGCCACCGTGCTTGTAGATCTTAGCAGGGGCCGCGTCCGACCCAGGCGCTTTCCCGCTGGAGAGCTGCGGCACAGTCCTACTGGTTTTGTGGAGAGAGAGGGAGCGAGAGGTCAAGGTCAGCGTTGGTCTCACTGGGGGCAGACGGCAGATGACGGCGCCGGAGATAGAGGGACGGTTGACGACGCCTTTGAAATGCTCGGCCCATCGCTTCAGAATTTTCGTCGTCTTAGTAATTAGGTACGCCCGTCGGCACTGAGATGATGAACAGTTACTTTAGTTGGCAGACCGTATACAGCTTCGATTGCGGAGAAGAAGTTTTTCCATTCATTACGGTCCGCGACCCTCAGATCATCTCGGAGTGCGAGCCGCCCAGACGTCCTGCATCTCGCGTAGTCGCTGTTGCACAAGGCGGCGACTACGGTAGAAGGCTGTTTTGTTATTGCACAGGCAGTTCTTCTAGGCAAGCAGGTTGCTGATGGCGGCGTCGTTGTTATGGAATCAGTCCTGATGTTGTCGACATGCGCGACCGAGGACAGCCAGGGTCGTCTACTGAACTGTGTCCCACAATTGACACCATCGGTTCTCCACGGAAGCGTTCTCATCAGCGGCGGCAGCGACTGAAGGGCTGGCTAGCCGCTGAGCAGGCACGGACAACAAAGAGATATTCAGCTTACCTGGTCGGTCGCTTGCCTCAAGGTCTCCTGCGGGGCTGTAGGAGATGACGAGACGATGGTCGGTCCACCCGTCCGCACCCGGGATCGCCATTGTCACCAGCACGTCCCGCTGGTCTCGCCTCCGGACGATGACATAGTCCAGCAGGTGCCGGTTTCGAGACCGAGGTTGCATCTAGGTGGCCTCCTCTCGCATTGGAAAGCGGAAGAAGGTGTTGGTTAGGGTGAGCCGGCGTTCTGTGCAGGTTCGTAGGGGAAGCAGGCCATTTTTATTGAAGCCGTCTAGACTATAGAAACCCTGCACTCCTCTCCAGGCAGCATGGTCTGTGCTGATACAGGCGTTGAAATCACCAAGGACAATCAACTTATCCGCCATCAGCAGAGACACCAGGAGGGCATGCAGGTCCTCTTAGGATTTGTTCCTCGTCTCGTTGGGGCTGGTCATCGGAGGAGCGTAAACACTGACGATGGTGTCGAAAGTACCTCCCAGAGAGGCTGGCGGAAGCTCATCGGGCGACTGTTGGTACCCTGTGGCAGACAGGGCAGTCGTCCCACGATATCATTCCGGATGGCAAAGGCGGCGCCCACGAGCCGTCGCTCTGCCCTGGGACAACCGCCCCATAAGAAAGTGTATCCAGCACCCACTTCCTCCAGTTGGCCTTGCTCGGAGAACCGGGTCTCGCCGAGTTCAACGATGTCTACGTTGTTGCGCGCCAGTTCCCGAGCCACTAGCGCTGTCCTCCGTTCCGGTCGGTTGCTCATCAGATTGTCTAAAATGGAAAGAACATTCTAGGCTCCCAGAGTGAGCGGACTCACCCAACCAGTCTGGCGATTGGGGCGGCGGGGAGTAGGAGGGGGAAAAGAGGGAGTGTTTTTTCTGTTTTTGTTATTTCGACCGTGGGATTTGCATCTGAGGCCACGGTCAGCCTGCAGACGAAGTGAGTCTCCAGAATTTCTAAAGGGCACCTTTTCTAGCCCCTTCCCCCTTGTGGGGGGGTCGGCAGTGCTCTCCCTAAATAGGGCTGCTCAGTTGTCCCAGACGGCTACTGAACTCCACTATGGATCACGACTTTTGTTTAGTGAGAAAATGACCCGAGTTAGCCTGGACCTGCCTACGACAACGCCGTAGGACTTGAGAGAGGGATAAGGGATGGGTAGAGAGACGGAACGCACAGATTTTCCGTCCCGCTCTGAGTTGCCTGGTTGCTGAAATATAAACGATGTGCAAATAAATCCAACAGAACAGCATTTAGCTCTCAACAAGGACAAACACGAGCAAGCAGACATAGCAATCTAACAGATCAATCCAGCTTACCTGAGGACTCACTTACCTTGTGGCCTCCTGTGGTGTTGTAGAGGGAGTATCGTCTCGGAGATGCCGAGTCGGTGGTCCATCCGGCCGGCGGAGCCTAGTTGCCATATGCGGAGATGTACACACGGATGGCCTCACCTGGTTTAGCCCGCCCGTCGAGGCAGTTGCCGGGGTGCGGCCGCTAGGCAGAGCCTAGTTTCGGGGAGCGAACTGTGAAAGCTTGCTGCCAGTACATGGATGCTAGGCAAAGTCAACAGCTGCAAGCCAGTGAACGACGCACAACGACCATCACGTGAACTCAAAACTGGGCACTTTTACATCACCCCTACAACCCACGCACACACACACACACACGCACACACACGACAGTTCGACCGTCGATTTCGACGATGTCCACCGTGTGCCCACAGCTGCAGCAGCGGTGGAAGCAGGAACGGTGACTTGCGCAGGGGGTTTACAGTGCCAGCAGACTTGCGCTGCATCTATATGCACTCTTTCCTCGTCCCTGGTCTGAGTTCGGTGTCAAGACCGAGTCAAGAAGAGCGGAGACGAGGGAAACCGCAGGTGGATGGATCGGACGGATTCTCACTTGGCGCTCCAGTCCACATCCCCTGACCCACACAACAAATAACCATGATTTCAACCAACACAACAGAGATTTGGAGGCTGGCACTACTGAAGCCGCACCTAGGCATGCCGCCAACGCCTTGCTCAGATCCCACACTCCGGCGGGAGTGCCATAAAGGCCACATTAAAAAGGAACCATTGCAGCCTGACTCTCAGACCGCCGCCAGTTAAGGAGGAGGTCCAAGTTACCCCGTCAGTTGGCAACCTTCCAAGCTACGGCTTTTAGCGCACCGTGATAGCTTCAAGCGCGTCAGATTGTTTATAGTGAGGAGAAAGTGCGCTCAGTCGTCGACCTCACTCTCCCTTCCCACTCCCAGACCCCAGCCACTATCCGAACCGATCAGCAGGCTGGAGTGGGGAATGGGCGCGACACACACACACACACACGACAGTTCAACCGTCGATTTCGACGATGTCCACCGTGTGCCCACAGCTGCAGCAGCGGTGGAAGCGTGGACGGTGACTTGCGCAGGGGTTTCTAGTGCCAGTAGACTTGCGTAGCATCTACCTTCACTCTCTCCTCCTCCCCTGCCTGAGTCCGGTGTCAAGACAATGTCATGAAATGCGGAGACGAGAGAGACCGCAGGTGGATGGATAGGACGCATCCACGCTTTGACGTTCCACCACGCCCCTGGACCACACAACAAATGACCAGCATTTTTACCGCCACAACAATGGGGTGATGGCACTGGTCCAGTTGTGCGACAAATGCCGACAACAGGGTCTGCCAGCGCACCCCGCAGATGTCGGCATTTGTTATTGCGCAGAGATAACGCCTGCCAGATTCCGATTTGGCCCCCGTGTTGGTCCAGCGCAATTAACACGTTGCCCGTTAGCAGTACACAACACACACACACACCGATATTTCACGCAAGGGTTAGACTGTTTATATCTCACACGCAGCAGAGGAGCCACCTGGAGGAATGAGTTGAAATGCACACTATCCACTTACGTAAGAAGTGCTGGTTATGTGGGATTTTGGGGAGGCTTATCTGTGGTGCATGTGCTAATGGGGTAATGTGTATTGATTTGATTATATCTGCAGCGATTTATCGCAGGTTTGCATGAATGAGCATTCAACCCAATAGGTCCTTTCGATGGCTGAATTTTCGAAGACAAGGCGTGCATTTGCGTCATTGACGTCTTGTTTATGTTGGTGCTCTAGGCGCTGGTTCGCCAGTCTCTGTGCGATGGATCCGTAAGAGACTGACCATTCTGAATCAGGAGCTGAATGTGCGATGGTAGTGTGGGTAGGATAGTTTGGCGAATTCTCAGTCGGTTGCTGTCGTGGTGCTGTCAATGTTAACCGCGCCGTTGTATTTAGAGTTGATTGGGTTGGTGACGGGATAATTTATGGATGCTCAAAGTGTGTTGATACTGTGGGGAATTTCGCTGATGGGGATGCGCGTGTGACCGAATAGGCTCACTCGATGAACGAACTTGCGTGGACAGTGTTGGCAGTGAAGTCGGATTCAGCAAGTGTATTGGGACCTCCTGTCACTGATGCATCTGTCTCTGGACGACAGATTTGCAGCCGACATATAAGGCCGACACGTGGAGGAATATGTGGTTGCAATGAGGACAGGCTGGGTTCGTGTTCACATTGCTTGAGTTGGGGTGGTAATGGTGAGGTTGGTGGTTAATGGGGGACTGAGAGTGTCCTGACCGGTGGCGGGAGTGGGAGAGGCTGTCATCTTTGTCGCCGCGGGGGTTTTGACAGAGATGGTGATAGTGAAGAAGAAGAAGAAGAAGAAGAAGAAGAAGAAGAAGAAGAAGAAAAGGAACGACGGGCAGCGAGATTCTGAGCATCAGTAGTGAGGGCGCTCCTCGTCGCGGATGCCGTGGCAGTTGGAGCAGGGACGATCGAGGTGGAGACGGTCGAGGCTTTTCGGCTGTTGCACTGGGTTCTGAGATGAACCGTGCGCCCAATCTGCACGCGGAATCCTCGCCAGTGGCACAGATGAGTTAGAAGGGACTTGACCAAGCTTGCAGGTCAGGGGCGCCTAAGACTTGCGTGCTACTCTTCTGACTTTGGTAGCAACACTCCGATAGGCTTGATAGACTGCTACCTCAGTCTTCACTGCACTTCTCCATGCCGGTTGATTCTGTGCGAGGCCTTTCCAAGTCTCCGAGTCAATCTGTAACCACTTCGGGGGATTCTTCACGGCATCCTTATGACAACATGTTCGCCATCCTTGTCGACGAGCTCCCGTGGCGACATTTCCAGAGAAGCGTTGTTTTGGTAAGTGCCTACGATTCATCATCTCGAGGAGGCCGCTCCATCATTGTTTTAGTGGCCTCCCCATGGCATCAATGATGAGGATTCTAGTTCGTTCGAGAAGATCTTTTCCTTGTATCTTGTACTGCCACCTCAGCTTCAGTAGGCGCAGGAGACAACCGAGGTGGGGGTGGTTGAGTTTTCCTGCTTGTTTTTCGTAGACTGTCCCGGCTTCCGCATGCTAGACCAGAGTCGTCAAGATGACCACTTTCTACATCTTGAGTTTAATGTTGAGGCCGAGGCAGTGACGATTACAAACGGAGTTCTGCGGTCGGCCAAAGTCTTGATTGGCTTTGGAGATCTACTGAGTCACTTTGTCGTCAATTTTGATGCTACGTGATGATGTACTGCTTCCGTAGGCCAGGGTGTCTACGGTTTTCAGTTTGATACTGCTGACGTGGAGGCAAAGCTCATTCTACGCATCGTTGGGGAGGCGGTTGATGTATGACCACCGTCTTAAGTCAGTTTAAGATAACTTTTTAAAGGAATGAGAATTTCGCTCATAAGCTTACCATTCAAATCCAAAAACGGCAATTTAATCAATTGTTACACTAACGATTCTGGAAACTTAAAAGTTATATTATCGGTATACGTGAGCCAGGCACAAATTGCCGTCACTGATATAGTCGTGATTATACGTAAATTAAGTTCTCGAAAAATGACTCTCGTTTACGTTTAAACGATTTAGTAGTTTAGAAAAGAATTACCACGCCTGCTAGTCCGTTCCATGCTCCGACGACCCTTGCGGGAAGGAGTTCCGTCGGACGTCTGTATGAATTAATTTCCTCTGCAGTTTAAAGGGATGAATACGTTGACGGTCCGCCCCGGCCAATTCGAAAAGGCCCAGGTCACAATGACGGCCTCCGACAATCCCGTAGGTTTGAATAAGATCACCGCGCAGTTGTCTATAATTAAGAGGGAATAGATTAAGTTTAGCCAGTCCAGTAACGACGGTTTCAGTGAGGAAATCAGTAGAGCGCCGGGGTCTTTCTGTTCCATAACATTTTAAAGGGATGACCCATCAAGGAGACATCAAAAGGAACCATTCTCCATAATAGTCTTTCTGGCACAGATTCTCAAGTCCACACATTTATGGAAATGCAGTTCAACATGACAGATGGAATTCCCATCGTCTAAGTTTAGTTTCAAGTTTCATGGCCATGCCAAGCTTTCTGATCCCATAGGGTTTTTAAAATAATCCACTCTCCGAATGCTTCACCATAAAAGAACCAGTTTAAATTGTACTAATAACCTTATTTTATCACTTTATACAGATAGAATCTCCGGTTCATATAACACACAATTTCCTTCCGGAAATAAAGATAAGACTTTGTAAAGTGTTTGTTCTTTCCTTCATCGGGTACTGCTGTCCGTCCTCTGACTTAGTGAACGCATGTAGCCGTAATAAAATCGAAAAACTTCAGAGTTTTTACTCGAAAACTCTTCTCTTAAGCTAGATCCGGTATTTCCTTTATCAGCAGGTATCAATCGACGAACATTAAGTTTCCATGGATTAGAAGACTCTAAGCTGGCCTTTGCTCACTGTTACGTATTAGCACTGGCCCTAATCTACCGCGTATTAACAATCTCGCTCCGAGAGATCGGTCTTATGCCACGTGCAATTTCTCATGTTTATTCCGCCGCCTCCTTGCTCGACACCTAAACGTTCCTTCATTTTGAATCCAGATATTTCTTCCATTGGAATAATTTTCCACTTGAGCATAATTTATCGCCTAAGTAATCGGCATTCAAATCGAAATTAAGCTAATCCTTACACCGGAAAGCATAAAGTCACTAATGTTTACGTCATTCCCGAACACCCCAACTCTGGTCTTTTAAAAGAGTCTTCCTGGGATTTAATGGTAGATAATACATGTTTTGCTTTTTTCAAGTGGAAACTCACCCCTGTTTTCAATCAGCTACTTAGCCCACTGTTATTACTGCTCTCCTGCAGCAATTATTTTTGCTATTTTCGATGTCATCTCCTCATCTCGACCTCAGTCGATCTGTTGACGATCATTGCAGACTTCTCTGTTTTCGCCACGTGCTAGTTGTTTGGTCGGCCAATAAAGAAGTGGCACGGTCGCATCTCCCCACGCTTTGTTGATCGCCGCAGCCCCTCAAGTTCTCTTCTCGGCTGGACTCTAGGCAGGCTGTGACTGATCGCGTTTGGGTTTCTCTGCTCTCGCCACCTTGATGATCGTTTCCGTTATCGACGCAGAATATTATGACCACATCTGCAGCGAGCAACCTCATCCGATTTGGGAATTTTACCTTGATGATATCCTCTTTGAACCCTTATGTACTACCACATGCACACTGGTCCTCTTCGACTCGCGATAAATTTCTCCTCCTTCAAATCTAATTAGATTACATCTGTTTTTCCTGTTCGAAAAAAGTCTTTTGCTATTCGGTGACCGGCTTTCATATCAGACTGACCACTTAATAAGTATGGACTGAACACTGTACAGTGTCCACCCACTTGTTCTAAAATTCACACAAAATTGATTTTGGCTTTCAATGACAGTACCCATAGGGGTACTAAGTAAAATTGCTGATTTATGTGTTTATTAAAATTTGGGAAGCAGCGAGTTGCCAAGCTGCTAAGTCGATAAAGACTCTTTTGAATTCCGTGCCTGACTGCGTCAAATCTGATGATTCTCAACAATTTAGCGTCGTCAGCAAACATAATGATTCTGCATCCCAGGTCGTCAGCACAGTCGTTGGTGTAAACCAGGAAGCGCAACGGCCCTAGGACTGAGCCTTGAGGAACACTAATTAGATCAGGGCTTGAGGATGACTTCGAGGCATCAACGCACATGATTTACGATCTCCCTGTAAGAATACCTTCGAATCATTTCAGCAGCTTTCCTTCTATTCTAATTTCGGGTAGTTTATAGATTAGGCGTTCATGTGGGACGCTGTCAAACGCCTTCTTGAAATCCGTGTAGATGACATCAATCCTACCATCCTCGTCCGGCGCGCGATTCCACTGCCCATTCGAGAGGAATAAACTGGAAAGGCATGAGCGGCACTGTCTGAAGACGTATTGGAGCCCTGAGAGTAAATGATTCTCCTCCAGGAGCTTTACTGTTGCTTCCTTAAGTATGGTTTCCATTAATTTGCAGAAAATTAAGATGAGGCTGACAGGCTGACAACTGTTGCTGTTTATTCGAGCCTCACCATTGTATATCGGGTAGATGTTCGTTGTCTTCCCTTTAGAAGGCAGTCTCCCTAGGTCGAATCACGATGGAAGATATGCGCTGCAGTTTGGGAAATTCGTCCGCTAATTCTCTTGAGAACTTGGCCGTTATATTTTCCAGGCCCGTTGACCTTGCTTCTTTGAGATCCTGCAGCTCTGTTTCCATGACAGATGCCGGCAAGAATATAGAATTAAGCATGACAATGGCGGTAGCAACAGGATTGCTGACAGTGTGATTCAGAAATTCCGTGTCCCTTATGAATACCGAAGCAGTAAACCGTCCCAAGTTCCTGCCTTTCTCGGGATTTTAAACGACTCCGACACCATTATCATCCTTGTTTTCCAGTCGATTGTTAATATAGTAGAATAAAATCGTCGGCTGTGGCTCAGTCTGTCGGATAATTGTGGATTCATTGTCCTTTCTTGCCTGGCTGGTGCATCTTTTGACTGCGTTTTGTTGACGAAGAAATTCCATAAGGTGTTTTGGTGACCCAGTTCTTCTGAATATCTTGCCGTTTTCTTTGCCTCCTCAAATCTCCATTCAGGTCTCTAGTTAGACAAACAGGCCGACTACTATTTTTTCGTATACTCACTTGACAACGGCGCCGAATCAAATCCGGCGAAATCGTCTTAAACGATTTCTAATCATCCTCCTGCTCACCCTTGTGCAAACAGTCCCGTTTCAGTTTGTCCTTCATAACATTAAAATCTGCCTTCTATATTTTGTTGGCTATCCGTTCTCTTTTGACGTTGAGAGAATAGCAAATAATTCTATGGTAGCGTAGTTTGATCACCCTTACAGAGGGGTGCACTAGAATGTACTTCGTCAGTTTGAAGGAATTGTCTCGCGAAAACTGGATCCGAGAAATTGGCTCTCTGGTTCACTCAGAATCTAGCTTAGTGTCTTTACTTGCTGTGCCTGATGGAGACCGAGGGTGAGATCCCTTACATTATTGTTGAAGGAAGTCGGCGCACCGTGGACTGCCAGATTTTCCCAGTCTATTGCGGGTGTGTTGAGATCTCTAGTAATAAGAACCCCTTGATAGCGGGCTACTTCCTTGACCAAATGGGGAATTGACTCTCCAGCTGCTTTTGGAAGGTTTTAGTGGTCTGTCAGCTCTCAGGAATTCCAGATTTTGTTCGTTACTCTTTTTTGTCTTTACACAGACGGATTCATATTCAAGAGGGAAGGTGTGGGCTCGTTCGACGGCCGAAAATCCTGTTCATACATATACGAATACCCCACCACCATGTCTATTTTGACAGTCTCTGCGAAAGAGCTGGTAGCCCTGCATCGGAATCTCCGTATCCGCGATTTCGGCTTTGAGCCATGCTGCCGTTATAGCAAAGACATCAGGGCTCCGTTCTGAAACTAACGCCTTGAGTTCGTCGATATTCGAAATGGAACTTTGAGCATTAGTGCCGCAAGTGTACTAACTCATGAAACGTCATGAGTCAGCAACTACTAGCAACTGCTGAAGCGACTGCCATCAGGACAAGGAGGCTGGTCCTGTGCGCGCAGAAGAACCTTTTGCACGCCCCGCGTCTACCGTGGCTAGAAAGCAATAAACGGCATGCGTGTCTCCTCGTCCCCATCCCCTTCACCATGTGACACGTCTCTGTGTAACCCTCACTGCCACTTACTGCCTCCTCCCCCCTTTCACACATCCCGCTCATATGAAAAGACTAACCGCAATCGATGTCGCTTATCGTTTACGCGTTCTACTTTCTGCCTACTTCCCATATAAATGTACTGGCCCAATGCGAATTTACAGAAAGTAAGCCTATGCTCTATGCTCGCCAAACGGTCCTATGGATTGATGGAATATGTCCATGTCATGATGTATTCTGTCCTTTGGGATGTCAGGAGCAAACTTACGCATAACCTTTATTGCAATGCATTTGCTGCGATCAACGCGAGGGTTCAGTATTCTATTGTCACATGCAAAGACTTCATTTTGGATGTCCTAGTTGCCGTCTTATTCTGACTGAGATAGGTTATGAGTGGTACAGCCAACGCAAGGTTCTGCGTTAAGTCCGGTTTCTCGATCATTAGGCGACCTTCGCCAGTATGATTTTTGCCTGCAACGTAGCTAACTTCTTTTCCCTTTTCTGACCGTGTGTGTCTTTTCGAAGTACTCGGGACATTTTTTGTCCCCGGATATCCCGTCTGATCACCCTCTTCTCGCATCTAACGCCTATTCTTATTGACATCGAACTTACTTAGTCCACTGTCTTCTTTTTACTCCGTTGACAGTTAAAAAAGCCGTGTTTGCGTACGTTACTTCTTTTTTTGAATTTCGGATGTCAGAAATATCTTCTATTTGGGCAAATAGTGAAGGAGATCTCTCAACTTCTCCATCTCCACTGTTAGGTTCTCAGTCTTCTTCTCCACTTCTGAAACATTTTGAAGGAGTCCGAAGCGTATCGTACGGGCGCTAGGGCTCAGCCTCGGCCTGTGGTGGATTTTTTGACTCGTTGCGCTAGAGGCGTTTTCTCGATTCCCATTATTGATTAAAAGAATATGAAAGGTATTCAATGGTATAAGGCGAAGTTTTCAACCACATAAACCGCATAAAATCAAAAGCAAACCACACAGCTGTTTGCAGATTTGGAGAATTCTGACGAGGTTTTTGCAGGGAAGCGGTCAGAAAAGGGTTTGTTCTTTCAGTCGAAATTTCGTTATAAATTTATGAACGTGGGGATATTGCTGGTTCAAATACAACTCTTGCTAACTTCAGGTTGTAAGAGCGACCAGTGGACTAGAGTTTCAGAAAACGGATTCCTCAGAGAGTGAAAACGTGTTGAAGTTCAGCCTGAATTTGGTGATCCATGCTCCGTTGCATTTCGACTAGGTCGAATGTGCGGTCGTCAGCCAAAAGCGGGTTGTCGATCGCAGTTATGGAGAGACATGTTGGGGCTCGCATACGTCGGCTGATAAGATTTCCATCGGTCCTGTAATAATGAGAATTTTGGGGCACTCATCATGGTTAGCGTCACCAGCATGGCAGGAAACATGGGGCTGACGAGGAGTGAGGTTAGTACGCAAACTTGCTCTACTCTGCCGGATACTGTGAATGATTTTGGAATGGTCTCGTTGTCCGTGACGCGCATCAGCGTCCCCTAGTGGAGCTGACGCAGCACGTGCGTGGATCGTTCAGGACAACCGAATGCCTTCACTAATGTCCACAATCCATCGCGATTCACCCTGTGCGCGGCATTTATCAAGTCTATGGATGTAGTTTTGAAGTCGGCCCGAAATTCCTGGCCGGTGGACCAATAATATCATATCGGCGATTGCACGGTGACGTCTTAAATAAATAAATAAATTTTTAGTTAATGCCAGTTGACAGGCATTGTCAAGGTGTAGAAGGACGTCCTGACCTTGTTGTTTTAATGTGTTCTTGCCATGTTTTTTCCTGTACCGTCTGACTGATTTGTGTTCCGAACATACCTTTTTAGTGACCGCCGAGGAAGAGTGTGAGGGGGCCAGTCGAGTGACCTCCCGTAAGGAGAAAGACTGCAAGAAGACGGAACAGGACTAATTACCCCGGTTGATGTATTTCTTTTAATAAAATTTTCCGTCGTCAACCTACTCTATCGGCGTACGCTTGCACCTGCGGATGATGAAATCAATTCGCGCTAGTTTTCAGGATTCCAGCCGAGGAGACGCTCGACCAGGCAGAAGCACCAAGGAAGCCTATACGGAATGTCATCTAGAAGAAGAAGAAGAAGAAGAAGAAGAAGAAGAAGAAGAAGAAGAAGAAGAAGACAAAGACGAAGACAAGATCATACCCTTGGGTGGCTCGAGTACTACACTGGCTTTCCGAAGAAGTCCCGGTTTGATATTTGCGCTTGTTAGCGTGTAGGGGAAACCTAAATAAACAACATGCGGAAAAATATAACGAGTGCGTACTTTTTACAACCTATAAACCAAAAGTCAGAGACATGAATAGTTAGTTAAAACAGACTTATTAAAAAACAAAGATCGAAGGGAAAAAATGAAAAGAACTAATAAACTTGATGAACAACAATAGTAAACAATACTTACTTAATGCCACAGCTAACCGACTGCCGTCAATACCTACTGTTATCCATCCGTTCATCAGCACCATAGGCCTACTCACTGGCACATGTCCTTACTGCAATATCTAAAATTCTTAATTCAGCAAATAGTTCTCTGGTAGCTTATGGTCCAGATAAATCCTGAAGTGTGTGTCTGATGCCTGAAATTACCGAAAAAGATAACAATATTCTTACCTGCCTTCTCACAATCCCTTACTCTAGACAGCAGCTCTTCGTAGCAATTAAATTTTCCCTTTTGCATTGCTCTCCTAAAATGGACACACGGGACCAGTAGTTGCTCATATGTAACAACATTCACGTTAGGGGATGTAACCAAACCAACTTTGAGGAGAGCTTTCCTGCCAGCCATGGCCCCATCATATGTGGAGCTGTGTGGAGTCGGCGCCCCCTCTGGATTGAAGCCTTATGAAGCGTATTTGCATCGAAAGTTATGTCTCAAAAGCACCACTTAGTGTACTTCCTTCGGCATTTAAAGTAGCTAATTTATCAAAAGTGGCTTATAAATCATGGAAAAAACATTCGTTTACGCCCATGGGTCGCGCGTAATATCGTGTGTCAACCAAGGATGTTTTTATGTTCTTGATAAATGCCTTACTTAATTTATGCATCTTATGCTTATTGCTTGGGTATTTACTCACTATCCATTTCAAGTTGTCGACTTGTATGTACTATTAAGCCTTGGTGTTATACTTATGCAAATTGTTTATCGTCTTTTACTGAATATCCAAAGCAAGTATGAAGCGTAATTACTGTGGCTGTCACCGAATCACCATATACAAACGCATTACACGCCAGACGTAGGCATATTACGAGGCCACTGAAGAGCCTGAGTTTGAGGTTTCCTCAACGTAGACAGCAGTTGGAAATCAATCCCCCGAAAGAGAAATGTTTATACTGAACTCTGAAACGTCTTCCAATAGGTATTATGTGTGTGCGCCTCAGGGGACTCACCATGCAGGTCGATATTTAAAAGGGATGCCAAAAGTGGGCTGAAATGTGGGGCCATGGCATGGCTGTCGCGTAGAATGTCCCGCTGCAGTCTCTTACCCTTCATAGCCTCCTCTAGCAACGCCATTTTCGAGGGGGTTAGGTGGGGCTAGGCGGGGCCGGATCTGGCAGGAAACTAGCTGGCCTACGATATAGCATACGTCCTGTAAACCATATTTTTTGAAAATTCCTACCGTTCCGCCCTCTTCCTCGTCGCGGAACGATGCCTGTGGGGCCTTTGAAAGGACGTAAGCGCGAGAAATTTTTGCCCTGTAAGAGTATCCGGCTGCATAAAAACGCACTTATCTCGATATTTTTTACTTATCTGAAATGTTTAATAACATCTTCCAGGACGTCCAGTGATTGGAAGTTTCGCCTTCACACAATTTTGTGGAAATTTAAGTCAATGAGAGACGCATACCTCATCGTAACTCACGTCCGAGTGTTCGACCATATTCTGACTTATTTTCCGATATTCTCTTAGCCAGGGGGCAGCTCTTCAGACCAAGTAAGTATACCTTTTTTGCATTAGTCGCCAAGACCGGGCACGAAGAGTTGATGATTGAGCTATTACTAAAGCATACATATTTGAATTTGCTACTGCGACCAACCGCCGAGGTCACACAGCGCACTCAGCATGCAAGGTTGGATGTACGGAAGTTCTCCTTCTCTGTTCGACTGGTCGAACCATGGAATGCCCTTCCCGCAGATGTTGTGATGTCACCATCCATAAAAAGTCTTAAAAAGAATCTTGACATATTTATGTTCCAAAATGATCAAGAGCGATGAGAAGTAGAGCTCACCCCCTGTAACCCGTTCTCATTTTGTCCTACAATTATTCGCGTTTGAACTATTTCGGTCCAGAACATTTATCTGTATACCACACATTTTTTACGTTGCAAATAGGGTATTCAAAGGCTTACGCCTATTTCCCTCAATAAACTGAACTGAACTGAACATATTAGGGAGTGGCAACCAAGTTAATTTTTTGCGAACAAGGACTTAGCCGACGAAAGCCCTGTAAGCAATTCTCCCTAAAAATTCCTGCCACTTCTACCTGTTCGGTCGAAATAAAGTCACGGTTGTGAGCTACTTTTAGGGAGGTTGTCGTGATTCTGTCAATCTTTCCATGAACCACATCAGCGACATGTGGGCACTACTTGCCTTGTTATAAGTAGCCGGTTGCCTAAGAATGCACTCATTTGATATTTATTTCCTGACCGAACTTTTTAATGACATCCGCCAGGTCACTTGGTGACTTGAAGCGTCTCCCAAACATGATTTCGGACAATATAAGGTCACGAAATGACGTAGAAGTCATCAGAACTCAAAGAGAGTGTTCGACCAATCGCCTGATAGCCGTCGGACTAATTCCGCAAAGTCCTCTAGTTACTCAGTCTCATGGTAGGGGGTTGCAAGTATTTTTACGTCACTATCGTAAGGCAGTAAGTTTCATTCCGTTTACTTTATTTTAAAGTGGCGAAACAAATGAGAACAAAAAGCAAATTATCCAAGGTTTGTTTTTTCCTTCAGTTATTATATGTTTAGGTCAATTGGATACTCTGCTTTCCCCGGAAGGCCTGGAACAAGCCAAAAGACTGGGCGAAAAGTTGCGTGGTCTCTACATTGATGAAATTATCAGCAGCAATTTGAGGCGTGCGTATGATGTAAGGTTGTTTGCCCTTCGTTTTTTCCAAAAACTGGGGTTCCAGAACCCTTGCTCAATATAGCACGCGCTATGATGATAGCGTTGCAGCGCGACATCGTATTAGCAAGGTTTTAAGCCATGGTACCCATCGGTTGGCAGCAATTTACTAATTGTGGTTAGTTGATTCGTCCTACCGAGGCAGTACCTGTCAGCCACTGTGGCGTCACTGACGCCCGCACGCACCGATTTCGCGCGCCCTGTAGAGGACGCACAATATGCAGCTAGATTCCAGAGGCCTTGCACGATTTCTCAGGAGTACTTGAGGATCATAGTACACCGTAGAGTCATCTAGACGTCTATATATACATGTGTATGCATGACATAGGGACACTCACCGTTGGCTTAGCTGTTGGCTATACGGCACGTTCACAGGTGGTAGATGGTGGGACGGCCTTCACCTAAGGTTAACTGTGAACTAAACAGGCTCTCTGATCTGGCAAATAAACAGTCGCAAACCAGGAGTGTAAATGTCGCCAGGGCGCGAAGGGCTGAGGTCGAGCACACCGACAACCTCTTAGGATGCCACAAAGCCCGATGACGGCACTGTGACACGGCGATCGCTTGCTTGCCACCTTTGCCTGTAGTTAGGTTCTTAAATCAACGCGCTAGAGGAGATAACCCCATATAAACAATCCCGGCAGCCGTTGGAGTCCCACCAGCACTCAAAATCGTCACGAAACGCCATGAAAATGCTATGGCGTCCGCGGGGATCGTCGCGCTCCGCAACCCTGGTACAGTATTGCGTGCGAATATTACGCCGGCTGGACCGCTCGACTGGGAATGAACTCTCGAAATTGGACGCTGGGATGTGCGAACGTTTTTGGACCACAGTACCCAAAAGCTAACGGTCCGCGGTCCTCATCAGTACTACGTGGATGTCTGCCCCCTGTCTGAAATCCGAATTCCCTGCGCGGGCGCTAAGGAAATAGATCCCTGAAGTCAACTCCCACTTTGTCGTACCACAGCGGCCCACACGACTTCTGGTTGGCACGGTGTAGCTGTCATCTCTGAATAAGCAAGCCGTTCACAACTTGCACCGAACTGATGGGTCACTTTACGGACAACTCTGTCGCCTCCATGTACGCACCAACATAAGCTGCCAAACAGCGCGACAAAGAGGCATTCTGCTTACAGCTGCAGGAATTAGTTGCAAGACTCCTTCGCCATGATCTGCTGATTTTTACTGAGGACTGTATCCACTGACTCTTCCAACGGTCACCTTATTGGCTATTTTGGGCATGGCTCTCGATGCGAAAGTTGTGAGTGAATTTTGAATTCTCCTGATCAGAACTGACTTTCTGACACCATCACCTGCTTCCAGCATTGCCGAAAGCATTTGTTGATTTGTTATTCAAACAACGACCATACGGCCAGTCTGATCGAGTACATTCCAGTTGGTCCAAGTTTCCGCAGCTGAGTTCAGGACAGCAGATCGATACCTGGTGCCAAAACTGGGAACGCCCATGAGGCTGACCATGTTTGCGTTCTCACACGCCTGAAAGTTCACCTCTCATCTGCACCCAAAATGCCACGTACGAGAGGCCTTAATGTCACAAACCTTCAACAATCCAGCACTGCCGAGGCCCTGAGCACAGAAATCCGGTCCCGTTTGGTATTCGGTGTGGCGTTCGACAGGGTTCTATCCTGTTGCCCATTCTGTTCAACTATGCTATTGACTGGATTCTCGAGAGCGTCCTACACGAAGGTTACGGTGTTGAATTTGCACCCGGACACTGGCTGACTGGTCTCGACTATGCTGATGATATTGCCTTACTTGTTTAAAGTTTTGGTGATCTACGGTCTGTGGTGTTACGGGAGAACGAAGTCGCCAAATTGGTGGGTTTATTCATTAACGCTGGGAAGACTAAGGTGTTTTCAAGCTGCATCCTTCACCAGGAGAAGGCACCTGACAGGATTGATGACAGTCAACTTGAAGAAGTAGACAGTTTTAGATACCTTTGGGCGAGGCTGCTGCCGAATAGGCAGAGTAAGGATGACATTGTCTCCCGAATTGATGCTGCCCGATTTGTTTTCTCGAGCCTGAGAGAAAGCCTATGGATCTGACGCGACCTCTCCATTGTCACCAGGATTCGTGTGTACCATGCATCTTTCCTTCTCTGTGGTTGTGAATGCTGGGCTGTGCGCATGGAGGACGAGCGAAAACTGGAGGTATTTGACCACCACTGCTTGAGGACCATCCTTCGAGTGAACTACACCAACTTCGTCTCAAATGAGACAGTCCGCGCTCGCTGCGACGGCATTGCAAGGATAACCCAGACCATCCAAAAAAGGCGACTGAGGTGGTTTGATCTTCGTCGTCTGCCTCAGGAACTCGGTGTTACTGCCCTCGATCCGGCACCGTTACCCCACTGGAAGCGTCGAAGAGAGGTCAAGTCAAAAACTGGCTCGACACAGTTTGTCAAGACATAGAGATGGTTGTTGGACCTTCGATATTCATTCCCCGCCGTTGACGGGGAGAACGGGTTGAACTGCCCAGCTCTGCTGCCGCGGATCGTCACGCGTGGAGAGGTAAAGTTCGGAACATCATCGAGGCCGCCTCGATCAGGCATGTTCGCAGCCGTGCCAAGTACAAGTGAGCAAGTTTTACGATACCAGCTGATAGAGGTGGCACTGGCCAGTCATCACCGACGTCATCAGTATATGGGCAACTGAGCAACTTCTTGGATTTGCCGAGCGGCACTGCAGTGACTGGACCAACACAAGAATCCTACAGTTGTCTGCCTAGACGGCTCGAGCCTACTCCTGCAACTGTGCTCCTTTCCGCCCAGGCCAGATAATGAGTACAATGTCGGCTAGGGATGACCGACAGACATATTGGGCTGAAATAACGACCTCCATAGAGCACGCCTCAGGCGTTGATGACACTCGAAAACTACAAAATTGTCCTCCAAGTTATGGGTAGGCCCTCGACACCTAGTGATTCTGTTCGCGATGTGAATGGCGGCTTTATTGTTAGCAAATCGGCCAAGGTCGATCTTTGGCTTGAGCACTTATAGCACCTCAACTTTTATAAGCAATTCACCACACCCTCTCTCTCCTCTGCAGCGGAGTTTCGTCCCTCTTCAGCCTATGCCGTGTCATGCAACCCCCTCCGAGGGATAAGTTGCCGTTGCAACACAGAGGCTGGACAATAACAAGGCGCCCCGATAAGGCGGTATTCCCGCTGAGATCTGTAAGTCTTCTGTCGACATTGGCGCTCTGGCTCCACAGCGTGAAGATGAGGTAATCCCTAAGGACTGGGACAAAGTGAGAGGACTGTCGCGACATAAGCCTCATCGACGTTGTTGGGACCGTCGTCGCTGTCGTCCTTCTCAGACGATTCCAGTCTGCGTCCCTAGGGCGAGCCCTAATTTAGACGGATTCCAAGCTAGGCATGGATGCACGGACCAGTTATTCATATTAGTGCGCATTCTGGAATTCTGCCATGGCCACCAGCAATCGCCGGTCGTCGGTTTTATTGACTTCGCCAATGCGTTCGATTCCGTCTACCGTGAGTCCCTGTGGTGAACAACGGTACTAACTAGTGTGCCGGCCAAAAATGTTGCCACGATCATGGCCTACAATTACTCAATCACTGCAGGAGTTCTCGTCCGTGACAGTCTCTCTTAACCGTTCGATATCCGGCCTAATGTTCGACAAGGTTACATCCCGTTGCCCATTTTGTCCAACTACGTCACAGACTGGATTCTCAGAAGGCCCTACACGGTTTTGAAGGTATGGAGTTTGCACCTGGACGCCGGCTGACTGATCTAGATTACGCTGGCGATACCGCCTTGTTAGTCTCAAGCTTTGGTGATCTACAGTCTGTGCTATTATGGCTGGTTGAAGTCATTACTTCGGTTTGTTTATTCGTAAATGCTGGGAAGATCAAATTATTTTCACGTTGTATCACTGACCAGGAAGCGGCACTGCTGGGGGTTAGCGGGTATCATTTTAAATAGGAAGACTGCATCAAATACCACGTATGAGACTGCTGCCGAAAAGGCAGGGAAAGGATAGCATTGTCTCCCAGACCAATGCAGCCCACTGGGTTTTCCCAATCCGTAAAAAGTGCACGTTGACCAGTCGCGACATTTCCATTGTCACAAAGATCCACAAGTACCAAGCATCTGCCCGATAAGTCGTCCTGCAGAGTCTTGACTGCTGGGCTTTTACGCGTAATCATCGAAACCGGCTAGGTCAGGCATGATCACACCCGTACCAAGTATAAGTAAGGTTACAGGACACGCTCGTCCCGTTATTCCTTGAGGCTCAATCTATAGTTCTTGTAGGTAGTCGCAAAGCAACCAGTAGTATATGTGAATAAGGTAAATAAGTAGCCCATCATACATGTATGTATGTGAATATGTAGCCAGAGGGTAAGGCGATCTCTGGAAAGGATTGTTTAATCATCTGATGTGCATATGGATTGCGCATGGTAAATACACCCCCAAAAGCACAGGGTCCCATGAAGGTTAGAGTGATGCTCACAAGATGGTAACTGCCTTCGCCGGATAGATGGCTACAAGAAGACAGACTCCACGACGCATGTCCCTGGTCAGCCAGTTGCACAACTCGTAATGTAGCAATAACGAATTCCCAGCCGCTAACCCATGGCGAACCATTTGCTTGTGTAACACTATCAGGACCCACTACGTTGCCTCAACCCACCGCCATGTTTTATCACCTAGCATACGCTTGAGCCTAGGTTCCTGTCCGAGAAGCTTATCCTTAGCTGTTTATGTTTGATTTGATAACGACAGAAATCTAGTGTTGATAAGTACTATGAGGGCGTGCTTCTGCGCTATGTCGCTTCATGTGACAGCCCCATCTCCTTCGGGATGATGGAACTCTCTGCTTACATATAAAGGATGAATTATATTTCCTTATTGGCTATTCCGTATGTCGAAATTGGGAGAAGTTTGTGTCGTACATGCTTCTTTTCGGATAGTGATTGTCATCATGGCTGCTATCATTGCTGCCGTCATATATGAAATCACACTACTTATTAAACGATATTTAGATGTAAACTTCACTAAAACACTGTTATTAGGCCTTATTTTATTTCTAATTTCATATTTACTACGTTTTGGTATGGCAATACATTCTATGCATTTAAAAACAAACTTGACTTAATTAGAGCCATTTCTGACGTTTTCGGGATATTGCGCTTTTCAAAATAACTCGACATTTCTAAACAACGCAATACCGCCTATAATATTACTTATATGTTTTTAATTCTCTTAAACTTGTACTTAATAAACATAGACATTTTACTCATGAAATGGTGTCGGTTTGCGAGTGATTGGCAATCATTCGTAAATTTCGACACATTTCATGAGTTAGGTCACTAACTGTAAGTGGTGACACGAACTGGCGTCGCGTTTAGTTCCTGGCACATACGACATTTGTGGGATATCTTGTAAGGATTTTAAACAGTTCAGGATTTCCCGGGCGTGATAATATTTCTATGTTATCATCTTAAAACCCCTTTTCACCTCTAGCTTGCTGATTATTTGTTTTTTCGTTAGCTGGTCATGAATGACAATAAATCTCCAGTGACTACCCAGGGATGTCTCTTGTTCACAGTTATCCCTTTCATCCTTTAGTAGAAAATTTACCCACATCAAATCATTTGCATTTTTCCTCCCTTCGATCATTATTTGATTTTGCTAATTACGCTACAGATTTTTAATGTCTTGTTTTTTTAAAAGACGGCAGCTGGCATAAAAGACAACTACTCTCGGACAACTTTGCCACTCACAACCAATAAACTTATGCGCGAAAGAGTAAGCTCTTGTTCAGGGTTACCTCGTTCCGACTGTCACAGGATTTTGGTATTAAAAATGGACAGCCGCGGTCTTTAATACACAAGTTTATTCATCAGAGTAAGGAGACTCCGAATGGATGCGAATTTTGGCATGCGGACAACGCTGAATGCGTACATCAGGTTTGTCTGAAATTTGTCAGTAGACCTGATCTCTGCTGTCCTCGCAGCGGTCATATGCTAGATAATGTTTTTTCGTTTCGTTTTTCAATAGGTTACCTGGAGAGCTATAAACTTTTTCTTTGACCTCTGTCAGTTGGTGAACGACCGCCCGCCTCAACCGCCGCCAGCTTTTATGCATATAAATAGTCCAGAGTGTCCGGCACTGCCGATCTTCTTGCCTATTAAAACTGCCCCAGTGCCCGTGGCGTTTTCTCAGCCCAGCGTCTGTTCCGTAACAAACTTGCAGTCTCAGAACCCCTTTGACATCACTGCAGGCAACGGAGCGGATCACCGAAGCATGCCCTATGCCGGTCATATCGTCCTGGTAACTTTATCTTAAGTTGCTTAATTTCCTCCTCGCATGATCTCAGTTTTGTCTGATTTGTGTGCAATCACAAACAAGGCCGCTTCGTTTAGATCCCTCTAGGCCGTTAAACTCAATTCTTCCATGTTCAAAGAGGAAGTCTGCACACACACACCTCGAAAATTTCCCTTTAAATCGGTAGCCAAATTCTGAAGCACACTTTCTAGCCAGCACATTTTCTTAGCTAACTCACAGCACTTAATTTTCAGAAGAGCAAGCACTTTTAGGATGAACCTTGTGAACAACCATTACGGCCGGTTTAAACCACCAGGTGTGGATAAGCTATTTACACCAGTCGACCTGGATCTTCCTCGTATTGTTGTCAAAAAGCGGACTTCATTCATTTTAACCAGCTTCTTCTTGGCCAATTAAGTAACTTCATTAAGTCTTAAAGCAAGAAATCGGGACGTCAGTTTTATGGCTTTTTATGTCTGATGACGACTATAAAAGTAGAATACTTTTGCAGCTACGCCTACCGGTTTCGGAAAATTATCCCTAGTTAAAGGTTGGGAGCACTAATTTATCCACCCTCGCTTTCGAACCGGTTCTTGAGTTCCTGGGGTATGAAATAATCAACCAAGCAAACACTCTGGGGCGTGAATTAGCCGTCCAATTAAATCCCATGTCGTTGTCGATAGCCGTATCGCTCTTTGTGGAAGTGGTCACACTTGGGGCTGACACAAAAGGCTGATATGGCTATTTACAATGACGTGTCGACTAGCCAATTCGCAATGATTTCCCCTCTGAAAATTGGCCTGAAGATCACTTCGTAAATTCTGATAAGATATTATTCCCAATGATCGACTCTGCAGCTTTAACAGACGCAATTTCTTGAATGCTTATTTTCTACTTTCTCACTGCCCTTTCTGCCATTTGGCTTCTTACACTTTTTTCCCATGGTTATCTTGTTTGAGTTAAGAACCAGCGGTGTCATTCATAATTACTTATTTTGTGGGCTTCGTGATATTGCTTCACGGCATCACGAAAGATCGCCTTCTATTGCTGCCGGTGGGTGGCAGATTCCCGAACGAAGTTTAACCGTTTGGTACGTCAGTTTCAAAGATTGTATGACTCGCTATATGTCTTATTTCACCATATCTACATACATCTTCAGTCGGTCACTTCGCTAGCCACTGCCGGGTTTTGAGCGAGTTAATATACTAGACGATTTCGCCGTCTGCCGACAAAACGTGAGTAATGGGGCAGTTAGTCGGTTGTGTTCTTGGTCAGTTACAGCCGTTCGTTTGAGTCACTATTGGGAAAACAAATTCGAATTATGGGAAGCAAGCAGCTTCGATCGAAAACTTCCAGGCGCACAGACTTTTCTCACACCGCTAAGGATGAATTGTCTTAACGGAAGCCTGGTCTTCTAAACTCACATCAATTTCACAAGTTTCGATGTGGGCGGCTGAAGGGTACGCGTGTCTGGTTAATTTGCCAGTCGGTTTCATCCTTACGTTGTCCGCTTGAGAAAAAGTTCAACCCAAGTTAGCATACGATCCAAGAGTTCCATTCCGCATACTGTTGCTGGACAGGTGTCTCTTATGGCGAAGTCGGGGTATTCGCCTATACCTTGAAGAAACTACCTTTCTGGGCTCACTTCGGCTTCCGCCCGTGTCTGGGACATCGCAGGTTGTGTTTCTACCAAGGAGCTCTCCTGCACCTCAATATTACTGGTGTAGTCATGGCCCCTTAATGCACCATTCACGACCTACCATAATACACTAGTGGTCTGCCAACACGTTTCGAAGTACTTCCTGCCCCGTAGTTCCACATTGTTGGCACTGGCGGACACCATGAGTGGCATCAACTTGCCTGCTTTTCGCGACAGCTAAAGCCATGGGTAAACCCTAACCATTACCTCCGCCAAAACAGGTCCTAAGTAGCGAGAGAAGCTAGACACTGGTAGAGAGAAAGAGTACTATATTCTCCTTAAAACTAGTGGAATGTAGGTTGGAGCGCACAAGAGGCGCTTGTCCGACATGTCTGAAGTATTAGGGGGAGTATTAGGGCGCCTCGAGCCAGGTTATGTCTACATCGGCCGTGAAGTTAATTGGCTGGTCTTGGTAGCTGTGATTGGCCCAACACCAGCTTGTCGCAGCTACTTATATGCAAGTACACACCGAAGGTGCAGTTTTGCAGCCGGCGCCCGGAGTTGAGTCACTGCGCACTTTCTTCAGCCTTTACACAGACATCGGCCCCTCCTCTTTGACAGTCAGTCTGGAATAATTTAAGCAGCTTCGATGGCAGTTCATCACGTAACTTGGTCGACTACGCAGGATTTCGGTAAGGAGAGTTTTCGTCAAGTGGAAAAGCGAAAACCACAAAACAGACTGTTGGCAGAAGGAGCGGTGTTCGGGTACTCATCGAAAGCCACACTCATTCTTACCAGTGCGTTGTGGTACCGGCGGGGACGATTGGGGACGACTACAAAATTCTTAGCATAAATCTCGTGTGAGGGGGTTATATTATGGTAATTTGTACGCAACGGTCTGTCGATTTTCATGAGAATCGGTGCAGTTACATATCCATCCCAGCCTGGGGGTACGGCCTCTATTTCCGAAGTTACGTCGGAAGGCTCGTTACTTGGTCGGCTAGTACTGTCGAACAGCATTTTGAACTTTTCACCTTGCCAGGTGATTTGTTCTTCGGTTTACTACCGTCTCAAGGATCTCAACTAGTGGCAGGCGGTAGTCGCATTTGTATGTCGATGCCCTTAGGCTGGACTTCGGCTGAAGAATCCCAGAATGTCGGGTTCAGAGGCTGGGCAAAATATTTTCGCGGGAGGAATGGCTCACATGAACAGGTGTAGTATACTGCGGACGGTTTGAAGAGCGTGATCGTCTTACCGTTTTCCAAGCGCTTAATGCACGAGTTTATGGGTTCGGATGACTTGCCGGCCCACTCAGTCTTGTGCAGATTTATTTTTCTCCCATTTCGTTGCGTCAGTTTTTCGGCAGATGTCTGGCGGGGTTGGGAACCGTTTGCATGGTAGTGTCGTATCTATCGGTGCAACTATGATAGCTACTGCCTTGGTAACTCATTACCAAAGACTAGCTAATGCGCCACTTCCCTTTGAGGCCTACGTTTTGCATCAGTTTGCTCCAGCTTTCTAGTTTTTCCTCTTGTAAAATTACATGCTGAAACTTTAGTCATCTTTTCTATCAGTTGACACCCAGTGAGTACTCGCGTTTCTTTATCTGTTTTGGTGAGCCACGGTATATGGACGCGGGAGTTCATCCACCTGATACGGACCCACAGCGAAGGCAACCTCGGTTTCCCACAGGCCAAAGACATGATTCCCGTGCTGAGCAACTGCCAATTCTGCCAGTTTGGTATCGCCTTTCGTCCTGCTGAAATGCAATCTTACGCGCATCGTCTGCGCACCGAGGTGTTTGCCGCGACCTCGTCGAAGATTTCCACAAAAGGCCCTCATCAATGCCCCTACAACCTCAACCTGCCAAAGATGCCCTTCTACGCTGTGTGTTATCATACGCGGTTGGGAGCTGAGGACGTGAATGGCGGGCTCGTCGAGAAAGGGATGTCGCCTCCACCTTCAGAAATGCCCAAGGTCGTCCGTGTGGATGGCGCACAGGATACTGCCAAAGCCTCCCCGGCAGCTGCTTCCAGTGGTGTGGAAACACTCTTCTTCATGTCTGAAGATGACGAATATGCTGGGCTGCCAACACTCGCCCCATAAATGAGTCTGGTTCGTCGCCATTGTCTTAATCTAAGCTTGTCTCTAAATCACTAGGGGTACAAAAAGGCAAACAAGGTGAAACCGGTGGTTCAGGAGGCTATTTAAGTGTAGTCTAATTCCTTCACAAGTCACACGGTTCCCCAAGACAGTCGGTCATATCAGTGGCTTGCGGTTAAACGCGACGGCTTTGATTACCGGAATGCCGTCTTCGTCCGTGAGCTCTATTATGGACCCGAGAAAACGAACGAGATACACCTTCTCCGCATACCTTCAGTCATGTGAACTTTTTGCCCAACCTGGGCACTTAAGCTAACATTCAGGTTCGAGTTCAGCTGCTACTCGAGCTGCCCTGCGCTGGACACCTCTTAAACACTGACTTTGAGTCCGAGAGGAGCCAGTGGTTTTGCGAACAAGTTGGCGAAAGAAGCAGCGACCCCACCAAACTAACTATTAGTCGAGTCTTACCGAGGTCGCTGAGCTTCCCTCAGTTGGGTCAACGTAAAATAAGTCGAGGCCCTTTCCCCCATTGAATACCACTCATTCTTCATATGTGGCTTAAAAATATTTTCTGCACGGTTACATTCGGCGGACTCTTGCTGGTCGCGCGACTTGCTTCTCCCATCCGGATTGCGTGGTTTTCGTTTAAGTCAACTACTGCAAACTGTCCTCTACAACCTGGCGCAGACGTCACCCAACATAATCAATATCAACAACTTTGGCCGGGAAATTGACATAAAAAAACCTCCCATTACACGCGGTAAGGGACTAACAAGGACTATCAACAGAAAACGTCCGAGGGTTATATAGGCATGAACATGAATGCACGCTTTTGACTGTGTGATTGCCGAGTCCCGAAACTACTCAACACAGACGGTGAACGCCAAGATCCCTGTCAGTTGACCTCTGTGGCAGGCACTGCTCAGAGGGAGAAATGTACAATATGCACTTTGCATATTGTTGCCTCCCCAGGTACCTGCTGTCCTACCGGAAGGCGCACCAGACAGCAGCACATTTGCGAAACGGCACACCTCCGCGTTACTGGTTTGCAGAAACTCCGTGTCTTTGGTAATTCATATGATCTAGATTGGCAAACCACAGGTCCCGAATGTAGGACTCTAAGTTGGGGCGGAATAACACTTTGCCGGTGACTCGCCTCTAGGTTGCCGACCGGTCGTTTCCTCAATCCTGCTTCTGGACTGACACGACAGTCGTAGCTGTCTACTTAAAAAGGCTCACATGATAACCGGATCTGAGGTGGATCTGGAGTTTGGTGTTGGATACTGAAACACCGACTAAACAAGGATCCACCCAACCCAATTATGTAAAATCGGGGGCCCCAGTGGAATTCGAATCGACGACGGCAAGGACAAGGCTCCCAGTCGGGGGCCTTGTAGCTTGGGTGGTTGGGGCGTTGGCTGTACTCAGTCTTGCCTCTGTCATGGGTTTACATCCAACTGAGACCGCCGTTTTTCACAACTGGGTCAAATTAATTATTCGAATCTGCCAAAACACTTATTAAATAAGGATTGCCTGAGGCCTGAGCAGTCACAGATCATGTGTCGCATCTGCTCATGGTGTCATTGGATCCGATACAGGTTCAAGTGTCTACAAGTCGTCATGTTGTTTCAAGTGGTATATTTACAGTGGAAAGGCAGTGAATGCAAGAAGTAGTTGGGAACAGTTCAACTGTTACACATTTAGGGAAACCAGATACTAGTGGAACTGTTAGTCGTAGTAGCCCTCGACGCCGTCGCCATTGTCGTCACGGAGGACGTTGCCATCATCAATATCGCCCTCCCCGTTATCGAAGTACGTTTCGCAGTAGTCATTGTCAAGCTCCTCGTCCTCGTCTTCCATCTGTTCGCCATTCCAGCGGGCGTCCTCGGAGTCGCTGTCACCACCCTCTTCTCCCTCGAGACCTAGTCCCGCCTCGGGGCCGTCGGCGGCATCGTCATCTGTAAGGTGGTGGGGTGAATTTATGGTAGGTGAGTTAACTAAGACCCTATCCACTTAGGCAATTCCATTATCCCAGTGCATTTCTAAACTTTTTATTTAACTACTTACTACTAGGGCCAAGTCTAAAATACGAAAAGAGTCTTCGTTGCGCAAGGGGATTTGCAATGTCGAATTTGACCCTGAGTAGGGCGAAACAACCGCATCGATGGTACAGATGGCCAGATCGTCGGAAACACTAGCCAAAAATCGTACAGTAGGGACGGGTCAGGTATTAGGTTAAAGGCGCCTCTGGGTATTTCGCGGCTGCTCGAGTCTCATGAAGCAACGTCAATGATTCTTCGTAGTAATCTAGTTCTTTGCATCATATTTAACCGTACATTAGCTCGTCTTATAGGGGCACTAGTTGTGCCTGGTGTGACTTATCGTGTCTGGTATAAGCGGCCTTGATTATGTCGCAGACTGTACCTCCCCACGCAGAACAACTTGTGACAGCAAATTAGGAAAATTCGATCTACCCTCTCTCATACCGATATAGGTCAAATACCGAAGGTCCAATAACAACCTCCATTTCTTGACGGGCTACGTTAGGAAAAGGAGGCGTTCACTGGGTAAACACGTCTCCTTTTGCCGTGCCTCCTGAGACTGTCTTTGGCCAGGCTCCGATTTAACCTTTTCATCGTCTCCGGGTGAGCAGCGGCGTCGGATCAAGTGCAGTAGGTAAACTCTCAGGGAGGGCAATGAGAGATGTTCAAACCATGTTAGCCCTCTTTCTTGGCTGTCTTGGGGTGTTGCAGCCAGTGTGGACTGTGTGATTCGAGACGGAGTCTATGTACTTCACTCAGGTCCTCAGGCAACAGTTGTCGAACGACTTCCCAAATTCCGTACGCACACACACGCAGGTCTCTGTAGCGACAGAAATACCGCAGCGGGTCCACATACAGCCAATTTCTGCAGAAACACTTAGAACCATCAATTTGGGCGACAGCCACTTGTCCTGAGGAATGTGTTCTCTTGGTCACAAACGCGACGCAAAGATAGCGTCGATGGATGAATCGACTAATCTACCTCCTCCACAGGTGAGACAACTTTCTGTGGTTCATTAGAGTTTGAGGCTAGAATGGCGACATCACCGAAGTGGTCGATGTCGTCAGCCAGTGTTTGGATGAAAATCCGACGTTGTCAAAGTCGTGCACAAATTCCTCAAGAATCCTGCCAATTACGTAGTACATCGGTATGAACGGCAGGCAGAATGATACCTTGCCGCACGCCAGACCAAATACCGAATAGTTGGGATTATGAACTAGAACCATCGTGGATTTCAGGAATGCGCCGCAGTGTGTACCCATGTGTCGTCCTCGAGACGCGCAGGCGGGCGCACTATAACTCAGCTGAATTCGGCCAGGGTTAATGAGAAGGCGTCCGCTGCCGTCACTGTACACAACGCTCTGGCGATGACTGCGACCTTAGCCTTCACTTTACGACTGTGAGCTAGGACATTATCGGTAAACGGTCACTAATTATTGGAACTAATGCCCTTGCGCTTACGGCGAGACACAGTCGATTATTGACGCAAAACAGGAAATTGGTTAGGCCGACATTGGGCAATCATTTCCCATATTTCGGGCGTCCTTATTTTTTCAATTGCCCTTTAGACGCAACATCCCTATCGATCACTGTAGACGCACAGCAGGGAACCACCAGTGCATAACAGTGCCAGTTATTTCGTGCGTGCGTCAGTCGGCAAATCAGCGAGTCCCTTCTCTGCTTGCAGTTCGCGACGGGTCTTTGTCCACCACTTTGCTCGAAAGCCAACCAATCAGGGTGCGCTAGTTAGGAAACACCCCTAGGCGTATATATGCTGCTCTAGGGCAGAAGTAGTGATTGACGCAGCAGTTATTTTCCGTTCCCTTTCGTCTTCTGTTCTACTTAACGGCTGGCAACAGACAACTTGGGGACGTAATACATGGCCAATCGTATGCTGTCAGCTAGCATGTAGAACAGAAGACAGTGACAAAGAACGACTTTGCTGTCAATCAATTTGCGGGCATTTGCGATCATTATGTCCCGAGGCGATGTACATAAGCTCAGTGGCGTTTTCTAACTAGCGCGTCCTTATTGGTCGGCCAGAAGTTGGTTTTGTAAAGCTTCAGGCGTTCTTTTGGGAGTTTTATGCAATGATATCTTTCCTTTTGTAGGTAAATGTCCTCCACTGCCCCCCCCCCCCGCTTAACGCCAGAATAGCAGCCGACAAAACAAAGGTCAGTGTTTGCTAGACGCTGCCGCAGACGCCAGATTGCAGTACCCCTCCTGTCAAACACACGGACCAAAAATTTCATTTTGAGAAAGTGACGCCCACCTCCATTTCACCCCCAATGTCATTTTGTGGAAGCAAAAACTGGTGCGAAGTTCACGACCAAAGCAGTTTTGTAACTGTTGCTCGCCGCCCAATAAAACACCATGCACCACCGCTAATCAGCACCGTCAGTCCTTTCTTACCGCCAATATGTATTCAACCATACGTGTCCGAAGTGGCTTTCCAGTCTACCTAGCGCTGCTCCGTTTGAAACTGCACTGTCATATTCCCGCCGTCCATTATCGAAAACCGTAAAAGCATGGGAATTCAGTCTTCGACTGCGATCTTTTTAACGTCAGTATTTGTTTGTAGAAAATGGAATTCAAATTGCGAGAAACCATCAGTGCGTTGTATACGATGACAAGGCCCCTACTCTCATCTCCAGCAATCTTTATAGGTGACTGTCTGAAACGCATAAACAACGTCTGGGACCCACTACCTCCATTTGTTGTGGTCACATCTGCGATGGCTTGGTCAGAAATCAGATTGTCGAGGTCCTCTCGGTTGTGATTAGCGCCGGTTGAGGGTTTAAAACGCTTTTCAGGGAGGAGCTTGGCTGCCTTGGCCCTAAGGCGAGAGCTCAATTCCGCCGGATACCTAAAATGCAATTGAAAAACGCTAAGTATAGGGGTGACTGGTGGGTTTGACGTCTTTTTAACGATTGTTTACGTCCAGAGAGACGTCTAGAATTTCGCCTATGCCGCAATCACATGCCGATGGCGGTACCGTCTGGTTGAATTCTTACGACGCCTGAGAGTTATACGAGTTTCTCGATTCCCTACTGCCTATAAGTGAACTCTGTTCAACGGCTGTCAAGGTTCGAGCAAGCATACGCATCGAGACGTAAAGAACACCACCAAAGCCCTTACAACGGGCTTGACCTGGCCGCCGACAATGAGGCCCTGTACAGTGACTCTAAATGAGACGATTTGCCATCGTTCTGGTGTAAATCCAACGCCTTCAAACTCGTGTACGGCCCTCTCGAGAACCCAGCCGAAAATCTAGTTAAGTTTTTCGGGCGAGACTATGTTACCTTATCGAACAGCAGACAATTTCGAACCGCCGTGGGCAAAAACCCGCGCAGTGGTAGAGCGATAGTAGGTCCCAGTCACTGGCTATTGCACTGCCCAGCCCTAACGGTCGCCATTAACTCGTGGTGAATGGAATAGAAGGCCGCAAAGACATAAAGAATGCAAACCGACGTCAGTTGCCGGTGGCTATAACACACTTCCAAGTTGCACCATAATAGGCAAATTTGGTAGGCGCGTTGATTTCCAGCTTGGAACTGAGTCTAGACTGGCCTCGCCCTAAAAACCTCAACAATGAGGCCGCGCAAACCCTCGTTGCAAGTTAATAACCTCGCCACAGACTTCGTCTTATTACCTTTCCTGGGGGAGATCAAAGGGATTGGCATCAGTCACCAGGAAAATCCTATCTCTCACGCTTGCTCGACCACCTTATGGAGCCAGGGCGCCGGTACCGATGCCGTTCTATCTGGGTGTCTATCTTGTGTCTGTAGTAGTTATTTCTTCCTGGGACGAGACTGCCCACTTAGGAAGGAAGTGATGTTAGTGGTTGACTGAAGTCAAGGCGACGCTCGGAGTGCTCACGCCAAAGCGTCGCAAAGATCCACGTATGTCAGACTCCCGCCTGAGCGGTTCTCTGCGACGGCTGTGCATGCCAGGCTACGGGTATCGAAGACGAGGGAAAACTGAAGGTTCTTGACTATCTTTGCCTGAGGGAAGCCCGTAGAATGACGTACATTGACTCCGCTCCGGACTAAACCACTCGCGTTGATATATCACCGCGAGGATATATCGGGCCATTGGCGAAATACGACTAAGGTAGTTAAGGCACTTTCTCGGCCCACGGGCGCCGTGTCGCCGTTCTGGAACAAATGCGTCTGCCTTACTGAGGGCGGCGCAGAGTTCAGCTAAAACCTGGCTAAACACATTTCATCAAGGCATGGAATTAGGTCCTGGACCTTCGGACACTCGATCTTCGTTGTGGCGGTCGGGCCTGTCAGATCCTCGGGCGTTGGTCACCGAGCGCGTACAGGAAGTAAATGCGACAGTATGCAGGCTAGCTAGATCAGGCGTAACTACAGCTGTACCGAGTATAGGAAGGTGGCTAGGTCTAAACTAAAAAACACCTTGGGAATGAACTGTGGGACGATTATGACAGCCCACTGAGTCGATCGGCACTAGTGCATTCGACCGAGCCGCAAACTGTGGTTCGTAGGCTGGGGAATACGGGTTTCGGTGGAAAAGTCTGACGAGAACTTCTCATGGGCAACCACAGTCCCGGACCTTGGTGACGACCAGAATTTTAATACCTGTGTAGCATGCCGGAACCTTTCACTAACTGATGCGGATATGTGATGATATAATAACATGAACAAGTAGTTGCGCAGAAACTACGGAGGTTTGTGATAGAATGTGAGCTGAAGTCTTGTTTGGAACTAGAGTAGCAACAAACCGCTCACCAATCAGAGGGATTCGAAAAGCTACCAAGAAGAATCCCATCACTCCACATTTCAATTTCACGATGCTGAAGAAGGAGATGTGAGGTGGTGATGTTCCATGCCGTCTGCTTCTTAGATTCTGAACGCTTTCTGTCCAAAGTAAGGAGCGGAACGGCATCGGTGTTTTTTATAATTTGCTGAAAGTATGGTCCGTTCTCAAATATGAAGTCAGCGACCGCCTGCAATTCAAACTAACAAGTAAAAAGGGAGAGCCAATTAGGACGATCTACCCAGTTGACACGGCAGCAAACTAGAGCATCAGTAGCGCATGCAACGCAGATGTTAGAGCAGGGCAGTACTTTACTGCGGCTCACCAATAGTTTCAGTGCTGTAGTTATCTTACATGGCGTAAGTAAGAAACGGGACTGTGCCAAGTATAACCTTTAAACTAACCAGCTGGGCCCGAAAACATTCTTGTTGAGTCGGTTCCGCCACTGCGACTTGGGATTCGGATAACGGAAGCGAAGATTCGATTTTCGGAGGGGCCGAGGGTATTGGAATAAGACGGCTTATAACAGAATGAGGGTCAGGTGAGACAGGAACGGCATGAGGGTCGAATAAGCGTCGCTTGACGCCATCTCTTAAACTGTTAAATCCTGAACTCACACCACCGCGCCGACGACCACGATTCATTCCTGGTTATTTTTGAAAATTGAGATTTTTTGAGTTTTAAATCAAAAGCTTGACTCAGGAAAAAGTCGTGCATCTTTAGTAAAAATATATTTACAGGCAGGTTATACAGCATACCGTGGACGAAGTCAATCTGCTTCGACAAGGGCAGCTGCTCGGGCAGCCTTAGCCTTTCGAAGTTCCTTCCTTCGCCTTTTCTTCTCTAGTCTTGACTGGTGGATCCGAATCAGATCTGATTCGGAGTTGGCTAAATCACGTGCTAGTTTGGGGTCCTTTAGTTTGACGAATCGAGCGTCCGCAGCTGCCTCATCCATTTCCGCAAGCGTTATTTGTTCTTTCTCCTGTCGGGATGTGTCGGCAATTGAGATCTTCGGAGCGACCGGTACTTTTTCGGGTGCCGACAAAAAGCCGAGCTTTTCGCGAATTTTATCAAACAACTGGGTAGACACAAAGTACCCATGCATGTAGGCCCGGAGAAAACGTGTGCCGATGAGATCCAGCATGCCATACTCAAGAAGCTGCTGTCTAGTAAGGAATTTATAACCGTCGTACATGGTCGTCACATCCGGCTCACACTCGGTCACAAGTTGATCTAAGTAGCTGCACCAGTATGGAGCTGAACCCAAAAGTGGGATAAAGTATTTAGACACTTTGGGTGACTCATTTGCAAGCATAATCAGTCCACTCGATGGAAAATGGTACATCCAATTCAGGCCGATTGGTCCGGTCTCAAAGCCAACAAATATTTTTCCACTGTCAATATTCCAGATTTTTAAACAGTGAGCTACCATGGCAATGACTTTGTCCTCTTGGAAACTGACCGTTTTTACTGGGCGCCTATACTCAGTGTCTCTCGTGTGCCATGGACTCCTGTTTTGTCGGACATCATAGACGTGCACTAGACCTTCGGATGTTCCGATGGAGAAATTTAGTGGATCCTTGGAACTGAGAGAGGAGCACGCCATGCGCGAAAACTTGGCGAGATCAGCTGGTCTAGGCGAGGCCGAGCACACATCCAATCCGAAAACCCTTTCGCCGCTTCTTAGATCCCAGCCGTCGACTTTGCCGTCAGTAGAGCCGGCCAACAGAACATCCAGTTCGCGCATGAGACAACTGGTGTTAAAGCCCTCTGGCGCGGTCACAAATGACGATAAGAGCGGTGTCGCAAACCTGCCTTCATTCAAGTCCATTCGATAAACCACATTTCCGGAGGAAGGCACAAGAAGGTGGCAATTAAAAGGAGTGTACGATATATCTACCCCGGGTCTCGGCACTCTGAAACGAAAATGGTGACCACCGGCAGCATGAATGTCAATCCACCGCTCCTCCTCCAATAATGCGAATTTCGAAAAGTCGTCACTTAAGCACGTCATGCGTGTTGGGAGATAATCCACACAACGATCAAATTTAAGGGACAGATTTTTCAGCTCAAAGCATTTTACTCTCGGCTTGTAACGTCCAAGGACGAAAAGATGTTGCTGATCTGGAGAGCAAGTGATAAAAGTAGACGCATCCGGCATCTCAAGCTCATGAATCAATTCTATATGATTGGAAGCTCCTGGATCCTTCTTTAGAAGCTTTTTCTTTTCCGATCTTGATGCCCATTCAGGCAATGACCTTTCAGAGGTCAAATTGTAAACTTTAACCCCATTAAGTTTTACTACGTTCATCCTGTCGCCCTCGTGACGATGGAAAGTTGGGACACAGCATATTTTAACCGTGGCACCCCTCGGGAATAATCAAACAAGCTGCTTCAGTTACTCATGTTTCTGGTTTTATTCCGCAACCTGGCATTTTGCGTGTCGTCTTTGTGAAAATCCGAGCTGATAGGAAACCAAATTTAACACTTATGTGTTTTCATTGGAAACTGGTGGGAGGAACTTTTGCGTAGATTGCACGTTTCGACTGCTCATATTGTTTACTGAGCCATAAAAGCGCATGTCGTGGGACTGGGCTAAAGTGAGATCGGCGGGTCGTGATCCAGCTCGGAAATTCGTCCACCTTTTTATTTTTAACAGAACCAATTATTTATACTGCAAGTATTTGCGGCACAGATGGCGCGAGGGCACACGTTGCATAGATCAAGTTGTCCAAACAATCGTTCGACGAACGACTTACCGTCATTTGTTTTCGGGGTCTTGGATGGACTGAATGGCCTGCTCAACTCACAAGCCTTGGCCCCGCCGATTGTCCCCGTCTAGCCCGTGAATACTGTGGGCCCAACAACTATGATCTCGATAAATGGTCAAATCCATCCCAGGCCTCTGAAAACAAACAAGGAAAATGGTTCATATTCAGGATTGCTTCTATAACTTGATTTACGCAAAAACGTACCCACACTATCTGTACTGGAAAAGTGTCAGTTTTATTATTCAAGTTTATCAAAAATGAAATCGGATAAATCCTGGGGCAAGGCCTCGGTCACGTCCACCCTAGTTTAGCCCAGTCCTTGTAGAGAGTACGTGTTTGAGCACGGACACGACTTCCTCATATGCTCAAATCATTTAGTCTTGTTTGCAGAAGGTTCAGACCCCATTTTCCTCTTGATTATATTGTTACTGTTGGCGAGTTGTTATATCATGCTGCTTGCAAAGTGAACCACTGTTGTCCGTTTTTACCGGACGAAATAAATCGACTCTTCCCCCTCCCATTCACACTTGCTTCATCGTAGCGAAATAGCGTGTCAAGGAGACATGATAAGATCGGCGATCAGGATAAGGACGAACAGCACCAACTGATAAAACGACAGAAAGTCGAGAAAGCAACTAATGTCCGAAATGCAGTAACAGTACTACTGTGCATTGTTCTGTCGGAGGCGATTAGACACCGTTTGTTTTACTGAACGATGTGAGTCCTGATCCTTGTTTCCGTCCTTTTCTGTTTTAATTAAACCTAGTGAACGCGGTGGACCGCAAAGAGGTCTCGGGGTCTCCGGCGAACCCAATGATGGATCCGGAAGCGCAGGCCGAACCGAATTGAGTTCTCCAGCGTGTGGAAATACTGTAGATCGCTCAGCTCGAATTTCGATGTTTTTGAAAACTATTTACTTTAATCGATTCTACTGTCCTGCAGCATGCCTGATTCACAGTTTACTAGGATAGATGATAACGAATTGACTGCTGAGGACTCCAACTCATGAAGCCACAAATCCACAGGGTGCGCTGAGGAAAATTTTAGCGATTGCTTTACCTGTAGTGAACTGAAATCTGGTCCTTCGAAAGCGCCGTTGCGTTTGTTTACGAACTTGTCGAAATACAGCTTCATCACTCTTGCACGTAGTTCAGTTAAATAAATAGATAATTTTATTTTAAGACCCTTGGATTTCCCGCCACGGCAAGTAAATATAAATTTTCAAGTAAATTTTGGATCAATTAGACAGATTTTTTACATTATTTTGTTTTCGGTTATAGAATAAACAGTTACTTATAGAACGGTCAGTGAGCAGGGAGAAAACTCCTTATGAAAATACCAGATGATTCTGAATTGGTTAACATGTAAGGAGAAAAAATTGCCGCTCATTAACGGGAAAATATGCGGGTCGAACAAGACTGGCCTGTGTATGGCATTTTATAAGTGGTTCAAAACGTAAATCGTCAAGACAGAGCTTCCTAAACCGAAGGAGGTTATCCGCCTCAAAATGGCAATACAGGGGAACCTAGACGCGATCGGACACAGTCCGCTTAGAGTCCTGCCGAGGATGGGACATTAAGCTCTAGGGCGGCCATCATAGCATAGACGGGAGAATGCGACCCTGCAAACTCTTCGCTGACCGACCAAACTACGAACAAGGGACGAAAGCAGAGGATTCACGCCGTGATCGTCAGTCGATCATTTGGAATCGAAATGTGGAGTTGACATGAAGATCCGCGGGGTGAGGGTTCGAAATCACGGGGGGCAGAGTGGAATTCCGACGAGTGTCGACGATTGGCCAAAATGGGGCAGCTTACAGCGTGCACGTTAAACCAGCCACGTTCCTTCTTTGAGAGAATTAGTCAGGAAAGACATCACATTCTGTGAGGGGAACGATGTTTGAACCGAAAAATCGAAAATATTAAAATTTCCGATGAAGGATCCTAGAAAGCGAAACTATACACAAAGGAAAGAAATGCGAGCGGATACGGATACTTTAGCTTTCAAAATTGACCTACGGTCTCTACAACGACGCATATAAATACCAATATTCACATTGGCATATGAAGTCAGCTGACATCGTTCGACCTCCTCTATAGCATACTTACGCTTAGATTAACTAATGTTCTACAAACTGACCAGCGTTGGCCGTAAACGCAATTGTGTTAGAACTCTCATACAACGTGTTCAAACACACTGTAGAGACGACGGTGGGAGGAAGGAGAAGGCGCATCACTTACAGCCCCTTTGTAAAGCCAACGGCTACCCGAAGTCCTTCATGCGCAATTGTGTCTAAAAGTCTGTAGTGACATTGAAGTCCGTTTTTTTTAATCAGTTACAATACGCTTCGGCACAACTTTGAATAAGACAAACAACACGCACGTGCACTTTTGCCTGCCGACGACTTTGTTCTTATTTACTAGTTTGTAACTGTTGGGATACTGCTATTTTCGTATCCTGGATAGCCTACTCGCTGTGCCCAACTAGTGGGTTTGTCTCTTACACTGGTGACCCTGTATCGTTCATAGCTCCTTCTGTTTAATCTCTGTGCATAACTATTTCCATTCGGATTAATCCTCCCTCTAATTTTTATCGATCAGATTATTCATCTAGCCCTTATTTGCTATCCACACTGTCTCACCCTTTCATCCAATACGAGCGCTACCCTTCAGTCTCACCGTCAACGCGCCAGTCCTTTACCCCATTTATCTGACCTCTGACCGACCCCGGCTAATTATGTCCAGCGATTCTAGCAGCCAGCCGATAGCCGGCATTCACACTTTTGACCTGCCATCCGTGTGGCTCGGTGACATCGCGTTATGGCTGCGCACTGTAGAGTCACGATTCGCCCTCCGTCAGATCACACGAGAGGATACGAAATTTCACTATGTTGTGGCAGCACTCCCAATGGACATCGCCACCGACCTCCGCGACATCATAGATTGCCCGCCCACAGAAGCCCCTTATACTGCCCTAAAGGAGGCTCTCATTTCCCGCATTTCCCTCCCAACGCAAAAACGTCTCCAACGCTTAATTTCTGAGGAGGACCTCGGTGACAGGAAGCCTACGCAGCTTCTTAGGCGTTTGGAGCAGTTGGCAGACGGACAAAAGCTGGATGCCACCATGTTCAAGCAACTTTTCCTCCAACGGTTGCCTCCTTCTGTGCAAGCCATCCTTGCGCCTAACATTCCTTCTTCGACTGTTCAGATGCTCGCAGAGACTGCTGACCGTATACTCGAGTACTACCAGCTTCCTGTTACGGTTAACGTCGCTAGTCGAAGCACAACTGCCCCCACAATCGAGGATGTCGTCAAACGCCTGGATGCCCTCACTCTCGAAGTTTCCCAGCTCCGGGCCACTCGTGTCTATAACCCTCGTAGTCCTGCAATTTCTCGCCGCCCGAGATCTCCCACTCCAAACAAACCTACAGTTGATGGTTTCTGTTGGTATCATCACAATTATGGTTCTTACGCCCATCGCTGCCACTCTCCGTGCAAGTATAAAACACCCGCGTCGGAAAACCCCCCTGCCGACCAGTAAGGGCGACGAACGTGGTCGGCACATCCTCTCCCAGTCGCTTACTCCACATCTATGACAGGACTTCCTGTCGTAATTTTCTCGTGGATACTGGTGCGGAGATCAGTCTAATCCCACCCACCTTGACTGACCGCAAGTCACCAAATTCTTCATTTTTCCTCCAAGCAGCTAACAATACTTCTATTAAAACTTTTGGTCAACGATCCCTAACACTAGATTTGGGTCTAAGACGTTCATTTCGTTGGCTATTTACTATCGCTGATGTCCATACTGCCATTCTCGGCGCTGATTTTATATCCTTTTTCGGTCTCCTCGTTGACATTAAGTCCCATAAATTATTTGATCCTAAGACTTCTTTACATTGTAATTGTTCCACTCGTACCCTTGCATCACCTAATCCACGCATTTCAACAATCCCTTCGTCTACTCCCTATCATCGTTTACTTTCGGAATTTCCGTCCATCACACGACCTTCACAATTTAACCAACCTATCAAGCATTCTGTTGTACATTATATTTCAACTACTGGACCACCCGTGTTTAGCCGTCCCCGTCGTTTAGCCGCCGATAAGTTAGCCATAGCCAAGGCTGAATTCAGCCACATGATGGAGCTAGGCATAGTTAGGCCGTCCACTAGTCCATGGGCTGCACCTCTACATATGGTGTGCAAAAAGTCTCTCGTTGACTGGCGCCCATGCGGGGATTACCGACGGTTAAACACCTCCACTGTGCCTGACAGGTATCCACTTCCCCATCTCCACGACTTTTCATCTAGCCTAGCTGGAGCAACAATATTTTCCAACATCGACTTAGTCAAAGCCTTCCATCAGATACCCGTTGCTCCAGAAGACATTCCCAAAACGGCGATTACAACACCGTTCGGTCTGTTCGAGTTTGTCAGGATGCCTTTTGGGCTACGCAACTCCGCCCAAACTTTTCAACGTTTCATCAACCAAGCCCTCCGCGATCTACCGTTCGTTTTTGTCTACGTCGACGATATTCTGGTAGCAAGTTCCAGCGAACACGAGCACCTACAACATTTGCGTCTCATTTTTGAACGATTGAGCCAATTTGGAGTTTTCATTAATGTTTCTAAATGCGTTTTTGGCGCACAGTTGCTGTTTTTCCAAGGACATCGCGTAGATGCTTTTGGTTGTCACCCCATAGATGCCAAAGTTTCAGCTATTCGCGATTTCCCTACTCCCACTTCTTTTCAACAACTGCGCCGTTTTATAGGCCTTGTCAATTTCTATCGACGTTTCATTCCTCATTGTGCTCAATTAATGCTACCACTTACTAACCTTTTACGCGGGAACAACCGTGAGTTTTCTTTACCTGACACAGCTGTAGAGGCTTTCAATCGTGCGAGGAAGGCTCTTGCGGATACAACTGTCCTTGTTCACCCTATACCTGATGCCCCACTTTCCATTGTGGCCGACGCCTCCAATTTCGCTATAGGTGCTGCCCTTCAGCAACAGACGCCCACTGGCACCCAGCTCTTGGCTTTCTACTCTGTCCAATTGACACCCCCACAAACTCGCTATAGCACTTTTGGTAGAGAACTTCTTGCAATTTATCTAGCCATTAAGCATTTTCGTAATTATATTGAGGGCCGAGATTTTTGTATTTATACTGACCACAAGCCTCTTACTTATGCCCTCTCTACTTCTTCTGACAAGTATTCACCCCGCGAGGCCCGCCATCTCGATTTTATTTCTCAGTATACCACCGACATTCGATTTCTTAAAGGCCTTTATAATAAAGTTGCTGACTGTCTTTCTCGGCCTGGCATTAATGCCATCACCCGCCCTTCCATCGATTTGGAGCGCATGGCAGAACTGCAAAATCAGCCGACTTTCAGTGAGAGCCTTCAACACACTAGTCTTCAACTCGAAGCCATTCCTCTTTCCACCACCCCCGGTACAATCTTGTGTGACGTATCGCGCGGTGCCTCCCGACCCGTAGTGCCAAGCGAGATGAGACGAGATGTTTTTGCCGCGTTGCACAATCTAGCTCACCCTGGCATCCGCACTACCCAGCGCCTCGTCAGCGAGCGGTTCGTTTGGCCAAGCATGAACACTGATATACGCCAGTGGACCCGTTCATGTTTGGCCTGTCAGAAGGCCAAAGTCGGACGGCACAACAAAGCCCCCATTGGCACTTTTCTCGCACCCGAACCACGTTTTTCACATGTCCATATCGATCTGGTAGGTCCCTCTCCAACATCTCGTGGTTGCAACTACTTACTTACTGCGACTGACCGATTTACACGTTGGCCCATTGCAACTCCCATACCTAACATAACTGCAGATTCCGTTGCTCATGCTTTTTCGGAACACTGGATTTCTCATTATGGCGTCCCCTCAACCATTACCACCGATCGAGGTCAACAATTCGAGTCTAGACTGTTTAACAGCCTTACCAACCTCCTCGGATGTTCTCGCATACGCACGACAGCATACCACCCCTCATCCAACGGTTTAGTCGAGCGTTTCCACCGGCAACTCAAAGCCTCGCTCCGAGCTCATGAAAACCCTTCCCATTGGAGCGAGCATCTGCCTTTGGTCATGCTCGGTATCCGTACCGCACTCAAGCCCGACTTGGAGTGTTCCGCTGCCGAACTTGTCTACGGTACTACCCTACGGATTCCAGGTGATTTTTTCGGGTACTCTCAAAGCTCAGCCGACTTGGATCCCAGCGATTATGTGCAAAGTTTGCGCCAAGCCATGACTCATCTTCGAGCCACTCCTCCACGTCCTTCAACAAGTAAGTCATACGTCGAACCAAACTTACTTACATGTTCTTTTGTATTTGTCCGCATAGATAGCGTTCGCCGGCCACTACAACAGCCCTATGACGGCCCATTTCGAGTACTATCGCGCAAGGACAAGTACTTTACAATTGACCGTGGAGGCCGCACCGACGTGGTTTCAATCGATCGCTTGAAGGCGGCATATACCGAGCCTCTTCCAACTTCTCCAATCGAACAACCTCCACTTGGCACATTGCCACTTGCTATTTCCCAGACTCCATTTACGCCCAATAACCCTGCGTCTTCCCTTATCCCACAGACTCCTCTCCTTACGCGCAGTGGTCGTCATGTCCGTTTTCCCGAACGTTACCAACTTGTACAATATGCATAACACTCCCACATTTTCCTTCTATTAACAATATTTTTTTTGAACTCCGTTCTCCTAGGAGGGGGAGTATTGTAGTGACATTGAAGTCTGTTTTGTTTTAATCAGTTACAATACGCTTCGACACAACTTTGAATAAGACAAACAACACGCACGTGCACTTTTACCTGCCGACGACTTTGTTCTTATTTACTAGTTTGTAACTGTTGGGATACTGCTATTTTCGTATCCTGGATAGCCTACTCGCTGTGCCCAACTAGTGGGTTTGTCTCTTACAAGTCTCATTTTGAACGGTCGAGTGTAGAAAAGCCCTAGTTCTGACTCTCAATACCCTATGTGAAAAACGTATAAGAGGCGACGGCGAGAATACTAAAACCTTTTGGGATTGGCGCGTCTCATAAACCAGAATGTCCCATCAAACAGTAAATCATAAATCAAAAGACCCGCTACCAACAACGGAACAGTTGGTGGCGGTCTACAGCATACCATGTCTAAATTTCAATGAGAGGTATGTTGATAAAATGGGCAAACACCTCGATACAAGATTGCACGAACACCGACTTGAGATCAACCGCAATGACCAGCTTTATTTGGTCTATGGTCACATACGAAAGCTAAAACACGATTTCGCATTTGAGAAAGCAAGTGTAACAGCTCGAGCCAATGAGAAGGTGGCCAGACTGGTGCTCGAAAGTTGATCCTCGACTGGCACACTTCATCCCGTCTACCAGACGCCGCGTACAAGGCTCGGATCAGTCCGGACAAGACCAGTAAAGCAAGTGAGCACGCGGGCCCGAGGGTCAACGCTCACGGAAAAGAGTGGAGTTAGGGGTCAGGAGTCATGTGACCAAAGCCGAACACTGTCTCACCGATGCGCCCGCGAAGTTGAATGCTGCTCACACGAAGAGCAATGACCGATCCGTCCACCGGTTGACGTGGGAAAATCCAAACGGCACGCTGATCTGACTAATATGTGTGTATATATATGTTATGGTAGTGGCGTTGGCCGATCGTTCTTACGGAGCTCACTCATTCTTTTGTGCCTTATGGACTCTCTCTCGAGCCCAACCAGCAGCCAAACAGCAGCGCATGGTATAGACAGAACGATATTACCACACCTCGGGGTAGGGTATGACTGGCTGACGACGGCTAATAAGCCAGAAATGGCAATTCCAGTCTCCCTGATCTTTCAATTTGTATATATATTTATATGTAACAGCAGTAATAATAATTGTATTTAATGCCTCTTTGCACACTCAGTTAAAGAAAGATAAAGCACGGATCGAACTGACAGTGAAAAACTCCTTACGAATAAATACAGGGGATGGTGCTTTTAAAGTTTTGATGGTTCAGAAGACGAAACCGCTGCCCGTGAACGTACGGTAGCCTAAAAAGGAGTGGATAACACTGCTTCGGATATTTGCAGTCTAAACTCCTCCCAACGAAATTGGTACTGGACCAAATAGAGGCACTGAAAAACCGTTCTTCACTGACGGGTGAGGAAACTGTACCTGGCGAGACTGGCCAGAAGTATCATGGACCACGAACTCCAACAATAAGGCAGATTAAATCGGTGGATTCAGCATCCTAGATATGTTGGAGATTTTCTAATTGCAAAAAGAACAATAATTCTTTTAAGCAAAGAATGATTTCATATAATTTTTGCATCCATGTGTAAGCTATTCCAAAAGGTAACTGTGCTAATAGAAAAGAAACGAATATATTTGACGGAACGTGCCAGAGGAAGAAATAAAAAGACCGCACGGTGACTTTTACGTAGTGGGTGGCAAAGATGTTTTAAAGTAGTAAGTGGGTCAAAAATATGATCATTTCAAAGCTACAACAGCACGAATAGTTCCTTTTGTAACCGACAAAATCAAAAGGAAGCTAGGCCGGTAAGCTCGCGGCGTTGCTGGTAGGTCAAGTATTGGCGGTATAGGGTTAAAACTCTCCTAGTAAAAAGTGTTTGACAGATACTATTTTCTTCCGCTCATCAGGACTCACGAGCCTAAATAAAAACGAACAGTATTCCAGGCCAAGTTTGACGTACAGTTCACGGGGCGGATCATAATACCGCTAGTTTTAACATTTGTAAGTATAAACCCGGTCGTTCTGCGTGCTCTGGAGACTATCAGGACGCAGTGTTCCGAAAAATTAAGACTCTTGGAGGATAATATGCCCGGATCCTCAATAACTTCATGCAAATTTACGTCGTGACCGTCAATACCTAGTTGAGGCTGATGGTCATCGCCAATCAACATAACTGATCATTGATGCCAAGAAGGAGAAAGGCGCCATGTGCAGCACCACTGGGCAAAGACCTGTAGGTCGCTCTTCGTGAGTTCGAGCACCGTATCACGATCTATATACACCTTTCATAGCATCGGCATTTATGGAGGGCTTATCATTCTGAAATTAATCTGACACGTCTTTGACAAACAGGCAAAATGCGACTGGGCCAAGTACACCGCCCCGAATGACTCCACCCCTCACGCATGTTGAGCTGAAGATACCATTGGAAACCTTAATTCGTTGTGTGCGAGCGCCCAGATAAGAGGATATCAAATTCAGAATTTTACCAACTACTCCAAAAGAGGAAGCTTTTTTAGAGAAGAAGAGTATGGTTAACACGATCAAAAGCCTTAGTGAAGTCGAAATAGACTGTGTAAGGTGCAAAAGCATTGTCCCTAAATTGGAGAACACGATAAAAGAGACAGAGAGTTGGCAGGTGTCGCAAGACCGATCTTTGGGTGATCCATGCTGAGCAGCGATCAGTAGGTTATTCTCTGTTGAGGAACACATCATCTTTTTTATTCTATATCTCTAGGTTGTTCGAAAGTGCTGGGAGGGTGTTTATTGGCCGAAAACCATCATATAACAGAGTGACTGTTCACGAGGATAGGTAAAATGTGTGGTTTCTTCCACAAAGTAGGACAGGTTTTACTTCCAAGAGCGAGATTAAATATCAGGCTTAGAAGGGATGGGAAAGTTATATTGGCATCCGTTTTTCGAATGTTATCTGGGACACTAGCAAGCCCAGGGCTAAGAAATTGACGAAGACAGCGAATCGCTACAGTCACGCCATACGGGTGGAGAGTTTTGGTTTTTAGAAAGGTCCGCTCAATGCCTGGATGGTCGGAAACGGAGCGGTCGAGTTTTTAATAAAACTTTTGAACATGTAAGCATCGAAACTGTCAGCGGTCAAGTGGGCGCCTGCTGAAGGAAGTCCACGAAAGTCTCGGAGGATGGGAAGCTGCGTTTTTACATGAGCCTTTACTTTTCAAGGAAAAGTTCTGCGACGTTAAATAAGCGGTCTTAAGAGAAGCGAACCACTTCGGTTAGCCGCCTTTCTTCTGACAACCTCTTAGCTCACTCAAAAATATCACATCACAGAACGGAAATATCCTTCTGAAGGTGGGCTCGACAATAAAGTCTGCGTAACCTATTGCGAAAGGGGTTGCCGGTGTAGTCGATAGATGTTGTTATATACAAGGCGTGTTGTTGCGTTGGAAGGTCTCAACATCAAGACTAGTGGAGTTCACTACGGGATTAACAATGTCCTGACGTTATGAGACCGAGGATGATGTTGAAGACATGAAAAAAAGGGGCCATTATGTCGGCGTTGTCCTAAACACTTTCAGGTTGTTTAGTCTTCTGTGCACTGCTGTGGGATCCGGGAACACAGAGCAACGCCATTTATGACAGAATTCTATGGTTATCTCCTTTCCCGACAAGATGAACTCGACTACTACCAAGGAGAAGAGAGTAACTAGTATCTGCCAATTAGGGCTGAGTGAAGGCAATCGTTTAGCTTGCGCGACACTCAAACCTCAACCACAACTTTGCAGAAACAAATGTGCAACCTTAATAGCAGACATGTGAATCGGGATGCCACGCAGTATAAAATTACAAGTAAAAAAATAAAGAATGGTGTATATAAAAAACCTATCGTGGTCCCATCAAAGCAAATAAATCTTTATATGAATTTTAGAGGAGGTATACAGAATCTGTACAAAGTGCAGTTCATAGCTCCTGCATTAATAGTCCGTTGAGAAAAATGATGAGCGGGCAGTGAAAAAAACTCCACTCAAGAATTTAAAAAATGACTGGATTAACTTTACAGGGGCAAAAAATGTCGTTCATGAAAAGGCAAAAAATGCAAGCAAGACTGGCTTGTACGTGGCGGTGCATAACGGATTATAATCGGACATCGTCAGGGCAGAAATGAATGTCGCCATGAGTGGTACGTATGAGCGTCAGATAAGACTGGCCTGTATGTTGTGCTGTACAAGAGATTCAAAACGGACATTACGCGATGTAAACCCAGATATCTGCGCGGCTTTGGCAGAGATTCTATCTGCATGAGGAGATAAAGGAAGTTTACTCGTATAAATTAATCCTAAGTCCTTTATGGTGAAGCATGGTGAAATTAGGTTATTCTGAACGATTATGGGACCAGGGAGTTTGGCAGCACTAAAAGATTTGAAATCAAACTTGTGTAGTGACATTCAAGTCTGTCTTGTTTTAATCAGTTACAAAACGCTTTGAAACAACTTTGAATAAGACAAAGAACACGCACGTGCACGTTTACCTGCTGACGACTTTGTTCCTATTTACTAGGTTGTAACTGTTGGGATACTGCTATTTTCGATTCCTGGATATCCTACTCGCTGTGCCCAACTAGTGGGTTTGTCTCTTATACTTGGATGATGAATACTCCATTTTCCATGTTGAACCCCATCTGCTTGAGCGCGCTTAATCGGCATTAATTTTTCAGCACAAACATTTTCGATGTCCATAGAATATGAGTAAGCGCATTTTAGGTCGTCGGTATGAATAAAAGTTTGCGAATTTTTGAGTTAGGTCGAAATATCATTGATGTAAAGAAGGAAGATTGGCGGAACCTGAACCGTGCCCTGAATTACGTCACTTATGATCGGGCAAGGTGTCGAGTAGCTATTACCGACAATGACCTTCTGACACCGGTTGGGCAGAAAGGACTCAATGAAGTCGAATAGAGGCGGCCGGATGTCGAGAGCTTCCAATGTTACTAAAAGACGTCTATGGGGCAACTTGTCAAAGGCTTTGCTAAGATCGGAGTAGATAATCACCACTGACTGGTGTTCCTTACGAAGAGAAATGATTGGATTACGAAATGCCCAGTGGCAAGTTTCGTAGGATAGTTCAGGTAAAAATCCATGCTGATTAGAGCTCAGAAGCCGGTTAGTTAGACAGAAGTCAAGAATTTCATTGAAAATTATCCTTTCAAGAAGCTTTGCCAGAGACGGCGTTTCGTACGCGCACCGATAGTTATTAACATCGGACCGAGATCCAGACTTCAAGACGAGAATGGTAATTGACGTTTTCCACGTTTCGGGAAAGAATCCTTTTGAAATATAAACTGAAAATAAATGACTGAGCAATATGGGGAGGTCAGGTGCCTGTGTAATAATCGAGTTTGGAATCTCGTCCATTTCTGAGCAAAGTGAATTTTTCAAACGACTTCTGTATTTCTTAATGAGATCTGAGGAGACATCGATTGTACTGAGCGTCCTATCTGAAAGTGGGCGAAAGATAGGGACTGGTTCGGACTCATTATTAAGGTGTTTTGCAATGAGAGTACTAAACAACTCCGCCTTGTCAGCATCAGTAATGAGGAAGATTTTGTTATCGTTAAGCAAGGGTGGAAGTTCGTGACAACGCTTAGAGGAGGACCGATGACATAATATGTTAGCGACGGATTTACCAGGGTTTGACGCACTGAGGGCAAGTGAACCTATTTGTTTCTCGCACGCTTAGCGCATCCTTGAGGCCATTTCGAAAATGTCTGTGATTCTAAGATGAAATGATAAGGAACTAGTGGATAGGTCACGCAGCTGCCGTCCAGCTTTTAGTCTGTTGGGAAGAAAATGGGGAACAAAGGAGTCTGAAGAATAAGGCTTGAGATATCTACGCAGCACAAACTCTAGGATGCTCTCGGAAACATTGGCCATGACGTCACGAAGAATGGTTGCATCGCTTCAGGAGAGGAAGCCACACCAGTCTAAAGATCTATAGAGTTATTTATTAAGTCATTACCTACGCAATCGTAGTTTAGGTAAGTCCGAACCATACTAGTCTTGTTTTGAAAAGGGAAGCGGTAAGTAAGAATGAATTAATACGTGGTCGCTGTCAAAGAGGTCCTATTTGAAGGCAGAAAAAGAGGGCCGAGGTCATTGGTAAAATTTAGATCTGTATTGTTATTATCTGTTGTTCAAGAACGCACCAGTTGGGACTATTAGGAAAAATTGACAATAGCCTGGAAGGGCTGGAATCCAGGTGGACAGATATTGAAAACCCAGACTATTTCAGGAAGGTTAAAATCCCACTGATTATTTTAACATCGAAAGCAGCTTCTGAAATTAATTTAAACATTATACGGAGTTGTGGATCATCACTGGCTGAGGTGTTTGGGGGATTGAAGGTACAGCCAATTAGTGCCTTTCTTTGCGGCGGGAGAATAACATATGCAAAGCTGAGGTTTCCTGTAAATGAGGAGACATCCAGGCAATAGGAAGTGTGCTTTAGGTAGAATCTAAGGTAAAGAATACAACCACTCCCACGCCCTGTCGTGCAGTTTTGAGGGTAAACATCTAAGGCATCTATAATAAGAGCAGAGTCAGGAATTAGAGAAAGGATCCGAGAGTCTGTTATGCATATAATATCAGGCGTCATTTCGAGAGAAATGGCTCTGAATTGGGCCATTTTGTTTATAGCAGGCCGGATACTATGCTTACATTTCGTCATCTTCTCAATTTCGTAGCTCATTACGCTAATAACTTTGAACACTTGTCCAAAAACTTTGTTGAATGTACTGATTATGTCGCCGGATATCAAGTGATCCAGTATTTCAGCTGATAGAGTTCTGTTACGACTAGCAGAGACGTAGTTTTGAACGACTAAAGAGTCAAAAGGTTCTACATGGACTAATGGTATTTTTGAGCCAGCCATATCTATAGAAGGCTGCAAAAACACGCTGACACCCACGGTGCCTCCGGTCATGATTCTAACACTGAGGAATGGCGAGGAGACCGTGAGCTCTCATCTTCTAGCGAGTTTTATTCGGGGCACTGTAAAGTATTAGACAGGTTTCTCCCTGTGGTACAAAAATCAAAGGATTGCTAACATACAATAAAACACACAGAACAGCAAATACACTGCAGATTTACTACTGTAACTAGAAATAGGGGTTCGGGTGGCTGACACGGAAAAACATGCACCTAAGCATACCATCACTCTCCCTGGTCCCAAAGGACACAGATCGGGATTATATACGCCAAGAGAAAAATTAGGCGGCATGTGTCCCAAATAACGCGGCGTGAACCGGCAAATAGGCCTGCCACCACACCCAAATTTTGGTATTTGCTTTGGGCAAGCAATCCCGACAATAGATAGATAGATAATTTTTATTAAAGACCCGTCGGGGTCCCATCAAAGCAAGTTAAAATAAATTTACATGCGAGTTTTAGACGAGGTAGGCCGAATCTTTACAAAATGCAATTCATAGTTTCTGAATTAGAAGTCCATTGAGAAACATGATGATTGCGGGGTGAAAAAAAAACTCCTTACAAAAAGTTAAAAATGATTGGATTAAGTTTACCGGAAAAAACCCTCAATAAAAATAATAACAGAAAAAAGGCGAGCAGGACTGGCCTGTAGGTGGCGGTATATAACGGAATGTTGTCGGTCATCGTCAGGGTTGCAATAAATCTCAGCCTTGTGAGGTACGAATGTGGGTCAGACAGGACTGGCATTGTATACGGGATTCACAATTGAGATCGTCTGGGCCGGATAGATACGCCGCATTAAAGAGGCCAGACGAGAGGAACCCAGATGCGATCGGCCACAGCACGCTTCGAGCTCAACCGAGCAGAGGGGAAGGGAGGTACGACCGAACTACTAGTAGACAGTGAATACTGAGGATTCCGCCGTGAGCGTCGACAGACCGCATGAGGTCAAATTGCGGGAGATGACATCAAAAACCGCGAAAATTGTCGCTATGGGGGAGGAGTGATGGCAGTGGATTTAGAAACCAATTCAAAACAGGGGTTTCTAATAATATAAATAAGAGTTACCACTAGACCTAGCACTAAATCCCAGGAGGACCCTACTCGTATTCAAGTATCAGAGTGTTCGGGAATGAGACCGTTACCAGTGCCTTTATGCTTTCCGGTGTAAGATGTTTACGTAATTTCGACTTGAATACCAGTAATTTAGGATATAATCTAATTTCGGGCGGACTAGGAGCTGGACTATGAGTCGCGTCGTTTTAGTTTGCCTGCCTCATGCCCATTTCAGTGACACGCACACAGCCGACGGGTTGTCCGACCATGAAACTCTCTATCAAGTGAGATGGTGACGGCCGACACCATTCGCATGTTTAAAAGAAAACTTGCTGGTGTAATTTTAGGCGAGACTGGTTTTAATAACATGACTGCTCACAGCCAGATTAGTAAAAACATTGCTATACACAATCTTTCAAAAATGCCTCACGGTGCACAGATGTGTTTCCTTATAATTAATGTTGGTTTGTGAACCGATCACACTCTAAGGGTTTGAAACATCGTTTTAAGTGCGAATATGCGACATTATTGTAGACAAATAGGGTTATCAAAGGATCTGCCTCTAAACTTTCAAATGCATACATAGATAATTGCCTGGCGCAGCCGGTCCACCACTTCGGTTTACCGGGTGCGTAAAGTATGTGATGACCTTGCTGTTTTATTTGGATTTTCTCTATGAAAGTTCGAATCTCTGTATATTTTTCATTTCTGGTCTCCGTTATACAACGACAGGCTGCAGTTTATAAGCCGTCACGGAATTTAATGATTGCAATAAATTCTGTTGTCTATGTATGTTTCAAATGTCTTCTGTGTCATGCATGTATGGTTGTCGATTTCTTCTACACCCTTTCGCCTAGATGAATGCGGCGGCACGTTTAAAAGCTCTCTTCAGCCCAGGATTAGCCAGAATTTATTCCCAGTGTTCCGCATAGTCGGTGCGTGCTACCTTCGACGTCATCAGCCGCTACAATCTCACAAGAGCATCCTCCCCGAACCTGTACAAATTTGTCCAATTAGATTATGAGATATGAGATACGCATTTAAACATGGTGTGCAGTTGGGATGGGGGCCTTTTGATTGTAACGCTCCATCTCATCGATACGGTTGTATGAGTAAGGAAACGCTTTTTAGCACCTGATCTAGGATGGAGATGACGTAACCACGTGCTGGTGAAGATGGCCGGCGTCCCCTCCTCTCGCTACTGCCCACGCCCTTTCAGCAACGTACCGTGACGCTCGTATTGTTCTCCCTCTCTCTACGTCGACACCTCCTTCAGCCCTTTCTTGCAGTTGCCCACAGCGCTGCGTTCCCCACTGGTTTATTAGCTGGCATGTTGGTATCGCCTCTCCACCCAGACAGGTTGCTCCACAGTTGTAACCCGTCCTGCTTGTACTATTAACTATTAGTATCCGCCTTTCCAACCCCCATATCTGCCCATTATACCTTCTCGTCTACTTGGCGTTGCTTCTTCTTTTCTGTGCGGATGAGTATCGTGACTTACTAACGGCCCTATTCAGGTCAACGTTAGCCAGGGTCTCTTGCCAGTGCTTCGCTACTTGGGTGTGTGCTACCTTTGACGTCCTCGGCCGTTACGTGATGACTAGGGGGTAGTACCGGCACATAATACCGGATCTTCGGCCTTTTGGAGTGAGCTTTACGTTGGAGCTAAGTTGGCCTATGTGCCAGATTTGAGATCATTGGGAAATGTTGACGTTATTAATTGGGGAGGATAAATTACGAGTCAAAGCCCTCTGAGGAGCACACGTCCTCGTCTCAACGGGTGATGGGAACATTGCCCAGTCCGAGGGGTCGTTCATATTTTCCAGCACGACTGACTAACAGTGCTGCACTATTTCGAGTGTAGATTGCGCGGGCGCGTTCTTTACGAACGCATTTACGTAGACTGCGCTCAAGAATCAGTCTCTCAACTAAAATGCTTCCGTTATTTTGTTTTCCGAGGACCGAAATGAACTGAATCGTCTGCTGAGATTCCAGCGACTGGCCCGCCGTTTGGTCCGCCCTGGGCCGGTCCATTTCAGACCTTGGGAAGCTAATGAGGGTCATCTACGCTACAGGCGTGCCCGCGCCATCTGTACTGCGAAAAGTGCAGTATTATGCATCACTTATGCTACAACTAAAATATTAACAACCCATCGAACTGCACCATGTCCCACCCCAGTTTCACTCATCCCTTGAGTCGGAAGCACGTGCCAGCGTGGGTGTTGCGGATCGTGGGTTAAGATTTAACCTTAGCTTATCCCCAACCCCCTCTCCATGAACGTTATCCAGTACATCCCTGTAAGAATAAGCGTTCTAAAACCAACATCTCATTGACCTACAGCATTCTTTTTGCACACGCCGCGTTGAACTCGTTCTCTGAGTCGCCCACCAGCATTAGCCAGATTCCCGCTTGGGTGCTTTTTAATGCCAGCTGGTGGTGGCCGATTAAATAAACTCAAACGAGCAATTAATATACACTTGGGCACTCAGTTGCTTTGCTTAAGCCGAGGTTCCATGCCTTCGAACGATCCGCTGCCCCAGGCTTACCAACCGGCTGCGCTTTAAACGGACAGTCTCGAAAATATTAGTTGTCGTCGAAGTTTGTTACGAGCGAAAATGCTTTTTGCCGGTTTTCTACGTCCTGTACGTTGCTGTCAACTACGACTCGTGTTGTGCGCTGATAGACGGGAACTTTGTTCTTATTGTCACCGAAGTCACTTTCCTTGTCCTCTGCGCCCGTTTTATTTTCCGAACAAATTCGGCCAATCTGTCTATTCTAGCCCACTCTGTCCTGAAACTCCGTTAAAATTCAAGTATTTTCAGTGCACAGGCATAAAACAAGGCATCAAACTTTTTTGGTTCTTCCCTGCTGTCGATTTACTGCGATTCTATGTGGAAGACCAATCAAAGTTTAGAACTACCTCAGCCTTTAACGTTAACATGGATTCTTGAGAGCAACATGTTTTTGAGGATACGGCTTTAAAATAAGTGGACTGTAACGATCAGTATGTCCTATCTACTTCGTGTCTTATTTCAACCGTTGTGTCTCCATTGACACCATTTACATGTCTACGTCCCCTGTAGCCCCTTTGAGGATTGAAGCTGGTTACTCGAAATCAGCAAACCAGTCAAAAACGATGCAGTCCTGGGACAAGGAAATCTATAACTACAAGGGAAGGTGCGAGTTCCAGGAACTAGTTGATCAAAAGAAGAAGAAGAAGAAGAAGAAGAAGAAGAAGAAGAAGAAGAAGAAGAAGAAGCGATCGCTGGATCAAGGGCTTTATTCGCCTGACGTTTCCGATCCTCACTTGAACCCAGCATCAGAGACAGTGGCGGAAAAGGGTGACTTGCGCACAGGAAGTTGCAGTATTTACAGGATTCAGTCGCTGTGCTACTGCATGCCTATAGCAATTAACCGCGCTCCCCTTCATCAAGGATTGCTGCTCGCTGATGCGCTAATTGCTCGGTGGCGGGCATGCGAGTCGCTACTTGCTGAAATCTCATCACCCGTGTTGGGTGCTGGCGTGGTGATTGCTCGGCCATCTGACTCACCGTCTTGCGCGCTCCCCGAGTGGTCAATTACTTTGGCCAGCCTATACCTCAGCACGGAAGATGGAGTGGGGATGTGGTTGCACTTGTTGATAGACTGAGGTCCTGTAAACCATGACTCAAGCAACTCGCTGCTCACGCGATTATCCCCTCTCGCGAGCATTTCGGCCTCATCGAACTTGAATGTGTGGTCGGGTCTCGTCGGATTGTCCGCGACCTGAAAGTTGGCGTAATTTCCCCGTACCGCTGCCACCTGTTCGGCAATTCGCGTCCGGAGCAGTCATCCAGTTTCTCTGACGTAATTGCTTTGTCCGCAACTGCACGAGATCCGGTAAACGACTGTAGATGTTTCTTGCCGTGGCAGTGGGTCTTTTGGTCTCATCACCTGACGCCTCATGGTGGCCTCCGGTCTGTGTGCAACTCCAACACCAAGTGGTGCAAGAAAGCGACTGACGGCCTCGGAGACGAGGACATCAAGGAATGCCAAATTTCTGACCGCTGATTCGGACACCACCGTCTGTTTGTCAACAAAATTCCTGGAGAAGCTTAAAGGAGTAAGTCTCTTGCCAAATGAGGTCATGGTATCTTTTGATGTCACGTCCCTCTTTACTCCTATCCCCCAGGATCTGGCAATCGAGACCGTCGAGCTACGCCTACGAAGCAAATACAATAAAACAGAGAATCGTCTCGGACATGCCCAAGTCCTTCAGCTCCCAAATTTCTGTCTCAGGACGTACTTTACGTTTGACGGAACAATCTACGAGCAAGTGAAGGGAACACCGATGGGCTCGCCGATTTCGGGATTCATCGCCGAGGCGATCCTACAGCGGTAAGAGTCGCTGGTCTTCCAACACCACAGACCGAAATTCTGGGCTCGGTATGTGGACGATACCTTCGTCGTCATCGAATGGGATCAGGTGCTAGCATTCAAAAACGTCTCAACAGCGTCTTCCCGGACATACAGTTTACGATGGAGGAGGAAGAAAATAACCAGCTAGCATTCCTTGATGTCCTCGTCTGGCGCAAACATTGTGGTGGCCTAAAGAGCAAAGTGTTCAGAAAAGCGACGAACACGACGCAAATGCTGAACTTCAACATTAAGCACTCGACGCAGTTGCGTAAGAACGCTTTATCGGCCTGTAAAGACGCACTGCAGTGAACCGGAAGACAAGGTTGCCGAATCCCAATATCCTCGACGGGTTTTCAGAGGAAATGTTTACCCGCGTAACTTCGTCAACCGGTGCATGCGCAAACGAGACGATGGACAAAATCGTGCCGACCCCAAATTCTGACGAGCGGTCCCATACATCAAGAACGTCTCCGAGGCCGTCAGTCGCTTTCTTGCACCACTTGGTGTTGGAGTTGCACACAGACCGGAGGCCACCATGAGGCGTCAGGTGATGAGACCAAAAGACCCACTGCCACGGCAAGAAACATCTACAGTCGTTTACCGGATCTCGTGCAGTTGCGGACAAAGCAATTACGTCAGAGAAACTGGATGACTGCTCCGGACGCGAATTGCCGAACAGGTGGCAGCGGTACGGGGAAATTACGCCAACTTTCAGGTCGCGGACAATCCGACGAGACCCGACCACACATTCAAGTTCGATGAGGCCGAAATGCTCGCGAGAGGGGATAATCGCGTGAGCAGCGAGTTGCTTGAGTCATGGTTTACAGGACCTCAGTCTATCAACAAGTGCAACCACATCCCCACTCCATCTTCCGTGCTGAGGTATAGGCTGGCCAAAGTAATTGACCACTCGGGGAGCGCGCAAGACGGTGAGTCAGATGGCCGAGCAATCACCACGCCAGCACCCAACACGGGTGATGAGATTTCAGTAAGTAACGACTTGCATGCCGGCCATCAAGCAGCAACAATCACGCAAGCATCCAACGCGGGTGATGAGATTTCAGCAAGTGACAGCTTGCATGCCGGCCATCAAGCAGCAATCATCACGCCAGCATGCAACACGGGTGATGAAATTTCAGCAACTGACAACTTGCATGCCGGCCATCAAGCAGCAATCATCACTCCAGCATCCAACAGGGGTGATGAGATTTCAGCAAGCGACAACTTGCATGCCGGCCATCAAGCAGCAATCATCACTCCAGCATCCAACAGGGGTGATGAGATTTCAGCAAGCGACAACTTGCATGCCGGCCATCAAGCAGCAATCATCACGCCAGCATCCTACACGGGTGATGAGATTTCAGCAAGTAACATCTTGCATGCCGGCCAGCGGGCAGCACTTCTTGGTGAAGGGGAGCGCGGTTAACTGCTATAAGTAAGCAGTAGCACAGCGACTGCATCCCTTAAATACTGCAACTTCCTGTGCGCGAGTCACCCATTCCCGCCACTGTCTCTGATGCTGGGTTCAAGTGAGGATCGGAAACGTCAGGCGAATAAAGCCCTTGTTCCAGCAATCGCTTCTTCTTCTTCTTCTTCTGAACAAGGAAATCTATGTTGTCCCTGCTGCACCAGTTGGATCGACGTTTGCGCTTTTCGTTCAGTTGCTGCAAGGCTAACTTATGTTTACCCTTTAGGTCCCTCAAAAAACGGTGCCAATTCCTTTTTCTGCTGCTTCGACTAGTTACTATAAAGTTACATTGGCTGGCCGAAGACAACTATGCGGCTTTTTCGCGGCTTCAAGATCGCGGTAGCGCTAGCGACCGCCGGATCAACCCTCTTATCGATTAATGAAAGTATAGAATCCTCTAACTTTGTCGATTCTTACAAGCAGTTGCTTCCACAATCATCCAAATGTTATCACTCATTGGACAGTAATTCCGCAGGTTAGTCTTCAGTTGCGTTTTCGTTTTTAATACGTTACTCGCGACGAAAATCTTCAAGTTGTTGACACATAGAGTCCTTGGACGCGTCTGTTTGCGTTTGCATTCTTAGTCTATTCAATGCGAGAGAAGAGTTCCTATTTATCGAGACCGGATAAACCGGTATCATAAAAAGGCTTTCTGCAGCCCTCTGGAGGGGATAGACTTCATTTTTCGTACGTATTCATAGCATTAAAAGAAGCACAAAATATATAGAAGTACTTATCCGTCGTTTTTGAACAGTATACCTGCCAACTCATTTAATTTTTTAAGAATATCAAACATTATGCGATTGTTAGTCCTTTATCTATGATAAATAGTGTTTTTTGACTGTCACGCATTGATGACTGTGTGCTTTTCCTACGATTCAGTCTTTTTCTGTGCTGAGAGTTGCACTCATTTTCGTTTTCGACTCTTCTTGACTATTTTAAAACACCGATTACTGTATGTATGTAAACTTTTCTTTCGCCCACAAATCAGATCTTGGGACTGGGCAGTGTAGTTTAAGGTACCCCCTCTCCCCACCACACGATAATTCGTCCACCGGTGTTAGCGTAACTACTATTGCTTGAGGAGAAAACCCATTTTAGTGCTCTTATTTCGAAGCCTATTTAAATATTTTAGTCAGTGTTTTATGTAGTCCCGCGCATAATTTGGGGAGAGGGAGCGGAACGAAAAGCTAAAGTATCAGCGATACAAATATAAACGCTTTTTATGAACCACAACGTTCTTTATTTATCTTAGTTCTTTGTTCAGTTGAAACTTGTTTAATGTAGGTGTGCTAAGTACCGACCTGCCTAGGCGTGCACAGTGCTGCGAATTTTCTTGTTACCGTGGTCACAACGGTTAAACGTTCCTTTAGTATGTAGTCGAAGACGGCCATGTTCTCACGCCTGATCTGTACACGAAGCCTAGACCTCCTATCCCATTAAGGAAACCCGTCAGACGTGTCATAGACCCCTGTGCACTATTAATCCAGGTAATCGTATGGTATGTTATTCATGGAAACATGATTCTTAGACCACTGGCGTTTCGAAACTTAACAGTGCCCTCTGAGTACTTAACAACGAATTCTAGCTTTTATAATTAGAGACCGTTGAGAAGGGTAGGCTGCTTACGTTATAAATGCTGTAGGTGAGCGCAACATCTTTTCTTGTCGTTCTGAACATCGGCGGAGATTCAGAATGCGTGTTGGTTAATTAGTCCCGTTGTTCGGTCACAATAGACGTCCCCTATGGCCTCATATTTGACGGCAGGACTTCGAAATCCAGGACCTAGAACGCTGCTCCAGATTCGTACGGCTTTGGCCCTTTGCTAGCTAATCGTGAGACACATAAGCCTTAGGTTACTTAAAGTACTGGCTGCCAAGGGATTTCTAACTCCTATAATACTTAGGTAAACACAACCACTTACCAGCACTACTACTACTA
>CACRXP010000076.1:1127214-1286176 GCA_902702965.1 Spirometra erinaceieuropaei
TCTATTTCTCTACTTGTTTACTGCTTATTTTTTCCTACTTTTTTACTACTTCTGTTTTACTACTCCTTTTTTTACTAATTATTATTTGCTTTAGCTATGGTTATTTTACTATTTCTTTTATACAACTGTCGTTACTTCTTCATTACTACTTCTTTTTTACTACTTCCCTATTTTCACTTCTTTTTACTGCTTTGCTAATACTTCTTGTTTTTCGATACTTTTTTTTTCTACTCGTTTTTTATCACTTCTTCTCTTTTGATTCCTTTTTAAATACTTCCTTTCTAGTACATCTACTATTTAACCACTTCGTTTTTCTACTTCTTCTTTATTAGTACTTCTTTTTTTACTAAATGTTTTGTACTACTTGCTTTTTGCTACTACTTCTTTTTTACGGCTTCGCCTTTTTTACGACTTTTTTATTAGTAGTTCTTTATTTTTGCTATTCTTTTGAACTAATTCTTCTTTTTTACTAGGTCTTTTTTATTACGTCTCCTTTTTAACTACGTTTTTACTACTTCTGTTTCTTTACTATATTTTTTGCTAAACCTTTTTAATTCCACTTTTTTGCACTTTTCTTTTCACTATTTCTTCTATTTTACGACTTATTTTTGCTTCTACCTTTTACATCTTTTTTTTACTTTTTTAAAACCTAGTTTTTGCTACTTTTGACTACTTTTTTACCACTTAGTTTTCACTACTTCGTGTTGCTATTTGTTTTGACTTCTTCCCTATTCTTTTTCGTAGCTTTTCTTCCTTTTCATCGCTTCTTTTTTACAGCTTCTCTATTGCTACTTCTTTTTTTTTACTTATTTCTTAATACTCTTTCTTCTTTTTCTCTGATTTTTTACGACTTCGTCTGCTAATTATCTTTTTTACTTCTTCTCTTTTTACTACTTCTTTTTTAACACTTCTTTTTTACAACTGCTTATTTACTACTTCTTGTTTACTTCTTGTTTTAAGGGCTTCTTCTTTTTTACTACATATTTTTACGGTTTTTTACTACTTTTTTAATCCTCGTTTTTCACAACTTTTGTACTAGTTCTGTTTTACCATTTTCTTCCTACTTCATTTTACTACTTCGTTTTCACTAGTTCTTCTTTAGTACTTCTTTGTAGTTCTTAATTTTCGCTTCTTCTTTACAAATTCTTGCTTTTTCCCTCTTTTTTGCTTCTTCTTTTTTAATACTTTTCCTACTGCTTTTTTACTGCTTGTGCTTTTTAGTTGTTCTTTTTTAGTACATTTTCTTTTTTACTAGTTCTTTATTTCTACGTCTCTTTTACGAACTCTTGTTTTTTATTCTTTTTAGTGCATTTTTTTACTTTTCCGTCTATTTTACTACCCCTTTGTTACTTATTCTTTTTTACTAGTCCTTTTTTACTACTTCATTTTTACTTCTTTTTTTTACTGCCTTCCTTTACTGCTTCTTTTTTGCTACTTGTTTACTACTCATTTTTTACTACTTCTTTTTTACTACTTTTTACTACCCTTTTGCCGCTGTCTTGCAACTTCTTTTATGCTACATTTTTACTGCCTCTTTTTTGGTACTTCTATTTCTCTACTTGTTTACTGCTTATTTTTTGCTACTTTTTTACTACTTCTGTTTTACTACTCCTTTTTTTACTAATTATTATTTGCTTTAGCTATGGCTGTTTTACTATTTCTTTTATACAACTGTCGTTACTTCTTCATTACTTCTTCTTTTTTACTACTTCCCTATTTTCACTTCTTTTTTACTGCTTTGTTAATACTTCTTGTTTTTCGATATTTGTTTTTTTCTACTCGTTTTTTATTATCTCTTCTCCCTTGATTCGTACGTCTACTATTTTACCACTGCGTTTCTTTTTTAGTACTTCTTTTTTTACTAAATGTTTTGTACTACTTGCTTTTTGCTACTACTTCTTTTTTACGCTTCGCCTTTTTTACGACTTTTTTTTAGTAGTTCTTTATTTTTACTATTTCTTCCTTTGTAATAATTCTTCTTTTTTACTTCCTTTTTTTATTACGTCTCCTTTTAACTACATTTTTACAACTTCTGTTTCTTTACTACATGTTTTGCTAAACCTTTTTATTGCCACTTTTTTGCCATTTTCTTTTTACTATTTCTTCTATTTTACGACTTATTTTTTGCTTGTACTTTTCACATCTTTTTTTTACTTTTTTAAATCCTAGTTTTTGCTATTTTTTAACTATTTTTTGCCACCTTTCTGGTTTTATTACTTCTACCTTTTTTGTACTTGTTTTTTCTATTTTTGCTTCTTTGTCTTCTTCTTCTTGTTCTTCATCCTTTCTGCTTCCTTTTCATTGCTTCTGTCTTGCTGCTTCTTTCTTACTAATTCTTTTTTAGTATCGCTTCCTTTTTCTACTTCTTTTTTATTTTTGTCTACTTATTTTTCTGGTACTTTTTTTAGCAATTTTTTCTATATTTTTCGCGTTTTTTACAACTCTTTTACTACTTCTTTTTGCTATTATTTCTTGCTGCCTTTCATTACTTCGTTTTTTTAACTCTTTTTTTTAATATTTCTTTTGCTTGTTATTTTTTACTTCTTCTTTTTTGTAGTTATGTTTTCGGTTTTTTTTAAATTTTTGCTGTTTGCTTAATTTTTCTCGTCGTCATCTTTATTAACTTTTTGTATTGCCTGTTTGCTCATTCTTTTATATTTGTTCTTTCTTATAATATCTTTTTAAAATTCGCTTTTACTGCTTTCTTTCTGCATCTGTTTTACGTATTATTTATTATTTTCTTATTGGTTTCTGTACCTCATTTTTATTTCTTTGTCTAACTTACTGCCTTTTTTCTTGGTTTTTTACTGTGCTTTTTAACTACTTCATTTTTCTTTTTTTCATGCTTCCCTTTCTATTTCTTGTTTATTGCTCCTTATTTTTTACTATTTGTTTTGCCCTAGTGCTTTGTTCTTTTTTCTTTTTTTACTTCTTTCATTACACTTCGTCTTTTTTTCTTTCTTCTATTTTGTCACTGCTTTTTAATACTTGTTTCTTTCTCCTCCATTTTTTCTAGTTCCATTTTTACTTCTCTTATTTTCCTACTTTTTTTACTACTTCGTCTTTTTTGCTATTTCGGTGTTCCTACTTCTTTTTTATTACTTCTTTATTATTCCCTTTTCTCCTTTTTTCTTCTTTACTGTGTTTTTTACTACTACTTGTCTAGCACTCCCTTTTCACTACTTCTTTTCTACTACTCTTTTTCTACTACTTATACTTTATTTCTTCTTTTTAGTTCTTCTTTTAACTAACTGTTTACTACGTCTTTTTTGCATATCCTATTTTCCAGTTCTTTTTTTGTACATCTTTTTATTTTATACTTTTTATTACTTTTTTTCTCTTGCTTTTTTACTGCTCCTTCACTACTGATTGACTTTTTCATATTTTTTCTACTTCATTTTGCCTTTGTCTGTTTTGCTACTTCCTTTTTTCCTTTTGCAACTTATTTTTTCACTTTTTCTTGTTGAGTATTTTTTACGCCTTTTTTCACTATTTCCTTGTTACTACTTGTTTTTTTGCTGTTTTTTTGCTGCATCTTTTTTCCTACTTCGTTATTCCTACTCCTTTTTTACTTGTTCTTTTTACTTCATCTTTTTTCTATTTTTTATTACTTCTTTTACACGTCTCTTAGGGGCTACTTCTTTTTTGTTACTACTTCGTTTTCACTACTCTCTAATTATTATTCTTTGTCATTTACTTTTTAGTATTTCTTTGTTAATACTTTTTTTACTACTTTTTCTTTTCTTGCTACTTTTTTCTGTATTTTATTCCTTTTTTATGCTCCTTTTTAATACTGTCTTTTTACTTTTTCTTTATTACTGCCTTTTCCCGAGTTTTTTTACTTCTTTTTCCCACTTCTTTTTTGAATTCTCTTTTACTGGTTCTTTTTGCTTCCTTTTTCTACTATTTGTTCTCTGTTTTTTTGTCCTTTTTTCGTAGTATTTCTTTCTTACTACTTTTTTCTGCTCATTTGTTACTACTTTTTTATTACTGCTTCTTTTTTACTCCTTCTCTTTTACTTCTTCTTATTTACTACTTCTCCTTTACTGCTTCTTTTTGCTACTTCTTCCCTCCTACTTCTCTTTTACTACTCGTTTTCTGCTATTTTTTTACTTTTTCTAGTTTGCTGTCTTTTTACGACTTATTTACTGTTTCTTTTTTACTACTTATTTGTTACCACTTTTTCTCTTTTCCTGTTTTTTTTTCACTACATTTTTTCCTGCTTCTTGGCTTCTGTTTTTTTTACTACTTTTTTACTTGTTTTCTACTATTCTTTTACTTTTTTTCTTTTCTACTGCTTGTTTTCGATTACGTCTTTTTAACTTCTTCACTTCTTTTTGACTACTTTTATATTGCTTCTTTTTAAATTCTTTCTACTACTTCCTTTTTACAACTTCGTTTTACTGCTTTTTTTACTAATTCTTTTCCACTAAGTGCATTTTACGCCTTGGCGATGAAGAGTCGACCCAGCTCTTTGAAACGTCAGCAATTAAATATACTTGTTCCGGAGAGGTCGTCTTTATCTTCAAATAATCAAACCGGATCTCTCAACTTTGCCAATCTGAACAGCTTTTTTGAGCCATCAGTTCTGCGTGCAGCGCGCCGCTGGGAATAATTCGCCCGTTGTATTGCGTCAAATTAAGCCCAACTGCACTACCTTCAAATCTGCCTTGACAACAAATTGACCCCAAAGAGCGTCACTTACAAGCCTCCTGTGAATTCGGTTCTGGCAAGGGAGACTGTATCCCGACTTGGCAGAAGAATGACAAGAGCGCTAATTCACGATTGCCATCAAAAACTAGAACGCTACAATTTAGAGATGGACCAATCTAAGTGTTATCTCTGAAGAGCTGTCGGTGAAGAATCGATGGATATAGAGCTGACCATTATCAAACATGCTCAGAAAGTACGTGTAAACAGAGACAAGGAATTATATATAAAATTGGAAAAACTTAGAGTACCAAGCTCCGACAACTCGTCAGACGTCCTTGTCCTCAACCTTGCATCAGAAACACTTACGACCACAGAACTCGCAGTCCTGAAACGTGGAGTCACTTTTAACACAGCAGATGCCGCACCCACAGAGTTTATTGCCGCCTTCGAGTCTGCCCTTCAATTAACAAAGGTGTCAGAAGAGACGAAAGATTTGATCCGTCGCCAAACCTCCTCGTTGCTTATGCGACACAAGAGGTGCGAAACTCTTAGCAATATAGAACAGCTAGCACTGAAAAGCCTAAAAGCAAACAAGGACATAATTATTCAGCCATCTGACAAAGGACGTTCAACAGTTTTGCTGGACAAATCTTATTACCAGAACAACGTACAGGACCTACTCGAAGACCAGCATTCATACAAATAATGCCGTGCCAACGAAATGAGAAATCCAATCACTCGGATAAACAACAGCCTAAGAAATCTCAGGGCCAAAGGTGCGATTACACCCAACGACTGGTTCTCCATGAAACCCACTGACACCGCCAGGGCTCATTTTACGGTCTACCGAATGTACACAAGGCGTCCATGGTATCCTTTGATGTCGTTTCGCTCTTCACCTCCATTACACAACAATGAGCGATAGACGTTGTGGACCAACTGCTGGCAGAGCGTTATGAGGAGAGAGACAAACCCCTGGAGTCTGAGCATCTGCTCGAGCTTCTGCGATACTATCTCAAGACCTATTTCTTCTTCGGCGGACAAATGTACGAACAAATAAAAGGCACTCCTATGGGTTCCCCTATATCAGACCTAATCGCTGAAGTATTTCTTCAACGGGTAGAACGCTTGGTGTTCACCAATTATCAACCAAACTTCTGCGCCCGCTATGTCGATGACACCGTCGTTGTCAAAACAACTGACATTGCGTACCTAAAGGAACTACTGAACTCCGTTGACCCGGATATCCTACTGACGATGGAATCAGAAACAAACAACCAACTGTCCTTCCTTGACGTACTTGTGCGCCGGTGTACCACTGAAGAGCTGCAAACTACAGTATTCCGAAAATCCACCGAAACGAGACAGATCCTACACTTCAACAGCAACCATCCTCTGTATCACAAACGTTGTTGTGTCCGCACTCTGTTCCAAACAGTCGAAACACGCTGCAGCACGCCAGAAGATAAAAGGGCCGAACGATTGTACCGTGTGAACCTATTTGCGGCCAATGGTTATCTCAGACATTTCATTGAGAGAAGCAGACGTTGGGCGCCCAGACGACGGCCAAATGAGTAGCAACCCGAAGTCTGGAGGGCCATTCCCTACGTTAAAGGGGTCTCTGGAGCGGTCTCGTGACCGTTACAACCCACCGGAGTAGGCATAGCGCATCGACCCCAAGCAACAATTCGACGTCCCCTGATGCAACCTAAGGATCCATTGCCACCCGCTGAAACCTCAGCAGTCATCTACAAAATAAATTGCAGTGAAGGCGACTGTAACTGTGTGGGAGAAACCGGGCGGAATTTGCAAACTCGCCTACAAGAACACAAATCGGCCACTCTGAAGTTAGACTCTAACGCTCAACTAGCAACACACGTTCGAGAAACAGGCATACTTTTGACCTCCAGAGGGCTACCATCTTAGGCCGAGGCAACAAAAAAGCAGAACGGCTAACTCTCGAGAGGTGGTTCTCCGATGCCCACTCTATCAACAGGCGTCTGGACCTTCCTGCAGCTTACAAAGTCCTACGTCGTCACAATCGTAGAGCTCAGGACCAAACAACCACACCGGACTTAAGAAGGCCATACGGAGATAGCCTGACGCTGAGTTTACTCGGTGAGGAAGAAGAAGAACCACCAGACCGACCGCCGGACAAAGGTCCACTAAGCATCTCTCAACGGAGTGGTGCCTCACAAAGCTCACAGACAAAATGCCTGTCAACCATCTCCCGAGAGACCGAGGCAACGAGAGGAGAGAAAAATCGATCAGCATGAGGCCGGCCAACACAACATATCATTTTAAATTAAATTTATGATCGATTAAGTGCATTTTACGCTTTGACAATGGCGAGCCGACCAAGCTCTTTGAAAAGTAAACATTTAAATAAAACTGTTTCGGTAAGCCAATCTTCTTCTTTTTCTCCTTTTTCTTCTTCTTCTTTTTCTTCTTCATCTTCTTCAAATAAACAACCCGGAACTCTCAAATTTGCAAATCCGAATCTTTCTCCCTGCTCTCTTCTTGCTACTATCTCGGTACTTCTTTTATACTACTTCTTTTTTCTTCTTTTTACTTCATTTTTTCTACCTCCGTCTTTACTGCTTCTTTTTAATGCTTTTTAGTACTTCTTATTTATTGCTACTTTTTACTTCTTCCTTCTTTCCACTTTTTGACCGTTGTTTCTACTACTTCTTTTTCGCTACTTCTTTTCTACCGCTTCTTTTTGTACATCTTTCGTACTTAATTTTACTACTTCTTTAGTACACCTTTTTACTACTTCCTTTTTCCTAGTTCTTTTTGACTACTTTGTTTACACCTTCATCGTTGTTACTACTTCTTTTTTTATTACTTCTTTCTTAGTATTTCTCTTTTACCACTTCATTGTTGACACCCTCTCTCTTTACTGCTTTTTTACTTCCTCTTTCTTTCTACTTCGTTTTTACAAATTCCGTTTTACTGCATCCTCCTTTTTACTAATTCTGTCTGTCTACTTTTCCTTTTTTACTGCTTCATTTTTACGGCTGCTTTATTCCTACCTCTTTTTCTAATCCTTTTTTTACTGCATCTTTTCAACTTCTTTCTTTTTGTACATTTTTTGTACGTCTTCTTTTTTACTATTTCCTTTTCTCCACTTATGTTGTACGACTGTTTCTTTTTTTACGATTTCTTTTTTACGACACTTTTCCGCTTCTTTTTTACTACTTATTTTCTAGTGCTTTTCTACATCTTCTTTTCTTCTACCCTTTTACTGCTCCCTTTCTTTTTACTCCTTCTTTTCGACTACGTCCTTTTACTTCTTATTTTTTACTAGTTGTTTGAAACTTCTTGTTTTCTAATCTTTTTAACTGTTTTTACTACTTCCGTTTTGATATTTATTTTTTACTACTTCTCTCTTACTACCTTCTTTCCTACATTTTTGACTTCTTGGGTACTTCTTTTCTGCGTGGGTTCGGATCCCACCGATGCGCCCAGTTTTTGGAGTTAGGTCGATATGAATACTTCTTTATTACTACTTTTGTTAGTTACTCCTGCATTTATGCTTCCTTTTTACTACTTTTTTAACTAATTCTTTTACTGCTTCGTACTTTCTCCATTTTTACTACTTCCTTTCACTATTTCTTTTTTGCTACTTCCTCTTTACTATTTATTTTTTTAATGTATCGTTTTAATACTTCTTCTTTTGTGCTACTTCTTTTTTACTACTTTTTACTGCTTCTTTAACTACTCCTTTTTTACTGCCACCTTTATACTTTATCTTTTTTCCTACATTTTTGAGTATTTTGTACTATTTTTTACTACTTCATTCTTGCTACTTATTTTTTCGACTTATTTTTTTCTTACTCTTGTTTATGTTTTTACTATTTCCTTTTGCTACTTCTTTTTCTACCTCTTTTTAGTACTACGTTTTTACCTTTCCTTTGCTAGTACTTCTTTATTACTGCTTCATTTTCACTAATTCTTCTTTTTTACTGCTTTTTTCTACTTTTTCCTATTTCTTTTTACTGCATTTTCGCTACTTCTTCTTCATTACTTCTTTCCTACTACTTTTTTACTGCTTTTTGTCTACTACCATGTTTCGACTTGTTTATTACTTTTTGTTTTTTGGTTTTTATTTTGTACTACTTTTAATTTTTTCTAATTATTTTTTACTGTATCACTTTTCCTGCTTTTTTTAATACTACGTTTCTGCTACTTTTTTAAGAATTCCGTTCCCTGCCTCTTTTTTACTACATTTTTACTAGTTCATTTTCAATACTCCTTTATTCCTTTTTTCCTGGATCTTTTTTGCTTCGTATTTTACTACCTCTTGTATCTTAACCATTTTTACTACATATTTTTTCTTACTTTTTCTCCTTCTTTTTAACTGCATCTTTTTTACTACTTCATATTTACTGCTTCTTTTTTCTGCTTCTTTTTTACTACTTCTTTTTCACTACTCCCTTATTAGTACATGTTTTCCTACTTTTTTGTACTTTGTTGTTACTACTTTTTTATTACTCCTTTAGTACTACTTCTTTTTTACTGCTTCACTTTTACTACTTCTTTTTTACTATTTCTGTTTTGCTACTTTCTTTTTACTGCTTCTTTTTTCCGACTTCTTTTCTGCTACTTCGTTCTTTCAACTTCTCTTTTCCTACTTCTTTTTATAATTTTTATTGCCTTCTTTTTACTACTTGTTTACTACTTCTTTTTAACTGCTTCTTTTTGCCATTTCATTTTTTACGACTTCTTGTTTACTTCTTTTTACTACTTATTTTTCTAATGCTTTTTTTCTACTTCTTTTTTCCTTCTTCTTTTTGGACTTTTTTTGCTACTCATTTTTAGTAATCTTTCTTCTTTCCACTTTGTTTTTTTTTCTAATTTTTCTGTTTAACTACATACCTTTCACTGCTTCTTACTGCTACTTTTTACAACTTTATTCCGAGATCTTCTACTGCTTATTTTTTACTACTGCTTTCTTCATACTTCATGTTTGAATTCTTTTTTTGCTAGTTCTTATTTAATTCTTCTTTTCTTCGGTTTTTTGCTTTTTCGAATCCTTTTTTGCCCGTTCTATTTTCTTCGTTTTTAATCCTTTTTCTTGCTTCTTTTTTACTACCTCTTTTATCCTGCCTGATTTTTACCACTTTTTTCCCTACTTTTTACTACTTCTCTTAATCAACATCTTTTGCCTACTTCGTTTTTACTGATTCTTTTTTCTGCTTCTTCTTTTTTACTACTTTTTCCTATTTCTTTTTGACTTCTCTCTTAGTCCATAGCTGTTACTACTTTTTCATTTCTCCTTTGTTACTACTTCTTTATTACTGCTTATATTTTACTACTATTTCTTCTTCTCAACTACTTCTTTTTTACTACTTCGTTACTTCTTATCTTTTTTACTACTTCTTTACGACCTCTTTTTTTCTCTTTCTTTTTTCCTACTTGTTTTTTACTACTTTTTCTTCTTTACTATTCCTTTTTAGCTTCATCTTTTTTCCTGCTTCTTTTTCACTTCTCTTTATTACTATTTTTTACTGCATATTTTCTATTCTTTTTTAAGCCTTATTTTTTACTACCTTTTTATTACATCTTTTTGCCACTTATTTTTTATTACTTTTTTACGCTATTTCTCTTTTATTTCTTGTTTTTTACTACTTATTTTTTGCTACATCTATTTTACTACTTCTTTTTCACTTCTTTTTACTACTTTGTTTTTACTACCTCTTTCTTACTACTTATTTTTTACTACTTTCTTATACTTCTATTTTACTACTACTTTTTTTTACTTATTCTTCGTTTTTGCTACTCCTTTTTTACTATACCCTTTTGTACTATTTTTTTCACTTTTTTTACTGCCTCTTTTGTTGTATTTCTTTTTTCCTACATCCTTTTAATACTTCTGTTTTACTATATTTTTGCGACTTCTTTGTTACTACTTCTTCGTTACGACTTTTTACTACAATTTTTTCTGCTTTTGTTTTACTACTTTTGTGCTGCTTTTACTTCTGCTAGTTCTGCTGCTTTTAATACTACTACTACTACTACTACTACTACTACTACTACTACTACTACTACCACTACTATTACTACTACTACTCCATCAACTACTGCAACTAATACCGCAACTAATACTAGTACAGCTACTGCAACAACAACTACTGCTACCACTACTAGTACTGCTACAAGTACTACAGCAACAACTATTACCACCACCGATACTACCAACATTATAACCGTTACCATAGTACTGTTGCCATGACCACGACCATTACTGCTTCTACCAGTATTACCACCATTGGCGCTATTACTAATGCCGCCAACCATGCCACCTGAACAAAAATTTGTGTGCTTGCTATTTTACCGTGTCTATGCCAGTTATTATTATTTTTTAGTTCATACAAAACAAAAAAACTCTGCGAAAACGTACTACAAACTACTAATTTTTGTTCGCCATGGACAATATGAAACGGAGGCAGAATCCTCCGACATGAAGGTCCTCACTGAAGTCGGTTGGCATCAGGCTCGGCTAGCAGGCAAACGATTACGTGAACTTGGTTACAGGTAGGTGCTGCTACCAGTGAATGCTAAACCTATCTCCTCCGGCCGTTTTTCGCTTTCTGTCTTGGCCAGTTGCCTGTAACTGCACTTCTGATCCTTGTGCAGAATCGACTGTGTTGTACACTCAGACATGATCCGTGCGCGTCAGACAACGGCTGCCATCCTTGCAGAGCTTGATGAGATGAATCTAACAGAGACGGGCATTGAAAGTCTGCCTGCTAGGTGCCCACCTCGTGTCCTGACGGCCGATTGTCCTCCTGAGGACTTGGTTCTCTGCCCTTCACCACTGCAGTCGCGATCTCTGTCTCTCCTGGAGTCTGGGTCGATGGCAGAGGGGCCGCCACCGGTGGACCCCGAGCCTCAATCCGGCAAGTTGCTTTTTGTGTTTTTGGCCCTTGTTTTCCGCCCGTCGTCTTTACATGTCTTACTCGCTATTGAATCTGTCATTGACAAATATCGGTCGTGTGCGCCAGCTTGACAGACATCGGCCTAGTTGTAGGTATGCCAACGTACGGTCGTGCAAAAGGCAGCCATGCAATTTGCTCTTGTCACAAATCCAATCCTTCCCCCGAGGTGGGAATAGGTGCGTGTGCCGAGGGTCTCCAACTAACAGTGTATCACGCGTGGTTACATGCGATGGTAATTCCATTTGAGCCCCTAGGCATTAAACTATTTTGCTGTGTCTCTGCGGAATTTTTCTGATCTCAGGGCCTTCATCGGTAACCGCCTCAGCTGACGGACCGAACCAGATGATGACAGTCGATATTATCTCTAACGCTAGTGAAGTCATGCCCACTGCCAAGTTCGAGTATGGAAGAAGCACTAGCCGTTTTGTGGCAGGGTTTGGCAAGAGCTTTATTCCAGACCAGCCACCGCGCTTAAGCCCATTTACAATCTGCAACCTAATCTTGCTTTTTGACATTGTTTGTGCACCGGGATAACCACCAGTAAGTACAGCAATTTGTCAGCAACATAGATATCTGGGAAGCGAGCTTCCCGGTTTCTAGGAGCGAGGGATGTCTTTTTGCACTCGAGGTCTCTGGAGTGCACGTAGATTTAGCTGAAGAAGCACCCGAAACTCGCAGTTTTGGTTGTACGCCGATAACAGAGGCTTTGCCATTTGATGCACGCGGATCATTCTTTATATTTGTTATTACTACCCAAGTTTATGCAGTGTTTTTCGCATTAATTTAGGACCACCTAGCTGGCCGCGCACCTCCTTCATAACTTCACGGTGCCAGTTACTGATCAGGCCTGGATTCAGGGCAGAACATGAGCCGTAGTAGGCACACCTCAAGCACCAGAATCGTCGGGCCAAGTCCTATTTAGCAGGAGGAAACGGAAGAAACCACAGCGAGGAATGCATTCTGTACGGAACCCTGACTTTATGTTCTAGGACCGTTGACGAGGCCAGAGCCTATTCTGGCAGTTCTTAGTCATGCCTTAGAGAACGTGTGCTTACGACGCCGGCCGCTTTTATGGGTTTCGGGAGCAAATGCAAGGATCTTGCGTCCGTCAGGCAATGAAGGTTGTGATTGGATATCTATTTGCGCCCACGCTGGACCGTAAGGTCAGCGCCTCCAGCAGCACTCACAGGGAAGGTGAATAACATTGACCTGGCAAGTCATTATAAAGACGGCGGTCAGCTGCAAAGTATCGCGTTTCGCCTTGACCTGCCTTTCTAGAGCCCTTGGGGACTGTTACACAGCAATGAGCAATCCATAGTTGGACAAAAGTGACTGAAGTGGTCATTTTCGACTTATTTGTCTGTGTCCCCTGGCCGTAAACATGGGCTCTTGGCTCACCTGGCAGAGCGTTGACTCCAATAATAAACCAGACCCGCATTCAGATCTCAGGATTTTCAGGCGTGAGTTTGGGACATGTTTGTCTGATAACGGAAAGCAGGCTAAACATCATTAGTCGAATGAACTTGTCTCAATCCCCTCATGTGCGCGGAGAAGACGACTGGGGACATACGCGAAGGTCTGCGCAGAAAAAAACTAGAACTCTATTGCGCTTCACAGTTTGCGGTGTAGTGGGTTGACAGTTACCTTTACTGAATACCGAATCAGGCGGAGTAGAGGTAGCTCAGTCGGCTAAACATAACGATATTAAATAACTATGTCGCACTCTATAATCCTCCTTGCTGCGCAGATATCTCGGGTTGGCAACATCTCTGAAGCATTCTATTCTATTCTCGAGCCTGTCCAACATACAGATTTATTGCATTTAAGTCTTGGAACTTTAGGCTTTTTCACCAAGTACCTTCCCATTGATTATCGATGGTGGTGACAGTGATATGCAAATTTTTTTGGTTATCATTAACTTCTTCTCGTCTCCGTCTTTCACTTTAGCTTCCCGTCGAAAGCGCATCCGGTCCTTCAGTGCCGCCGAAATGGCCGACTATATCGGTCAACAGAAACGCATTCAGTCCAGCTTCACCTACCATGTGCATCATCGTGCTCTCAGCCCGGACGGAGCCATTGCCATAGATGGGCCCGGCGCTTGCGCCGTCTGTGGGCCACTCGGCCTTGACCCCGACAACTGCACCTGTTCTCGTACCCTCCGAAACCAGCCTGCCGAGATCATCCTCTTTGTAGGCCATGCGAACGTCTTCAGATACTGGTTGTGTCGTGCTCTCCAGTTACCACCGGAAGCCTGGTTGCGCATTAGTCTCCCCCATGGCAGTTTCACTGAGTTGCTACTTGAACAGATCGTCCCGGAAAACGGAGATGAGGTAGTGCGCACTGTCACCGCTTTGCGTGTCGGCGATGATGGACACCTCCCACCCGAATTGCAAAGTCGCTGATTTGCCACTACTGATTTTATTCGATAATCTAGCAGAGAACACCGCATCTGCATGTATACAAACAAGTTCACTAACTCCTTCATGCTTTCCATTTATCTGTTTGTTCGAGCAATATTACAGTTCTTTAAGTGACTGTTAACAAAGTAGATCGAAAGATGAAAATGACCACTTCTACTATGGTAGTGGACGCTCAACGATCGTCATTACGGAACTCACTCGTTCCGTCGTGCCTTACGGGCTCTCTCTCTCTCTCTCTCGAGCCCAACCAGCAACCGCACAGCGGTGTATGATGTAGGCAGTTTGTTATTACCGACAAAGACAAGGGAGACTGGAATGGCGATTTCTGGCTTATTGGCCATCGTCAGCCGGTCATACCCAATCCCGAAGTGTGGAACACTCGAGGCTGGAACTTGCGACCTGTTAGTTAGAAGTCCACGCCTCTAGCCACTGGGCCACGAGCCTGTTGCCCGGTCTTCGATCGGGAATATACAATGGTAGGGGGCGTTCACCGATCGTTCTTGCGGAACTAACTCCTTCCGTTCCGGGGTTAGGTTTGACTGGCTGACGATGGCTAATAAGTCAGAAATGGCCATTCCAGTCTCCTGGTCTTTGTCGCTAATAACATACCACTTCTGCTTTCTCCCAATTCCGTTATACCTACTTGTGATGGAGAAATGGACTACGTATTGCAGACCCTTGGGTGGGCCATCATCTGTCTGATAAGCCTAGATGGGCTAGAGTTAGCTGATTTCTGCCGAAGTAGTCATCTGTTAATTTAGTACGCCACGCGTAGCCCTTACTTTCTTCGCTTACCTTGAGTTTTACGCCAACCTGACAGCTGGATACTTTGTCATTTTATAGGGTCAGGCAGACGTTTGCCGCCTGGAAAACCAGGACTTCGTCAAGACACTTTCGTAAGCTCCAGCTCAGGTTGTTGTATTGCCGGTAACCCCGAACAGCCTCAACAACCTATCATTTTCCTCATTTTGCTCTCTTAGCAAGACCAACCTTACATCTGACCGAGGCAGTGGATGTACCCTGTCACAGCCAGTACAAAACCTATTGTCAGTGGGATAGGTTTATGCTGCAAATAACCCTGATATCTTCTCAGTTAGCTATGCACCGCCCATAGGGCCTGCGCGTGCGTCAGCATTGCTTAGCTTTGCGCCTCAGTAAGCATTCGACAATAAAAGTCCTATTAGCGGGCACGTATGTGGCACTTTGCGTTGAACAGAGCATGGAAGGCTGTACATTAACAGAATAACCCAGTTCTCCAAACTGAGGGTCCGGTTGCAATGCTCCTACCTTAACATGCATTTTGTGGAATCTTACCCCCTGGAACTTGAAGAAACCCTGCCTCGTGTGCGTGTAAGGGCTCGTTCGTGTGCGACACATAGGTGGAGGCCGTGCACTAGCTGGGACTGATGGTTACTCCCCGGATGCGCCTGTGCTGCAGGAAGATGTGAAATTCACATTCCGCATGCGCTGATTCCTGTGTCCACACGCATTTCGGTCCTTGTTCCATATTATTAGTTTTGAAGAAATCGAATTAGCTTCATTGGCTAATAATCATTCATTTTGATAGACCACATGAACCCCCAGTCAAAGCCAAATATGCCAAACAGGTCGCACTGGGGGCGTCCGAGGTCCAGTGGCGTAGGGAGTGCTGACAAAAGCGATTAAGAATGACCGTTGGAACGCCGTGGCGGTGACTTTCTCCATCTTGTCAATCTCTGCCTTACAACAGCATCGCTCTGGTTCTCAAAGTTGTACCATATAACCTGCCATCTGCTGTCCGACTGGGTTGGCAGTTACTGTTGATAGGCACTTCTCGCCCACTGCCCGGCCATTCTTCAGGTTCACTCGGTCACAAGTATACTCAGCAGCAGGACGCTTTCAGGCCAGACACCAGTTGAAAAGCTGAATCCGCAGGGTCCAGTGGTTAAGTGGATTGTTCTTTCCATGCTTACTTTATTTGTGCTGGATGTATGGGACATTTCTACTTCTGAGTGCGTTGCAGTCGCGCTGTTTAGGGCGCGTAGCCGCACAATCAAATCTCCTGAATTGGGGATTGTAGTGTGGCTAAACACTCCCCCACTTGATCGTTCCAAAATCGGCTCAATCGCTGTAATGGCAACTGCCGTGGCCCGCCACACCCTGCTAGGTACTCTGGATAATATGCTTCAGTCAGAGTCGACGGTGCTCACCTAAGGACGTCGCTCAGGCGGCTGACTGGGTTTGTGCAGGGAAGTAGTTGGGAACAGTCAAACAGCTGCTCTTGGCTATGGTAAGATTATTGAGAGTTGATATCGCATTTAGTCCCGGATCGTACCTTCTCGACAATCTATAGTGTCATCCGAATGGGAACTGCAAAAGACCACCACATGAGTCATTTTCAGTGCCAATGTCGGCGTGGGGGCATCGCGCGAGTCAAGCCGACCCAACGTGTTTGAACAAACATGAGGACGATTTCATTTCGAGTTTGGCCACTAAATGTTTTACTTTGGCAGCAAACACGGCTATCTGAATCAGGTAATGGGTTTGGTGCCGTAAAGATTGCAGATATTTTACCACTCACGCAGTAGCTTCTCCCTTCTTAGTAACCAAGGTCTCAACCCGCAGGCGTATCGCACCCCTCTTGCCCTGGACTTAGCCTCTCGCTGCCACAAGTTCTCAAAAGGCAAGCCTCACTGCATCCACGTCAATTTCTCCCCAATGACATGACGAGCGTAAATGTGCGTGGTCTCAGTGGCTGACAAATCCAAGCCGCAGGCCACACATGACCCGGTCTCGAAATCCGTATGTGTAAGGTTACACGTAAGAGGGGAGTCCCGAGTTTTACATAAAAAAGAATGTTTTCCGTGCCACTATGGCCTATGTATAAGCTATTTTAGGGTGTACCAGTGGATGTTAGACCACACAATTTCTCAAATTTAAGATTTCATCTCCCTGCCTCTTATCAACTCGAATATAGATTCCGCGTCACATATAGAGGACTATGAAGTCAGATCTAGTGACAGCTGAGGCGATGGTCTGCGTCCATTAAGTTTAATCTCAAATTTGGCGGGCGTATATAAGGTCGGCTGCTAATATCTCTCTTTTTATGCGGTCGCTTCCTCTGCGCATCAGCAGGAACTTCGTCGCTGTAGTTACGTCACTTGTTATCTTTTTCCCCGTTCACATGGATTTTTACTACAGACGCACGGCTGGGTTTTGCTGTTACTCCTTTTCCCCCTACAAAATCTGCATCTCCCCCCCCCCCAACACGACGGCTGTCTGATTACAGCCATTGTTCACCTTGGGTTGTTACACAGGCGTGTTTTATAAACGACAGCACAGCGTAGTAGGCACACTGGAAAACACACAACCTGACGTCCCCTTTCGTGCGCTCATAATAAGCAGAGATGAGACCCCCTGACCCTCCAAAACTTTTACTGTTTCGCCGTTGCCCAACGGTCGTCCTATCGAGATGGCGACAGCATTGGACTCCACGGAAGACCTGGATTGAAGACGAGACATGGAAGTTTTTGAAAATGTCCGACGGGTGCTTTACTGTAAATAACCGAAAGCAGTGACGGTTAATTATCTGATGTTGAAACCTTGTAGTCAAGGCTGATGAGGAATCCACTCCCCTCAGTCAGACATAATTTAGATGGGACGTCAAGGCTTAAGGCATCAATTTGGTTGGGGCGAATGTAGAAGTGAAGCGTTTTAGATGCATCGGACGCCGTTGGGGTATTAGAAAATAACGGGGTTAACAATGATGGTGTAACCCCTTATTACCTAGTCGAAACTGTTAGTGCTTTCTCGACTGGCAACTTCGCAGACGAGCCACATGACTGCATTGGCCTAAGGGTTTGGACTTTTCATTCGTGCGAACTACTACTACAGTTCCTGTTTGCTTTTCCGCAATATTGCCGCCGAATAGGAGGTATTTTTTGAGTATGCCTCACGAGTTCCTACTGTTTAACTGCCAGTTCATTTCAGTGTAATGAAGCGTAGTTTTCAGAGTATTATCAATGTACATGCTACAGGCTTATAAATAATCGATATAAGCCTGTCGCTCATGCTATTGGAGCATAGAAACTGAGAGGACAGGCATACACTTCGGAAGGTGACGTGGGATGACGACCCTTGCTCACAATTTTCCAGCAAATCAAGACGGCTATACAAGTCATGGTGGCGGTTGACAATGTCACCATAAAGAAATCCGCAAATATTCAGCGTTAGGAGCAGATGTGTACGAGAAAGGCCTAAGTAATGGTCATTCCCCGTCTGGGCTTCTCACACCAAACAACAGTCGGAGACTGCACTAGCCCTCAAGAATGCTGTATTTCCGTCACTCGGACACCAAGACACAAGATGGCATATTCAGTAATGGAAGTAGGTGCAACCATAAACCATCACACCACACGGTGTAAAGTCAAGTCGACCGGAACTCCTGGACGATCGCTGACACTTTCGAAGGTCAACTTTGCGCTCAGCCCGTCCCGACCAGCGCACCAATTTCGGTAATGCACATAAAGATTTTACACGTCCAAATCTCATACCTTCTCACACCTGGGGTGGGGTCCAGATCCGTAAACGAGCGAGTAAAGCGTTACTAGACATCAGGGGACATCGGCAATGTAGTAGACCCATCACTTTGAGCAACTGAGTCTTCCGACCGCTGACTACATAACGTACAATCACTGATTTTATTATTGATCACTTCGCCGTAAACATGATGGCCGTCAAGTCACCCGCGGACGCGCAGCACAACCTGAAGCCAGGCTGCTCCCAACTCCAGGGTCTGAAGCTAGCTTAGGACTGTACTGGCTGGAATACCGGGCGGTTTAACGGGTCCCACGGGTCAGTGTATCACGAATCGATGCAGACCACGACCCACAATGGCCGGATAGGCCCTGACGAATAATTGTCCGTTTTGCGTTCCATTTCAAAGTACTGTTAGGCCCAGCGTCTCCATGTCCGCTCAAACCACAGACATTTACCCGATATCTGTGTATCACAGGGGCTGCGTCAGCACATTCAGAGAGAAGTACCGGACGCAAGACGTAAGCAGACCCTGCGAAGCGGCGACCTTTGGTCGCCTTACCCATAGGTGCCGCCAATCGACAGGAAAGCTCTGGACTGGAGATGTGGCTGGCGAGCAGACGCTGAAACGTCTTCCAAGAGTACCATTTGTCAAACACCTACGTATTATGGTAGAGGCGCGCATTGACCGCGTAGCGGAGCCTACTCATCTCGTTGTGCCCTGCGGGCTCTCCCGAGCCCCGCCACCAGCCGTATGGCGGCGCGTAATGTTGACGAGCCAAATTATCACGATGGCCACTTCTGGCTTATTAGCGGTCATCAGCCAGCAATACCGAACCCCGAGGTGTGCAATTTCCGGGGTGGGCTTGATCGCGCGACCTGTTGGCAAGATGTCCAACACCCTAACCACTGAGCCACGGACTTGTTGTCCTGTCCGTTGCGATCTGGTGGATACAATGCTACAGAGAACGAGCCCGTGACTCAGTAACTAGCGCTGTGGGCTTCTAACCAATAGGTCGCCGGATCAAGCCTCAGGGGTCTGGTATGACTAGCTGATGACGAGTTATGAGCCAGGAATAGCCATTCCAATCTCCCTTCTCTTTGTCGGGAATGTCACTCTGTCATCTGCACTTATCCAAAGCAACAGCGTACTACAGTGCCAGAAATGTTGACAATGGCTTTCTTCCATTCCAACGGTCGCCGGCACTCAGACCTCGGTTTCCACTATAATACCTTAACTTAGTTATCCTCTAGGGCATCATTAGGTGGACTTGAAAGAGGCAGGTCAAGCTGACTAACTTTTGAGGGACAGGCAAACATGAGAAATACACAGGTAGTCATCCATAAATGAGCCTAATGTTAGGTGAGACACCAGGTCTTCGTCAAATGAATCTGAGAGTTCCGTCGACTAACGACCCGTAAGTAAACCATTAACCCTTAAGGCAAAAGGAAAAGGCCTTAGTCGTTTTTTGGCTCATCATACAAAACGAAAACTAATGGAGACAGGTGGAACGAATGCACAAAAATGAAACTTCAAAGTGACCAAACGGCAGGTGGGGGAAAACTGGACAAAAGCGAGAGGAAGGGGTTCCACAGTGACTGGGGACAGGATGTGCTCATACTCTGCTGACACCTAGCCAGGAAAAGGCGGCGGACTTATGCACTGTGTGGTAAGCGGCACATGTCGCATTCCGTGCTGTCAAGTTTGTTGTGGAAAGTGCAGTGCGCACAGGCCCAGTAGTCCGCGTCACTCTCCATCTCCTGCCCATCCGGTGGTAAGCTACTGGCGGCGGCATCTCTAAAGCTTTTCGAGCCACTGTTAGCCGCCGTTTGCGGACTGCCATCTGATCAGAAGACACACAAAAAGAATCCATTTGTAACACCAAAACAAAATCTAAACATAGGATAGTTGGAAGTCGCGGAGAGGTTCACGATTGACCCACGACGTGGGGCGCAACCGTGACTCAGACGTGAGGCTGTTTATAACGAATGACAACTGCAGTGCAACTACGTCACGCTCTTCTCCCACGGCCAACACAATCGGATATGGGCGTGGACACAGTGTGAACGGTCTGTCTAGGCATATCAAAGACGATTTGAGCGTGACTTTACGCCTACTGGTCCCCATGGTGGGATTCCCGGATATCACATCAAGAGGGAATCATTGCAGACCAGTCCTCAGTCATAAATAAGGGCGAGTTATCTTGTCAATCTGGAACTATCCAAGCCACGACTGACCGCAGGTCTTGAGTGGTTCATGCTCGCCAGTTAAGGTGGCGAGGAACACATTGACTTGCCGTGAGGGAAATTTCCTCAGTATTGCCCTTCTTTCTCACATACGCCACTGGCCTGTCCGAACCTGTGAGCGGACTGATGGTAAGATTGGACGTGGTGGCTAACGTGGTGCAAAGCTCCCACCTATCGTGCGTTACGCGCACATATAAGTATTTATCACAGTCTGTCCACCATTACAGACGCTGGCCAATGTATGAGTGAGGGCTGGCTTTAGTATATGCGAGAATGATTAAGTAGACCCACGAGCTGACTGGACGTGAGGACGCTGCATGGACAGAGAAGGCGTACGTGGCATGTGTTAGCCAGTGACGCGGCAATAGGTTTACGAGAACGACCAGCCGACAAATCACCAGAATGTGCGATCGAAATGGGGCGATTCGACACTGTGTTTACAGTGCTGATGATGGTGTTAAGTGTCCTGGCGGTTTTCACGTTGCTAACGATGGTGGTGCTTGCTTTTGCAGATAATAGGCCTGTATAGTTGACAATGCGGTGATCCTGCGGGTGTCCAACACGGCCCGTCCGGGTCTTGAATGCACGCTGGGAATGCAAACATTTTATGAAGGTTCGAAATTAGCGCTGTTGATAGGTGATATTACCTTATTTAATGCCTACTCTTTCGCCTTGGTTTCCTATAACTGGTTGGCTTCAAGGACTGCTGCTCCAAGTTCGACGGCTGTTTGCTATGCCTGTCGGTTTTACGTAGTCGTTTCCCAAGTCGTTGGGATAATTCAGAGGACCTCCGCGAGTTCTTCTAGCGTCGTACTTGCCCACTTTTTCTGCGAGTGTCCGTAGCGACATCCCGTATAAGAGACGTTTTAGCATTCACCCGCCAGTCATACGATGCGACCCCTCAACGGTAGTTAGACCAGCTTTAGCTAGACACAGATGCTCAATACACCAGTTGCCTCAAGCAGCTGGATGTCCGGAATCTGCTCCCTATACTTCACTTCTAATATAGTTGGAAGATGGAAATGGTTCAGCGTTCTTCATTGGTTTGGAAATATTGTCCAAGTCCCAACACTACCGAGTGGTGCTGTCAGGCTGCCAATCCTACATATCTAGAGTTTCATGTTAAGGAAGTAAGAAAGACGATTCTGGGCCGCGTTTTGTAACCAGCCAATGATGTATTTGGCATTAGAGATCAAGGCTACATCTTCGACGCCGATTTTGACTGTCCGTGAGGTGGTGCTGTTCTGACCAACGAATTAGTCAGCCACTGCGACGCGAGTACCACTGACACTTTCCGTGGAATCCATGTATTCGACAGTTGGCGTTGGATGGTACATGATTGCTGTATCTGTGTGCTGATAGGTGGTTCAAAATGTGCACTTCCGTAGTCTAAAGGGTCCAAATTTCCTGCAAGTGTGCGAGTCGGATGCAGAGCCGTGCGGAATGAGTTACATACATGAAGGTCAGTCTATCTAAAACAGACCAAGTCCAAAACAACGCTGTATTAGTCTACCTGCAGTTTATTTGATACTCTCCGTGATACACAGACACGACAACGCAAACGACGACGCCCAACGCGTGCCACACGGCGTGAGTGAACACTGGTGACATGCGTGTGAACTTTTTGCAGTAGGGGAGATTTGCGCATCATCTACAACACTCTTTCCTCAATCACTCACCTTGCTCCAGTAGCAAAACAATGCCGAGACGGTCGTGAGTGGGCGCGGGAACAGTGACTAACCAAGCGAAACAGTCGCTTTTTAATTTCCTCAGAAATTAACTATGGATTTGGAGTTGATCAGTTTATTCAAGGTCAATAGGCCCAGACCGAGATTTTTATGTATGAATATTTGGGCCGAAGTCCATCAGCCACAGCGGGTAACCGCGAAACATCCATTAACTGCCGACAGGTAGCCAGCAGTATACTTAGGGTACTAAATAACATACGATACTAACCAAATACTTTCTACGGCACCATTGCAGCCTTTTAGTCCCGAAAAGAACCGAGCTATCCCGTCAGTTGGCAACCTTACAAACCACGACTGATATTGAATCAGCCGCCAGATTTATAATAGTGAGGAATGAGCTGATTTGCCGCGAATGCCTGCCTTATTTTGTCTTCCCTCTCCCATGCACCAGTCGACTGTCCGAGTCTGTAAACCAACGAGGGATGGAAGGGGATGAAAAGGCTAACGCAACGAGATCACATGCAAGGTCTGTCACCAATCGGCATGTGTAAGTGTTCTGTAGCTTATGAGATGTTCGTCACGTAAAGCAAATCGGGAAATTTCGGGGTTAGTTTCCAAGCTGGTTTCCAGTGCTAGTCTGTCTTCGGTGTTCAGGGGTATCCACTAGTAGGAAATGAATGGCATGCTATAGATTCACCTGCAATGCAATTGATGGGCGAGCGGCAGATATAGGCTTGTCAAGGAAACCACCTTTCGAGCTTTGCGCTTCCGGCTCTTGGCACGAAATTCGGTCATTCGATTTGTCTCTGATCTCAACGAGGGAAATTGTGCCCCGGAGAAGATAACTATCGGCAAGAACTGTTTGTATTCTCACCCTACATACAGTAAGTGTTCATTTATTCTCACGTAGACTTGCTTACTAGTCCCAGCAACTTAACACATTGTGCTCCATTAAACACGATACCACAGATAATACCGGAGTCCCTTGGAAGAATAAGTTGTCAGCGAACTACCGCTCCGGTCCGGAGTGTGATTTAAACTCACATTAGCGCATAAGCTTGGCAAACTTTTTGGAGACAAGGGCTTGATAATTTACCCAATGCTAACACTCCTTATCTAAGAGTTCTTCACCAGCGGCAAGTCAGAGGAAACTACGGTCAGAATGCAAGTGTTTTGTGAAGCCTACTTATGTGATGGTCTCAATAGGCTATAAATACCCTCTCGAAGGCTAATCAAACGCATTCCTCACAGCAAACAGAGGGACAACGTGCACTTGTTTGGTAACAGAATAGTAGCGGATAGAATGGGCTTTTGCACGGGGTGACTAGGCATAATCCTAATCCGCTGTTTAGTGGGTCGCCGCTGCCTCCATGCTAGCAGACAAAAGTTGAGATGCACGAGGGAGGATGGGAGATTTGAGAGAGGTATTGACAGATAAAGTAGGAGAGGCAGGATAGATATTGCTAAGAAGATATATAAACTGACTGCCCAGCACGAAGTCCGCCATGGTTCGAATGGTGGCCCACTGGGGCGAGGAGGCAGCCCATCGCGCGACTTGACTCTCCGCCTCAGATTTGTTGCCAAAGCAGGCGTCAGCCTTTACGGCCTTTAGGAGTTCATCAAAAGACCCAGCGCCAGCATCCAACGGTAGGTCCTTCTGCCCAGCCAGCCAGGCAAGGACGTGGAAGTTTGAAAGACAGGTACGCAGATTAGTGGGACCAACGGCCGAGAGATAGTTGGCGAAGGCTTCGAAGTTCTGTGGGGCAACAGTGGGCAGTTAATACAAGGAGCACGAAGAGTAGGGTGAGCTAACATTAATAAAATAGGGCAATCATCTGTACGATCATATCCACGTCCCAAAACTGCAATCACCAATACGACTCCCAGAGTAAGTTAAAGAGTAAAGATAGGTGCAACAATTAGTCGAACGGCCAAAAGGGGGAATACTTCTGCGGCTGTATGTAATAACAGAGGCAGCTTAGTAAGCAGGGATCCTTTCAGAACGACACGGTAAATATTGCAATGCCTAGTTGTTAGTACGGTAAATCATTGCACAATGCCTAGCATACCATAACAATACGAAAGGACGGTCGATAAATGGCCTGACGTTCCCATTTGTCGAACTGATTGGGTTGGGGAAGTAAAATATGCTCAGTGAGGTATAACAGGAACTCATAAAGCCATCGTTTAAACTTGAGACTCCTGTTGCGATGATGATGACCATAAGCACCCCTGCCATTATAACTGCTATCCTTGGTTAGCGGCTACCGGGATCTGCAGGTGTGCTATGCAGCACCGGTCAACGGAAAGTGACAATTCCCAACGATTCCAGCCCGTCTCCCAAAGGCAGCTTTAAATGGATAAAGACGGTAAAAGTGGAAAAGTGCATAAAATCCACGTTTCCCCGCTTTACCGTCATCCTACAAGTTTTCGGTTTTTGTCCCCTATCGTTGTTGGTAACACTTCGCCAAAAGTGATTCACTGCTTAAATCGGGGGAAACAATTAAAAGACCGAGAAAAGGAATGAACAAAATTTTCTAAAAAGCCGACTGGCAACGAGGTAGAGTGTAAACATGGATAAGGAAAAGTCTTTTACGAAAACTACTTCACCGCATAATCGCCAGCGTTCAGCCTGCCGCCAAGATTGTGCTGGCTTAAAAGCTAAAGTGTTCAGGAAAGGGACTAATAAGACGACAGTACTGGGCTTCGTCAGCATAATTCTCATCGCATCGAGTACTGCTTGCTTGATATGCTTGGGTCTCGTTACTATGTGAAAAAAGACCTGCAGGCCGGACAGAATAAGACTTAACGTCATCTGCCCGTCTTGAGTAATACCTGGGTTTGGCCCATATCCTGACGGTTTTCTATGGGGAAGAGTCGGTTCGACGGTAAGGACTGCAGCGCGAATGTAAAAGTGGGGTCAATGGGGAAAGCCACTGGCATATCGATGAGCAAATACTCCACCGGGAGAGGGCGTCCGATATTGGTCACCGTGTTGCCGTACTTGTCCTTTGACTAAAAAATAAAAAAAAAGTTTGCAGACGATCCAGAGAGAGGAAGTAGTAGTAGTAGTAGCAGCAGTAGTAGTAATAGTAGTAGTAGTAGTAGTGGTAGTAGTAGTAGTAGCAGTAGTAGCAGTAGTAGTAGTAGCAGTAGTAGTAGTAGTAAAGTACGGTCATTTAAACAAACTTTATGCTAGCACAAACGGAAACGGCTCCACGGGAGAAAGTGGATACCAAACAATGCAACGATTTGAATTACTTAAACCACTTCTTTCAGCTGAAGTCTGCGATACCATGAAATTGGGCAGAATAACTCATACCGACTGCACTCGTCGTGGAGTCTATTCAGCGAAATGTTCAGGAAATGAACAGTAATCTGAACCGTCGATCTTAGGGTACAAATAAAAAAAAATAACATCTACAGTGGCTCGTAACTCTGCAATTGCTGCACAGGTGAAGAAAGAGAAATGATAAAAACGAAGCGCGACTTAATTACGGTCAGTAGACGGTCGAGGCACAAATCGACCAGTCGTTCCGCTATCAAATGAAGGTCAACAGCCGATAATATCTGAGCTGCTAAGTATGCTACAATCACCTCTCTGTAACTAACGCTGGCGTTGTTGTTATTAACTTTTCTTAGGTGGTCCGGTTGCCGTGCTAGAATTTTTGTAAATTCGCCATCGAGGCGGTTAAGGTGCCCGCGAGACTAACTTCCTCAAAAACTTTACTGAGATACTGATGCCAAAATTGGGAAATTATATCCTCCCTATCTTCTGTCTTTATCTGGAAGTTAGCTTTCTTTTCAATCGATGCGGAAACTGCACATCACAAGACTACGTAGGCCACGGGGTTGCAGTCGCATGCCCGGAAAACTTTTGCCTTCGGTATGTCAAAAGAACCATAATTAGGTAATTTTGAATTCAATTCAAGAGCGCTACGTCGATTTCAGTTATGCATTTCTTTGGGTGCTGCAAGAACGGTCTTCTTAAATTACTTTAGGTATTACGTCACTCAAAAATCAATGAGGATCTGTTAACAAATAAACGGGGAAGTGGCTCCAAGGTACGAATGGGACAAAATACATTTCGGTGTCAAGGCTGGGTCCCGCCAGAACTATATTTTCCAATCCTCTCCCTCTAGTTAGTTGATATATGTGACTACAGCCACAGCAATCTAGACTTTAAAGTACATAGTAAGGAAAAAATTTGCATTTTATTTTAAATTAATACAATGACCATCACACTCGCAGCGAATGCCACTCAGATACAGCGTAGGCGACACCATCTAGGTCGGTTAGAGCAGGAACTTTCACGACAACACTTGTAGGCGATACGTTGACGGTCCTCACCAAGCGCAATAGTGAACCTGGTGGATGCTTCTACTTCACCACGCCACGGCGCCCGGCTCTCAACGGTGACTCCACGAAGTCGTGCTCAGTACGGCGGATACACCCCCCGTAACTGTTCTTCACTGACGAGCTAATGTAAATGAGTGTCCCGCGTGTATGCGTCTTGACATCCGAAAGTCCCTCCACTTACCCCCGACCTTCTTCCTCACTCTAAACAAAAAGTCATACGGAGACGGAGGCATGCAATCCCGTACGCGGGTCGTCTTCCAACTGTAAGAAGCCATGACCGCCTGGGATGAGAGGAAACTCATACAGGGAAGCACTGATTATCCCTTCGCGGGGAAGAGGAAATGTGCCTTAAACGTGCTGGTAAGATGCGTCGTCGGCGTGGTTCGTGGACGCAAACCATGCGGAAGAAAAGCTAGAACAATTGTCGTCCCCACTCCCGCGCTTCCTTACAGTCTAACAGAGATAGCCGGGTCACTTCGATACTCTGGAATGTTTGTTCGCTCTTAGATGATTCAATGTTCAATCGATTGGAAGGGAGGACAGCTCTGGTCGCTCCCAGGATAACGTGCTACAGGGTGAATGTTGAGGCTTTCAGTGACACCCACTTTCCCGAAGGACAAGTAGAAGAAGCAAGTGTCGACTAGGTGTCCCTCTGGAGGGCATGTCGGAAGACCGGACTATGAGACGATGGAGTAGTCTTTACCATCAAGACTAGCATCGTAGGACGTCTGCGCTGCCCCTCCGGAAAACCAAAGGTCACCTCATCATAATCAATCAACCAACCACCCCCACCACCACCACCATCATCATCATCATTACTACTGCCTCGCCAGGGAGGAGTGTGCGATAGATGCTTCGAAAGTCTTCATTCACTAGGAACTAATTCACGTGCAAGTCATCGTCCCTACCTCACCTTGTTGTGAAGCACATGGTGGACATTGTCGGAATCGACGGTTGAGCTGTCACATAGCCGGGGAACTGCGCCGAGGGCAAACAAACAGATTGCCGTTGATGACTTCGATGCTCGCATAGGCATAGATAACAATACCTAGGTCGCCACGGAATAGACATTTTCAACAGTAATTGGCTGCTCCTGTAGGTGTGCATAAAACAGGCTGGTCATGCGACGAGGCGACGAGCTATCACAAGTGGTTGCCCACATCTAAGAAATGGGTCATAAATTTAACTTCGCAGCCACCAAGATAATCGCCCACACCAGAAGGAAAACAGGCCGGGAATTGATTGAAGCCTGGGCCTCGGATGGAAATTCAATCAATCGATTTATGAATCTGGCCCCGACGTACAGAGTCCTGCGCAGTCACTTTCAGTTCCGCGCAATCGACCAATGATTGGCTAGCACGCCCTATAAAAGCGCTTGTTCTGTTGTTGCTACTATCTCTAACGATGGACTACTGCAAGAGTGCGAAAGTTCAGAAAAATAAGCAAAATAATGCGGCGGTCGACCAGCCCTTCTCACTTGAAGAACATAGACTTCCCTCGACCAAGACCGTTTACCGTCTTCCAAACTGGGAGAAGACAACGTGGATGCACAGTCGCCGCCGGAAATGCAAACTGCCGGACTGCATCCTAGTCCGAGGGCGTAACTAGGGCGATTCGTGGTGCAGACTGATGGACAAACCATTGCCTTATCGCCTCCAAAACGAGGAAGCATCAATCACAACCTGTGGGCGACTGCATGGGAAGCAAGCGGTAGGTAATTCTAGTACTGTAGCCCTGGATACGGCGGAACGTTTATTGAACTTTAGAAATCGCATGCTCTTAAATTAGAACAAATCCACGTATTGGAAGAAATTGTTGCTGTTTAGAACCAGTGGTGGGAACCCCAGAACTCCATTCAGGCCATCGCTCTGGAAGTCCTTGGTCGTGTACATCAGGAGCACCAGGCCTGATTTGGGGATAACAACGAAAAAAATCCATCACCTTTCCCCGAGGAAGAACAGTCTACAGACAGCGAACAACAGCAACGGGACCGACATTAGTAAGGCCACATTCTTCCCATGTCGAAGTCAACTGTGGCGGAGAGTAGGGTAGAAAACGACCGCGGAGAGATAGAGAATTTCTTCACGATATCTAAACGGTCTACGGTCTCCAAGCCCGAAAAGGACTGTGCCACTGTTCAGCCAAAATGGAGAAACCCTACTGTCGAAAAATTCCCAGATCCTTAAGTGCTGACCTGCGCACTTCAAGGATATTCTCCTCCACCCGTCCACAATCCGAGAAGAAGCCATCAGCCGACTTCCTCAAGTAGACACTAATGACGACATGGATTGATTGCTCTCTCTCCTGGGGACAATCAAAGCAGTGAAACAGCTGTCAACCTAGAAGAACCTGGCGTTGATGCAATCCCGGTCGAAATGTGCAAATGAGACGACAAAAAATCATAAATAAGTACAAAAGGCTAATGAGACCGCCGATTTTGGGACTCATAGATTCGGTGGTCATGCAAACGGGTGGAATCGTTGGTCTCCTGACACCATAGACCAAAATTATGAGCTCGGTATGTGGATGACACCGTCGTCGTCGAATAGGATCAGGCGATGGGATTCAGAAAACATCTCAACAAGTCTTCCCGGACATATAATTTACGACGGGGAAGAAAACGACCAGCCGGTCTTTCTTGATGCCTTGGTCTGCCGCAAAGATCGTGGTGGCTTAAAAACCAATGCGCTCAGGAAAGAGATTAATACGACGCAAGTACTGAGTTTCAACATCAACCACACAATCAGCCACAAACACAGTTGTGTTATATCGGCACTGCAGTGAACCTCATATGCGCCCATCGTCTGATCTGTGGCTGTCTCGAGTAGGAATCCAAAACGCCAGAAAGAGCGAGGAGGGATAAAGACCGACGCTGGTGATCCATCCTAACGGCAAATTGGCGCATTCTTCGTTAAAATAAATCTGACATGCTTGAGCCTGTCGTGGCTTGGATGGTTGCCAACTGACAGGTTAACTTGGCCCTTCTAAAGAAAGAGGGTTCGGCTGAAAAGGTTTCTTCTTAATTCGGCCTTCATAGGATTGTCACCTACGTGGGATTCGATAAGTCTCCCTAAACGCGGGCTGGTGTGTACGAAACGGAGGTCAGGCCGTGTATGGGGCGCGTAGACGGATTATTTTGCTTTGCCAAGCACTGCGCACACGCCCACCTCCGGCTGTATTGACTTTGCCTTGCCATCGAAGCATGATGGGCGAGGTGAGGAAAGGCGAGTCCAATGCAGGGCAGCTCTGCTTCACTGTACACAAATTTGCAGGCGAATTACCCCTGTGCCCACCTCGTGGGGCAGCGGCAGACGTTGCCGCTTACGATGGTCGAACTATCGTGTACTCCAAAGTCGTCACTACCCAATAAACTGTTAATTAGAAACGCTCCCGCTGCCAGAGACACTCGCAGACCATACCTGAAACTCTCGGCTAGGCCCGACGAGATGAGGAATGAAGAGACCCATCAATAGTCCTGTTAGCATTCCTGGTATGTCTGCAAAGTTGTTGGCTCAAAAACCGTGGGCGTTTAATTCGAGCTCCTATGAAAAAGTCCCTCTAGACTTGGATAAATAGACTAGGCACGAAGGCGAGGAAAACAGTTCCTACTTAATTTTTAAAATTGAGGTATCAGCATGTCGTGTTACTAAAGACACAAGCCGAGGGCGCCAGCGAAGGATAAAATTTACTATGAACTTACAGAATAGAAGACATCGGGTACGAACTGTTCTTTAGTGGTATCCCGAATATACCCCAGTTCGGGCGCGTCATACGTAGGCAGCAAAATGTTGGCGCGCTGAAGAGACATAGCCACATTGGAAACCTGGTAGGCTTCGAAACTGATCTGGTTTTCGGGGCCCCCAGTGACTACAACAGTGACAAACTTGGAGCCAAAGTGTCCATCGGGGCTGTACTTGGAAACATTGGGGAACAAATTTTGAAGGCAAGCTGCGGTAATGCACTCTTGAGCACTCAGGAAAAAGGTGTCCTACGAGGAAATAGACGGGCAAATTATTTGAGCATAGAAGAAATTCGCGTAGATGCAATAACAAAAAATGTTTAAGCAGTAGTTGTAGAGACAATATTCCCTTCATTACTGTTCAAGAGATGAATACTTCCTCCAGGTTATAAATAATCGCCCACGATACACTTGCCTGTGACTAAAATGAACGACAGATTAGTTTGTTGATCTGTCGATCAATTCGCAAAATGTGGAGGTACTGCAAAGGAGCTAAATGGATCAGGTGTCAAAGTCGACAGAGAAAAATCGTTGGTTGGATTAAACTTGGCAGTGATGTGCAGGCAGTCAAAAAGTTCTTATGTCAATCCCCCCATTCGCGTTGGACTGATCGACGACTGATTTATCATAGTGACATCCTCCAATTGTTCGCCGTTAGAGGTTTGATCACGAGTATCATGTTTCTGTACTGAAGGCTCGTTATTAAAATTCGGTAAGATTATGGCCCAGACGACAATAAACTCAGGGCGTAGTCAAAGAAGCAACGGGTATCCCTACAGCATCTTAAAAGCAAGCGAAATCGGCAGTTCGACCGCTCCTGGCAGTAAGCATCCCTAGCCCTACATTCCTTTGAATGCGCAGGAACTCCTGCTCAGATAAGCTGCCGTTGCAAGACCAGGCATGTCATGACGCACACACGCACCCACTGGCATTCGTTACCGCCAACGACAGTGGCTCGTCTCGCGGGGACGAGACAAAAATGGGCTGAATGCGAAGAAACAGGCTCACGGGCTTTACGAAAAAGCAGTAACGGTTTTGTGTCGGTATAAGCTTTAGGCTTGGTTGGGCACCAATCTGACGTGTTAGTTACCAATAAAGAGATTACAAGCGATATGAGTGTTATGGCTTATTGAATGCTGACCACTGTTTCGCCGTCGTCCCACACGATTGTGGAACCTTAAAGTGGTGTGCGCAGGAGGGTGAAGATGCCCACCTTCAAATTCAGGAACTATAGAAAGTCATTCCTCCACCAAACGGTCCCACATAACCGTTGTCGAGGGGGCCGTGTCGAGGTGCGCAATTTCGACGGCTGAAAAGGTACGGTCTGCGCGCTCTGGATGGACCTGCCGAGGAAGACGTACGGGAGGGCAGCGATTTCTGATCCAACAACAACATCCAGGGTAGTCTTCCACAATCCTTAGTAGGGGAGGGAATACACATTCGAAAATGTTGCTAAAAGACGGGGGGGGGGCAAGAAAACCCATATCCCAGTCTAAAAGCCGAAAATCGACGTTCGAATTTCTGTACCTACTAGCTGAAATTGAGCCAATTCAGTCAGCGAAACTATCACGTGAATATGAACACCGTAAGGCGCCCATTATAGGGAAGATGCGTTGCAGAACTTGGAAAAAGATTATATGGAAGTCGAGACCAAAAACGGACAGACATAAAACGTTTAAGTTAGAGTTGCATTTGACGCTACATGTTCTGCTCCTGTGGACTCATTCGACTGGAAGCAATGAGAGGACGTACAATGGATCCACGATAGTGAAGCACTGTGCCTTTCTTGCCGTCCTCGGGCGTGAGGTCAGTGAAGATCCAACCAACTGGACGCAGACCGAGACCGTCAGCTGTCACTAAGGCAGATGGGGGGAGAAGTTCCTCTAGTGGGCAGAGGAGACTCACAGATCGGTTGGTTGACTCCTAATGATACAAAATAGAGCAAAATGATGCAGAATGAAGTGATCGGATGGAAGGATGCCCTAGCGAAGACAAAAGGGTCCATTTGTACACAGTAAGAGAGAAGAAAAAGAACCGACCCCTAAGCATTGTTTGAAGGCAAGGTCTTTGGATTTCCATTAGTACCAAGTTGGTCTATCTCGCTTGACGAGGACCATTAGATGGGGAAAAAGGGAAGGAGAAAGCTGTGACTTGTGTCGAACTCGAAGCGAGGACTTGAAAACTTCCCGCATAGGACACTCTCCAAATGCCCACGCATATTGTTTGAGACTATCTCGGATAATGTTCTTTTAGAACAGTCTTTCGCAAGTCTGCCAAGGCCAGAATGCAAAGAGGCTTCGGAGTAAGTAAACTGTCGTTAGGTAAAAAAAAGGCTGATGTAGTCGGGAGCCAACTTTAGCAGAGTTATTGGCATTCGCAAGTAGACAGCCATGAAACGGAACGCAGAAAAGCTGGTAGTGAGATTGACTAGCTGAAGTCAGCGTCGGGTGGGTAGTAAAAGGGACTAAGTGGAAGCCTTGGAGAGAATGAAAAGAACTAAAATAAGACGGAGATAGCAACTCGGCGTTCGGAGTCTCAGGCCTTCTAACTAGTACACAGACGCTAGAAATTGTATGTCCTTAAAGTTGGTGTGACGACGGAAAAGTAGGGGGTGAGGGGGAAAGATGAAGGGACTATTAATAGCAGATAGAACGGAAGAAAGAGAGTAAGGGCCGTGTATAAACATAGATGGGGAGAGGTTTTGCCTACCTGGGGCGGTTCGTAGATAGCCGAGACGACAGCCTTAATGGAGAGCGGAGGAGCGCCAGGGGTGTCAAAGGGCATGTAGCGGCCCAGGAGCACACCAATTCGCTGGTTACCCGTCGAGCGCCAGTAATCCAAAAAGGTCTCCATCATCTGGCCGTTTTCGAATTGTACGTAGTCCACGTGACGGTAGGCCTGCACTTCGAGGGTGATTGGCTTGGGCTGACACTTGGTGCAAATACCCTCTGGCCAGGCCGGATGGTCCGTGCAGCCAGGTTTTATGGTGCAAACAACGTTTTCCAGACGAACAAATTTGCCCCTGTCAGTGCAAGAATGAAGTAACTGTAAAGCAAATAAAATCTGAACTAGACGGTAATTCCAATTGAATTTTGTTATATTCCTATGGCTCTGACAGCGTTCGAAAACAGCAAAACCATTTAGGAGTCAAGCACTAACTCCGTCCTTGTCGAGTGCTTGAAACGTTTGTGATACAATGCAGTCTGTGGACTAAGCGAGAAACTAGAGAGCGTGGATTGTGAAAAATTAGAAATTATATTTGGCGAAGGGCAGCATAGTAAGAGCTGAAGTATTAACGTACATTAAAAATCCTATATATGCATTTAAAGGGAAGAGTTTACCTGAGTGTGATTTCGTGAAGCAGAGGGTGGCACAATAGCTTTCAGTTGAGCAACTTTTCAGCTAGCTGCGTTAATCCACATAGGGAACAAACGATGGCCTTAGTACTGGGAATCTTTTCGATGTTTACATATATGTAGGTGGGTATGACATAAAGTGGATGCAAATATCAGAATGTCCTGAATTTCTATTGTTTATTTTTCGTCACGTGCTCATCTGTCTCCCTAAAGCTTTGGCGTGCAAAAAAGATAGTATTTCAGTTTCGTAAAAAACAGACTTTCGACCGTTCACATACGCATTTGCTACCAAATACTCGCAGTTTTATCGGGCCCACCAACTAAGCATGCGAATATTCAAATCTGTCCTAACACACCGTTGACACCAGTATGTCCTCCCCCATGGATATACTACGATCAATGAAACTGTTTTAGTGAAAGTACACATCAATCAGTTCAGAAACCATAGGGGCAAGTAAGGGCGCAGGCTATTTTTGACAACACTAGTGGATGAATGAACTTCCTTTAATCCAAAATCTGCCGCAGTTTTCAACATCAAATTCCAAGACGGCGCGAAATTTTCTAACGTTCTTGTGATTCCTCTTTAGGACATAAGTTGATGGTTCGACCGTTGCAAGCGACGAGAAGTATCGTGACTTGAGAGTGCACTTGTTCATAGTGAGGAAGATTCCATTCTTTTCGCTCAGCAGCACACAAGAGGTTCAACGAAAACGAACATTATTCTATGCACGAATCGGCCTCGCAGGACACCTTCGGACACAATGACTGACAACTTCGCAACACCGACTTCTTCCACTCTCGCCCTGCAAAAAACCCCGCGACGACGACCATCCCCGTTACCAACGACCACTGTCACTGTCCCACCGATATCACCGACCAACATAATCCGCCCTGCCTCAAACCCTGCGTCGGCCACAGCGACCAGTTCCGCTAACCAAATCTCACACTTCCTCTACGGATGGGGCGACATCCGACATCCCATCATCCGGTATTATCACCACTAACGTCCCCAATCCAGCGATGCAGACTCGGTCCATACCTGTCCTCACCTCACACATCGGCCCGGTCGGTCGCTTGCGAATTCATTGCACAGAGACTGGCGAACTAGTGCCTGAAGCCCCCGCATACACTCGATACATCCACGTCAACTGTCCTTACTGCCCCCGCATGAGCCTATTAGGTCACACGCTTGCCCACCAGCGCTTGCATCACACACCAACATCACCCACCGCCACACAACGCAAACACCAGATTGACACCTCTCACGTAAGTGGGAAGCATGCTTCCCGGCTCCTTTTCCACGTGGCCCCTCTGCTGCATGTGCGATCCGAGCCTGAGACTATCATGGTGCGCCAAATGCCTAAACTCAATCCACACAGTCAGTTCAGTTGTTAGCGTTTGTGCGGAGTGGCTGACTGATGGACTCAGAGTCAGGCTGTAACGTCCCATTCTTAACGTGACCTCCGCCACTCTCATGCATGTGCGGAAAGTGTGTGTGTGTGTGTGTGTGTATATATGGGTAGTGTCTTTCAAGGTCTCCTGCCGGAAAGCCAGTACGGCTTTCGCCGTCATTGTGGGACCACCGACATGATCTTCGCCGTCCGCCAACTGCGGAAGAAGTGTCGGGAGATGCGGACCCACCAATAATCTACTTTCGTGGACCTGATGAAAGCCTTCGATACGGCGAATCGCGAAGGACGGTGGAAAATCATGCAGAAATTCAGCTGTCCCGAGCGATTCATCCAGATGGTGCGTCAGCTTCCCGATGGCATGATGGCGCGGGTTACAGAAAATGAAGCTGCATCAGAGGCATTCGCAGTGACAAACGGAGAGAAGCAGGGATGCGTTCTCGCGCCTAGCTGCTTCTCTCATATTCTCTGACGTGCTGATGGACGCCTAGTGGAAAAAACGCTCTGGGATCCGCATCGCCTAGAGGACGGACTGCCACCTCCTCAACCACCGGAGAATGCACTTCCAGTCGCGTGTATCCACAACGACCGTCCATGAACTTCTTTTCGCCGACGACTGCGCCCTCAACGCCACCTCGGAAGGGGACATGCAAAGAAGCATGTACCTCTTGGCCGCCGCCTGCGAAAACTTCGGCCTGGTCATCGACACGGAGAAAACGGTAGTTATGCATCGATCGCCCTCCGACGCTGCCTACGCCGCACCTCAAATCAAGTCGTGGACAACTCTACCTACTTTTCTCGCACCACCGAAATCGACGATGGAGTGACTCGCCGGATTTCCAAGGCCGATTAAGCCTTTGGTCGTCTTCAAAACAGTCTGGAATCATCACGGTCTTCAGCTCGGAAAAAGTACTGAAGATGCACAAGGTCGTCATCCTACCGACGTTGCTGTATGAAGCAGAGACTTGGACGGCGTACATGAAGCAGGAACGTAGACTCAGTTGTCTTTATCGGATACTGAAGCTAAGGTGGCAGGACCGGATCCCAGACACGGACGTAGTGGAGCGGACGGGAATCTTCGGCATCTACGCTATACTGAGACAACTACAACTACGGTGGAGCGGCCATCTTGTACGGATGGACGACGAGAAGCCATCCAAACGACTCTTCTACGGAGATGTCGCCACGGGTTCCCGCCGATAAGGAGGCCAAGTCCGTCAGTACAAGGATACTCTGAAAACCTCCCTGAAGCGCCTGCAAATCGACTTATCCAACTGGGAAGACCTCGCCCAGGATCGGCCGACGTAGACTAGAACAGTAAAGAGAGGCGCAGCAATCTTCGAAGCCAATCGCATCACCGCCGCCAAAGCCAAACGCGAGACACGAAAATCTCGACTGCCGCCGTCGCCGCCTCACAACACTAGCACCCAACCACCTCCAACGGGTCCACGATGTCAACGGACATCCAGGGAGCCAATGGGACTTGTTGGACATCTCCGGACCAATTGCAGCACCCCGAGTGCACCAGCCGCCATCTCTTCGTCCACCTCTCCCTCGTCCCCCACGCCGTTGACTAACTTTGACCGCCCTCCCAAACCAGCACTATTACCTCCTCCTTCACCGCCTCAGTGTCTGCCGGTGTGGCGTCCGTCATGCCCATCAGCACTACACACAATCCTAGCACGCGAACAAACACCAACACCACCTCTGTCAATACCAGTGATGAGGACCCGGTCTATACCTGTCCTCATTGCGATCGCACCTTCACCGCACACGTCGGCCTGGTCGGTCACTTGCGAATCCATCGTACAGAGACTGGCGGACCAGTGTCTGGAGCACCAATCCGCATCCGCCTCCACTGTCCACACTACCCTTGCACATTCAGTTACCGCATAGGCCTATTCGGCCACATGCGTATCCAAGAGATCAGAACTGACCACAGCCCCGACACACCTAGCACATCAAGCACACCCACCATGCCTAGCCCCGCCCACACTCCGCCGCCCAGCGCGCCCATCAGCACCAGCTATACCATCTCCATCACCAAAGCTGATCCTGACACTGCCGACTCCTCATGTCCACACTGTCCCCGTATATTCGTCTCACACATCGCTCTGATCGGTCACTTGCGAATCCGTCGCAGAGACTGGCGAACCAGTGTCTGGCGTCTCATCCTTCTGAGCTTTAAGGATCGTCTACGTATTGTATGCCATGATTCGGCAAACCATGGTACCTGCAGCCTGGTGTGCGCTGGCAGTTCTCTAACACCTGGTTCCCTGCCGGTGGATGCACTTGTGCTTCCGCTGACTATACGGGCCGTTTGCATGGTCCCCCAGTAACTGGCGTCACCCTTCTCTTTCTGACTGATTTTCGTTACTGGTTAAAATCGTAGTCGAGTGTTTGTTGTGGACCTGGGTGTGTGGTGGTGCGCCTAGGAGCAGGTCCGGCAGTGCCAACCACCTGCGCCTTCTCCCGCCTCCGTCCTTCTTGGATATGTCTTAACACCGGACCCAGGTGGGGAGGAGAGAGTGGGGTAGTTGATGCGCAAGTTTGCTCTCATTATAAACTACTTCTTGCGCAACTCACCGTGCCATGGAGCATACGGTGAACATCGTCGGCAACGACGGTCGAACTGCCATCTCGTGAAATTTTAACCGAAATTCGAAAGGATTACTTAAGCAGGATTGCTATATTAACTATTGTGTAGCAATAGACACAATAAGATGCCGACTTTTGAATAAGATTTTTTTCGGCCGTCTGCAGAAACTACACTGCAAAAGTGACTACTTGAGTAGCATGAAGGTTTTATATTCATTTTCAATGCCCCCTGAGTTCGATTGTATTTTATAGAGAACGTGCACAGAAATATTCGTTATCGTATTCACTTGGCAGCAAACTGTGCCTTCTTCAAAGTTCATACCCAGAGGATGGATATGTTTCCGTTCTCAAGTTTCTAATTATGCGATTTTTTAAGACCGTACAGCACCGCATCGGCAAGCTGGTCCACATCCATTGCACAATTTTATGAGTGTCATATGACGTCTTCCTAACAGCGTAGAGAAATGTGTGATATTCCTTTGACGGAATGCATACAGTATTTACCCTGGAAACCCAGGATGCTAGTGTAAAGGCAGGCAGGTAAAAAATATTTGGGGATTCAAAAAGTTTTTAAAAATCGAAAGTTACCCTCTCTTCAAGTAGAGAGCTTGAAGAAGGCGTAATTGACTACGAAATAAGCGCAAGAAATAATATTTTTGTGCCCGTTCTCTAAAAAGTATAATCAAATTCATGGGAACATTGGAAATTAATGGGGAAATTGCATGCTAATTAAGTAGTCATTTTTACAGGGTGTAGTCTTTGCAGACGGCCGAAAATAAGCTCATTCAAAAGCTAGCATCCTGTTGTGAATGAAATATCCTAGGATTAAGCTGCATGATCACTAATATTACAACCCTACTTAACTAATCTTTTCGAATCGAAAACATATTCAGAATTTCGGCCGACGTTTCATGAGATAGCACGTCTGCTGTATTCCCCACTGTCACTCTGGACGCCGCTCTCACGGAGCTCCACGCGTTCGCTCGTCTGTCTGCCAACTTACTCCAACCGGTTCTCTAATCCTTCTGTACAGAATGCAGCATTCCCTCAACCGGCGTTCAACACCTCTTTCTATTCGGGACCGGGTGTGAAGGTTGTAATAGGAAGGATCTGCCAATGGATTTAACCGCTGTATCATGCAACCCCCCCCCCACCTCCTTTTTGTTGTGAGGTCCGGGTGCTTTTGCGCGAACCAGAGGGTGTGGTGGCACGCTTGGGTGGTGGTTCACGACGCGCCAGTCACCTGCGCACGATCCCGCCATCGGACGTCTTGACTTTGTCTTTAAACCCAGCCCGGGAGGGTGAAGGAGGGAATGTGGTAGGTGCAGAGCACGTCTACTGACGTTATACACGTGAGTCACCGTCCCTGCGCCCCCCCCCCCTCCACCCTCCCCCTCTGTTACGGGGCACACGGTGGACATCGTCGGAAACGACGATCGAACCGTCTCCACCAGACAAGCATGCAAATCAGTCTCTGCAATGCTAGCAAATGGCCAACAGTCCAAAAGGCAAGAAAAATGTTAAAAACGGGCGCACCTGCTCTGTCCTCCGTGGAGTTTGCGCAGGTAGGCATGAAAGGACATAAATTTCACTGGAGGATCACAGTGTCTCAGGTAGTCCGCGTCGTAAGGCTGAAAATGGTTACAAAAGTCAACAGAGAACTGTGGAGATGTAACAATTATTCATAACGGAAAGGCTGTCTGAAGAGAAGGCATTTAAAACCGACCTCCAATGGCACACAGTGGATGCACTGACCGGATTCCGGATGATGGCAACTAAAACACGAGGAAACCAAGAGAGGCAGTAGTTAGTAGCCGCGCTGAGCACGGATTCTGATTTAGACCTGTGATCGTGTGTCAGGGTCATCGGACTGTGGATGCAAATAAAACGGCATAAACACAAGCTTAGGACAACTAGCTATGATCGTGTGGACGTCGTAATCTGGGTTACAGCCTACAATTGTTCGCTTCGATTTCGCATGATTCGACCATCCTTCGCAGCCAGAATGACGTCAACCTCGTCCTCCTGAATAGTGTTGGTCGGGTGGCGTGGAGGTGCAATCTGCAGAGGTACAAGCAAAAACAAGAATAAGCGAACATCACTAAAAACACAGGTGTTACAGTTAGTGACACCATTAATGAAGCTTTCAAGTACTTGCTGTATGATGGCTTTGACTTTGTTTCGAAGAGCGGCGCTATCACGGGACTTCACCTTTACTCGGATGCGCCAAATATTATCAGGTACAGTTCTTACAGGCCGTACGAAGCAACCGACGTCTGGAAGATCACGATGCAACCGAGTTTCAAACTACCGGAGGGTTAGGATCCGCGGTTCAGGTTTAACTTTCCAAAGGATAATGACATCATGGTGATTTCATGACGAGGCATCCCGGCCGGTCAGATTTGACAGGAATACATACGGTTAGCCGCGCAACTTGGGATGTTCGAAGGCTGCAATCAATACATTCGCAAACCGGTTCGGAGTTTTTTCTTTACCAATTCCAAAAATAACGACGGAAGGAAACGCCGGTGAACTGGACAGTAAATTTTGATCTTTCGTAATACCCTCAGACAAACGAAGATCAGGATGTTATTGAATGTGCAACGTGGCCACGACACCACTATGGAGATTGACAATGATCCGAAGTGGGCGACTCTGGGTACGTAGTAGAAACAAGACGAGTCAATGGATGGCTGCAGAGGAAACTAATTAGTGTCTGAAAGTTTACTTCGATATTCTACATCCAGGGGAGCTAATGTGCCGAGCAAGGAAAATATGTCAGGGATGAGGCCTTCAACAGACGATAAAGATCGTCTGACTTTCATCTTCAAGGACTTCCGGAGGTTAGCAACAAAGAGTCCAGCTTTTCCGCTACCACATCACAAAACTGCGGTTTATCTGTGCTGAAAAATCAAACAGACGGTGCATATGCCGGTGAGAGACACCTTTTTTCCTTAGCTAGCCTTTTTCACCACCGCATCAAACTAAATATCACTACTTCCTGAAAATATGTCAATTGAAACCGCGTAACAAATCAGTTTTCGCATAAAGTAGGAGCAATAAACTCAGTGAACCCACCCTTTAGAAGCCCTATTAGCATCGACGGGCCATGAACTGTCTAATTAGCCCAGATAGTTTGGGGGCATTTGTGAGGTCACTTTCATAATTCGAGCTGCTTGGTAAGAATTCACTGCGGTCTAGTGGATGGGTAAGCCTTGCCAATAGGAACGACCTTGGCTACCGGACTACTCTACGTCCTTATTTACTCCACGGACTCACGATCAATGGAATCGATGAAACCAGTGGAGACGGTGAAGCACCCGAGTCCGCCGATAACTGATAACAGCATTCATGGGTGGGACGGAGTGACCATGTTGGTTGTAAATGGCAACCTAACTGCGGCTTCTGAATTTGCATTCGCTTCTTAACGGCTGGAAGCTAAAACATCCGTTAACTAGTATTTGTATCGTGCTCCGAACGGGCTCATAGCGAAAGAGTGGTAAGATACCTGACCATCCTTCTAGACGCTCTTTCGCACAGCCGAGGACTTCGCCAAGCTATTAACTAGTTCAATCACACGGGCATTCGTCAAATATGTTACAGAATGGTGGCGTAGCCGAGAAAGGCGAATGAGCAGAAAAAAGTTTCAGCCCATTTATGTGAGAGGCGCAATTGAAAAACTAGATCAGATGTGGCAAGCAGCCAACAGGTACATGTAGGAAGGAGCGATAACAAACATTCAAAACGGTATGGGGTGTGGCAAAAATAATGACGGTCACCATCGACAGGTAAACGACGACTGCCACTACCATAGAGCGGCAGAATTGCTTTTGCACTGGATGAGAGCGAGGGATATCTATGGAGCATCGGGCTCGCTTTCTCCCCCAACGTTCACTGTGTTTCAATGTCAAGACGATGGAAGACGAGTCCGGAAACAGCTGTTAACTGGGAAAAAAACCTTTATTTACGCGTTCAACGTATTTTCTGGCATTTATTACGACACCGACTACGACTATCATACTCAGGTATCGTGTTGGCTAGAGTTACCTATGTGGACACATTAAGGAAATATTGCGACCTGGTCTTCAGCCTCAAGGACAGAGTTGTCCCGTCAACTAGCAACTTTCGAAAGGACGACTTTCAAGGTGCGACGATAGTTCAGAAACCGCCAAATTAGTTATGGTGCTGAAAGGTCGGGTGGAATTGGACCTACTTACCTATGACAGCGTACATCGCGATCGACTCAACTAACTCCACGCAATAGGTCCACGGCATTATTAGTAACAGCTTTCATTGCAGCCCATCAACGGTATTCACTCAAGCGGAGATAAGCTAGTTGGTGCCAAGTTGGTTCGCCAAGTCAACGTCATTGCGGAAAGAGTCGAGATTGAGAAAGGTGAAATCTTAGGCGATTTCGCCTTTCGGTCGGCGCAGCGCACGACCGAATCATCTATCGTCGAATAAGAAGGGGGACAGTTGGTGAGTTGAGTTTCTGACCGACTATGGCCGTTTTTTGAAGAGATGATCAGAAATGAATCCGAAGAATGGTGTGTAAACAGCGTCGGTACAATAATTTCAGGGTGCGTACGTTTTAAGAGCGCACGCAACATGTATCGCACACGTAGAGAGGGAGTGTCTCGATTGAATTCCCGAACACAGTTCTCTCATTTCCACCATGTAATAGTACTGAGCGAATAGAAGGTTAGGCGCGCTGAGCATTATTCATAACCCTCTTTTTCCCCAAGCACTGATACTAACTTTCTTATCACACATCTTCCAGCGCATGCACCCGACTTTTCGCACTTACATCGGTTGATGATGGGCTACTATTACCGACCAGAAAATTTACAAGCCAACGCCTAACCTTTCAACGACTCGTTTGACTTTTTAGCTGTTTCAATAGCAACCTCGGGCAGACTATTTGTTATTTAGATTCGCTAGGATTAGCCGGCATCTTATCGGCAAAATAAAAAAAAACATTTAGGAATTGCCAACGATGCGCAAATTGCGGACGAACAGGCGCAGGCGTTTCAAGAAAAAAAACACACAAGAAACAGGAAAAGCGTACACTTGCAGTGTCATCGGCAGTTGTGACTGCTTTCGGTGTCTTGAGAAGATAAAGCATATCGCCATTTCTGAAAGGGTAAAAGGGTAACGTTACGGAAAAGGAGTGCAGGAAGTGGTACTCTTGATGGGAGCGTATGTGAAATAAAATGTTAATATGTACCATGAAGAAAAGATGCCGCCCAAAGGATGCTGGGGGCAGTGCTTTAAGTGGCCTGTTGATCTATTTACGAGCTATCTGCAGCGCCTGTATGCGAGGAAAGGTGGAATAGCCTTCAATCTTAAAATAGGCAGGCTACTGAGTTATATAAATAGGCAGTTACTAAAACGCAGAGGAACGACGTGCGACGCACCCACGGCAGCAAAACGACCATGAGTCACCACTAAACGAGTTCTTCCTCCAACTGCTGATTTGGCGGCTTGCTACTACTGCAAGAGCTGAGTTGGAGAGAAAGGAATCCAAATTTTGTCAGTACCCTGAACTCAACAATGCGTTGCCAATAGGAGCGAAGAGACGAGTCCCAGGAAGTAGTCTTGAAGAAGGAGACACCATCGCCGGGACAAGAGTCCCGGCGATCGTGTCTCCTTCTTCAACAATGCGTGTCCAACAACCGCGACGCTCGATTCATATTAAGGCATTTTCGGAAGCAGAAGAGTCTGGATATCGGCTAATGGGTCGGAATAAAAATATGTAAGGTGGTTGGTTTGGAAAAAAGGAGGAATGAGCAGTGCTTGCTGGCATATGAGAAGTCTCGTTGCATAGACGAACCAGGCTGGGATAAGAGAAGTAATGTCAGATTTCTTTGTCTTCTTGGGGTGCGCTCGTAAAGTTGCTATCTGCAGAGAATTAAGGCCCCAGGAGCAAACGGATGTTTTCACATCCATCAATGGAGTATCACTCAAACTGCTGGCGGGAATAATGTCACAATCGTCGTGACTGATCTGGTCGAAGCTTCGCTTATACAATGAAACTGGTGTTACGGGCATACGGGCCTAGGCTGCTGTTCTCGGTCACAGTTTCTGCACCCACGAACGTTGGATTCTACCAATATGTAGAGTGGGAATTTTCACGAATAACTTTAGATAGTACCCATGGGTGGTTTAAATCACAACTTTCTCGTTGTGGTAGAATGAAGTGCCAGGACAGAGAAGCGTGATGCATCTCTGAAACGAGTCACCGACAACTACACGGTGAGAAGCCGTTGTGCTTATGTTGAAGGCGAACGCGTTTGGCTGAGCTGAAAAGTCATATAGTTAAAAATACCATTCCGTCAACGTGACGCATCTCTTCGCCCAGTATTCAAATGATAGCAACAGTCAAGACGAAACTGATAACATACTTTACCGATTACTCCGGCCAGCTCAGAGAAAGACTCTTTCGCGGTACGCTGTCGACACGAAGTGTGAGGACGATTCTGGTCACTCATTTGTGGAGGTCTGGCTACGGCTAAGATTAAGAGACTTGAACAGCGATTGAACTCAACACATCATGGGTTTTGTTAATGTTACGCGCTACTTTCTGACACCCCTCAGACGTTTTGATGTACTGACGTAGGCGAAAGCCGCCTCGTGTACATACCCAGTTGAAAAAATGGACCGGAGTACTTCTCGAGCTGGGCTAGGCGGCAGTAAGTCTCGCTTCAAGGACTGGATCTCTGGTGAACTATGCGACCAGATGTTGGCGCCAGGACGGGTCAGGACCACCACATGTAATTTCGGATGAAAACGGCCAACGCTATGAACGCAGTTCAGTCGACTTTGACATTAAGAGATTCCACCGCATATAGTGGAAAATGTCCTCCCGGACTGCCCTAGGCAACGCAGCTGTGGCAGTAGCATCATTATCAGACAGGACACCTAATTAGAAGAATATTTTGAAAAGACTCTGGGTAAGGGAGGCGTGGTTCTTTTAGATGTCTTTAAGTATACCTGCTTCAACATCAATCTGTTTATTATGATATTGTGTGCAGTATTAAGGCTGGAAGGCGGGCAAACATACTCAGGTCTGCCTTCTGGTGAAAATCTACAAGAAATGTTTTAAAACTTAGCTGAGAAGCTTTATGACACAGATGTAGGTGGCAGAAAATGAATCCGCTGACTGATGATGTACCGTCGTTAGACTGATCTTTAAGAAGTGAGAGATTGTAGTGTAAGAACTATCTTTGCACTAAGCTCCTCGAAATTCCTGTCTTCACAGGCGTCTTCCTTAATCGGTCGAGGAAACATTGTGTGGAGCAATGCCATTCGCTCCCTCCAAAAATCGATTTCCGTAAATATTATCAGCAGTGCACTCTCGTTTAATCAGTAGATTTTCTGTTGCATCTCACTGTAACAATAGGAGTCTTCTGTGCTCTACCCTGATGCCTGGTCGCATACCACCAAAGGTGATAAGATCGATTCAAAAAAATATCACAGAACGAGCAAGAAAATTGGAATGAGCTATGAGTGCAGTAATAAAATCAAGGATACCTGTCTCGATGAGGACGGCGCCCTTTGGCTGATATTATTCAATTACATATTAGACTAGATCTTGCAACAAACCTTGGAAGAGCACCTCGGCGTTATATTAGTCCATAGTCCGCCCAGGCCATATCTTGACTGAGTTGGCGATGTCGTAGTACGAATATGCTCCTTTGCAGACATGCAGCAAGTTGTATCTAAGTAGCCCATATGAATTCCGAAATAGATTTCCCAAAACACAGGCGATCGACTCGGAGTTCACAGTCGGAGGCATCAACCAAGGCAAGATAGATGGCAAGGCTCTTAAGCTAGTGAGGAGTTTCACCCACATTGGGTCAAAATTTATGTCAAGCGAACAGGGTAGAGAAATAAGTGTAAGAAGCGTCTGTTCAACTTCGGCCAAACCTCCTACTCTGTGTGAGATCAAACAAACGACTATACTTGGAAGAGAAGGGGCCCGTGGTAGAAAAAATTTTAGTCCATGAGTCAAGGTTTCTGCTGCCTATAAATGATTGATCAACGATTCTTGTTCTCTTTTAATCAGCTAAATTGCTTCCCCAACAAAAGATGGTATATTTAAACAGGAAAACTACCGATTAATTGACCTCCTCTTTTTCCCCAACTCTGATAGCTAGTGGATGTGATGAGTTGACCCGCAGCGGAAATCGTACAGGATGTCATATCCCCCGAACTCGCCGACGTAACTGGTCAAATAACGACATGGATGAAGATGGTAAAAGCGGACGTTAGACCCACCTCTGACTGCAAGATATAGGGTTCGAGTGGCTGGCGTGCCAACTGGTTTAACTAATTACATGAATTTACCGACAAACCGCCGGAATGAAAAATGTCTACCAACGAGGCATTTAACCTGCACCGTGAAACGGCATTTAACAAACTATAGCGTGTCTTTAAAACACGCTTTTTAACAATTTCCAAGAGCAAATAGTAGTGGAAAAGGTTGGTTCATTCGAAGAATGAAAATCGTATGGGTTGAGCAAGAACTGACCTAAGGGGCGAAAGACAATTTCTTAAAATTCAACATGGTCAACGTGGACAACTCGTAAAGTCACACAGCGGCGTTTAGTGTAACGCTGTGAATTAAGCAGGAATTCATGTCACAGGTAAATTTTCCGACGTGGAAGGTCAATTAATTGTCCTAAAGCCCAAACTCGAGTATTCATAAGGTAGAAACATGGATATAGTAGCATACAGCAGAGTGGTCGCTATGCGTTGGGCTGCACCATCAATACACACTTACCCCAGTAAAATGGTTGTGTTGGGCTTTTGTTGGGGGAAGTCTTTTGAACATGTATGCGCACTGTCAATATGCGGTTAAGCCGGGACTAAATAGTCCAAACTATGTAAAATAGGTCTGAGTATAGCCAACAATTAGAAAATGGGCACAGTGTAGTTTTCGGTAGATTACCTAAATGAATGGCTTTTTTGCTCCCAGCTCTTGTCCAAATTTCGTGAGACGACTATTCATTCCATTTATTTACAAAGGTTAGGGGTTAACGGGTGGGCCTTAGGAGCAGATGGTTGGTACCGAACAATCCACTAATGTCCCTCGGCCCCCCGCATACGGAGATGAGCGGTGTGAGCACAGCTACACCGCCCTGAATAACCCAAGGAGCAACTGACGACAGCATCAGCCAGACCGAAAAGACTACAAAATACAACAAACATAGGGAGAGAAATCAAAATGTATAAGCAGCCAACACGTACACTATTGACGCGAAGGTTGTGGCAAACCTTTTCGTGACGTTCCCCTGATAACAATGGACTCCGCATTCCATGTCATTAAATGTGCTACTTTTTATATGACTGATTTGGTTGATTGCTTTCAGGCAGACTCAACATGACGACGGACGCATAACCACCCACGAACCGCCTCGCACTACTGGGATATGCGGCATCTTATGCTGGACGCATGCAAGCGTCGATTACTCCAGCAGTGTAGAGGACGCATGACATACAAACAAGCTTCAGGAGCGTCGAGAGATCGTATTATCGGGCCTAGCCCAAGTAGCAGGTTAGAAAGTCCCCTGGACGTCGGAGTCGATTATCCACAGCTAAAGTATTTGTAGTGGAGAACAGCAGGACATTAGTTGCCAGCACCTCAATGGTGCGCTGTGCCACCTATACGCTGGCGCACTATCATAATAACACCGAAGGCTTAGTTGCTGCCAGTTCTAACAAAGGAAAAAGCAAAATTGAAAGAAACTAGAGAAAGAAAAGATGATTAAACCAAGATAATTACCGGAGCTGGGCCGATCTTATTTGAGTTCGGCTTTTCGGTTTAAATGCATCCGATATTTGTCGAGTCCGCGACAGGTACCACTCGTCATCATGGTTTAACTGAAATTCCTTAGCCGTACGGTCAAAAAGGGTGGAAATGTAATCGGTTTCGGAGACTTCTACGCGCTTCGTTCCATCAGATGACTGGACTCGTAATATCATCCCTGAGAAAAAAGTTTGATGAAGTCTTTCACCTAGACCGCGCAAATACTACCTCAATAAAACGCACGGTCAAGAAGAATCTTACATACTGGCAGGTATCAAGCGCTCAGGATTTCGGATCTAGGGGCACATCCCATCTCCCGATGTTGCGCGGTAATCACTTATGAGATAGTGCTGCTTCTTCTGCGGCCTACTTGTGCTTAAACTGATGCTATAATATACACCAGCTGGTCTCTGTGAGTGGGCGTTGGTATTCATGGGTATTAGTGATCACCGCTACCCCCAAATGTCTGGGACTCTTCAAACAACGCTTGTAACTGACTATTTTAACGTTCAGATTCCAAACATATCCCATACTATCATTCTAAGCCATCATAATATTATATAGCAATCACCTTATGTTACCACCAAAAGTGTACGTCCTAAATCTGCGCAATAACACACTCAGGATGGGTACCGCAAAAGCTGATACTCATGTCTTCCTTTTTTTCGCCTCTTTCATCTTCATTGATCCGTCGGCACTCATTTTCACGCAATAATATCAGACTACTGCGGATCAAATTTTTCTAACCTTCGACATTTCAAAAGTGTTCTCTCTTCTAGGAACCTCAGGACTTTGTTCTGACACCCAACCTCACTACCGGAAATCTTAAAGGGAGGGAGACGTCAAGGAATCAGCTTAGAGTGAGATCAAAAATGTACACATTTATTAAAAATAAGGTTTAAATATACGCAAAATACATATATGCTCAATGAAACAATAAAACAGGTGGTACACGCAGTAGCCTGGCAGAAATGCGGGCTCTAGCAGCAAATGTCCAAGAGACAAAGTCTTATGGTTCAATCAATCAGCGCTAAGGAAAATGAATGGTGATCCTGGCCTGGCTATTTTGCAAATGTCTGCCATTGGCGTGTAAAATTGTAGCGTCCCACGACATCTATACATTTGTCTGAATTGAGTGGACACCTTCAAAGTGTATCTGCGATAGTGATAGCGCGAATGCGTATCATTGACAATAGCTGGCGTTTTTCTTTTCGTTCCCCTCGTTCCCCACCCACAACTATCTCTTCTACCTCTCTCTGCCCCTCTCGATGTCGGCGCCACTTACAGCCTTCGCCCGCGGTTTTCCGCAGCGCTAGGTTTGCCATCGGTTGTTCAGCAGTCATGTTAGTTTCACCCCTTCATCCAGACAGATCATACGTCTGCTGTAACTCATCTTCTACGTGGAATTAACTTTTATCATAAATGCCCAGTTTCATTCAGTTTCTACTGTCCATTTATGGTCCCTTAATTCTTCTGCTAATCTTTCATATGGATGAGTGTAATGACGCTTTAACGAATCCATTCACATCAGTGTTAAGCAGAAATTATTCCCAATGGTATGCGCCATCCTCGACATATTTCGCCGAAAATATCCGCCCGACGCACAAGCATTTAAGCATCACATGCTGCATTTTGCTTCGCGTATCGTTTGCTGCGTATCGTTTTTCGATCGCTTTTTGAAGAACGGATGCTACTGTTGGTATTCAGTTGTGGTTACATCGACATCAATACTCGGAAATTACCATATTATTTTTTATTATAAAGAATGTCCTAAATCACAAAAATGTGTGAAAATAATTGCCGGATATTTACGACCTGTTCTAAAGCACAGTAGTAAAAGCGGTTTTTAAGGTCACATCATAGCAGCCGGTGTGAACCATCACAAAGACAATGACTACCTGCATGAGGATCAGTTTATGGCGAAACGGACCCGCTGTACATACCTCACTCCTTCCTCCAACACCAAGGAACTTCCGGTTGTAAAATATAACCATGACGGCTGGAGGTGGGGGCTGATGTAGGCCTAGGTTAGCTGAGGCATGTCGAATGCATCCCACATGCACTACTCCTTCATTTCACGAAGAACAGGCTTAAAAAGGATAGGTATCTGATAATCAAGAATAAAAATTACTACAGCGACTGCATGCTTGGGTTACTCAACTTGGGTTACTCAAAAACTGTAAGGTGTAGCAAACAAGGGGGCTAGGATAAACACTTTTTACTGCAGACTTCTATATACAATGTATTTTCGCCGAATTGCTTCCTCTAACTTTGTCTTCAGCAAAGAATTAGGATCATTTTGGCTGCAAAAGTCTACGTTTCAACTGTCGACCCCTCCTCGTTTCAGATAAATTTCTTTTAGAGCAGTACTTTTCCCAAGTATGCAAAGGCCAGAATTCAAGGAGGCTTCGAAGTAAGAAAACCATCGTTAGGTAGAAAAGGCTGATGTTGTCGGCGGTTAACGTTGTGAGGGCAATCGTCATTTGCAAGTAGACAGCCATCAAACCATCTCTATGGCGCATGCACTGCAAAAGATCATACAGACCATCGAGGCCTCAATGTTTGATGGATACGGGACCTGAACACAAAAAACGCCCAGGTTGGGATAAAGCGGTCTCACGCCTGACACCGGCCGGCATTTGACAACCCTCATGTCAGTGGGTTCCAAAGGTCTCGTTATTCCAGCCATTGGGAGCAGATCCTGTTCCATGAAGCGGATCGCAGAGAAGTTGATAGTGAGGTTGACTAAGTGAAGTCGGCATCGATGGGGAGTAAAAGGGACTATGTGGAAGCCCTGGAGAGAATGAATCGAACTAAAGTAGGGCGGAACTAGCTACTCGGCGTTCGGAATATTGGGCATTCTAAACTAGTTCACAAACATTAAAAAGTGTATGTCCATAAAGTTGGTGTGACGACGGAAAAGTAAGGGGTGAGAGGGAAAGATGAATGGATTATGAATGACAGATAAGAGGGAAGAAAGAGAAGACTGTAATTAACTGCAATTAATTGCAGTGCGCATATGGTTCCAAGGCAGCCATGTGCTTTAAATACTGCACTTATTGTGCCACTATTACCCTTATGTGAGACTGTCACTGATGATGGACTCTAGTGAGAATCCGAAACTTCAAGCCAATAAATTTCCTGTTCCAGTGATTACATCTTCGTCTTCTGAACTGCTAACTGGAACTCGCCTGTTCGCTTCCATTAGGAGGAGAGCGAGAGTTGGAGCCGTGTATAAATATACATCGGGAGAGGTTTTGCCTACCTGGGGCGTTTCGTAGATATCCGAGACGACAGACTTAATGGAGAGCGGAGGAGTACCGGGGGTGTCAAGGGGCATGTAGCGGTTTAGGAGCACACAACCTATTACACAGACGCTAGACGGTGCATGTCCCTAAAGTTGGTGTGCCAACGGGAAAGTAGGGGGTGAGGGGGAAAGATGAAGGGGCTATTAATGGCAGATAGGATGGAAGAAGGAGTGCAAGGGCCGTGTATAAACATAGATGGGGAGAGGTTTTGCCTACCTGGGGCGATTTGGAGATAGCCGAGACGACAGCCTTAATGAAGAGCGGAGGAGCACCAGGGGTGTCAAAGGGCATGTAGCGGCCCGGGAGCACACCAATTCGCTGGTTACCCGTCGAGCGCCAGTAATCCAAAAAGGTCTCCATCATCTGGCCGTTTTCGAATTGCACGTAGTCCACGTGAGGGTAGGCCTGCACTTCGAGGGTGATTGGCTTAGGCTGACACTCGGTGCAAATACCCTCTGGCCAGGCCGGGTGGTCCGTGCAGCCAGGTTTTATGGTGCAAACAACGTTTTCCAGGCGAACAAATTTGCCCCTGTCAGTGCAAGAATGAAGTAACTGTAAAGCAAAAGAAGTCTGAACTAGACGGTAGTTCCGATTGAATTTTGTAATATTCGTATGGCTCTGGCAGCCTCCGAAAGCGGAAATCCCATTAAGGTGTCAATCATCAACTCTGTCCTTGTCGAGTGCTTGAAACTTTTGTGATATAATGCAGTCTCTAGACTAACCGTGAAACAAGAGAGCGTGGATTGTGAAAAATTAGAAATTATATTTGGCGAAGGGTAACATAATAAGAGCTGAAGTATTAACATACATTCAAAATCCTATATATGTATTTAAAGGGAAAAGTTTACCTGAGTGTGATTTTGTGAAGCAGAGGGTAGCACAATAGCTTTCAGTAGAGCATCTTTTCAGTTAACTGCTTGAATCCACATAGGGAACAAACGATGGCCTAAGAACTGGGAATCTTCTCGATGATTACATATATTAGTGCGTATGACATAAAGTGGATGCAAATATCAGAATGTCCTGAATTTCTATTGCTTATTTTTCGATACGTGGCCATGTGTCTCTCTAAAGCTTTAACATGCAAAAAAGACAGCATTTCAGTTTCGTAAAAAGCAGACACTTGCGACGCTCACATACGCATTTGCGACCGAATACCCGCAGTTATCTCGAGCCCGCCAACTAAGCACGCGAAAATTCACATCTATTCTAACCCCCCGTTGACACCAGTATGTCGCCCCTCAGGGGTATACTACGATCTATGAAATTGTTTTAATGACAGTACACACCAATCAGTTCAGAATTCATCAGGACAAGCAAGGGCGCAGTTTATGTTTCAAAACACTAGTGGATGAATGAACGTCCTTTAATCCAAAATCTGCTGCAGTTTTCAACTGCAAATTCGAAGAATACGCGACTTTTTATGAAATGCATATTATGAGTAACGTTGTTGTGAATCCTTTTTAGGACATAAGTTCATGGTTAGAACGTTGCAAGCGACGAGAAGTATCGTGACTTGATAGTGTATTTGTTCACAGTGAGAATGTTTCTATTTTCCTTCCGCTCAGCAGCACACAGGAGGTTCACTTAAAATAAACATTTTTCTATGCCATGTCTAACTTAATTTCACACAGGTGGGTTCAAGTATCGTTATTTTCAAATGCCTTAGTATAAATCCTTTTAATCTGCTGGCTTCTGAGTCAATCAGGGCGCAATACCCTGAACAACTGCGACTCTCGTAGCATGTCATATCCAGATTCTTAATAACTTCTAGTATGCGCAGCATGTCGTAGCGCGCAGGGGTGTCCGGTTATGAGTTCCACATGAAGGGCGTCGTAGGTCATATCATTTGTCTCGCGCAGGTGGTGATCGCTCCTAACATCCATTACCTGGCACTCAGCCCTCACGTGTGGTTCACCAGAGTTAGGCTCTGCCTAGCAGTCATACCCCGATAACCGTCTCCATCGGCTGGTTAAACAGGGTAAGGGTATCTGGCGCTGTTTATTCCCCGCACACGGTGATTCCTTTCCCATTCCCGCGTCTCCCAGTCCCTCCGTTCCATCCTTCACCTCCTCCCTTTCCACCTCTCACCTCCAACCCCTCTACCCCCTTCCTCCTGCCTCTTCCTTTCCCTCTAGTCTTCTTCCGCCTCAAAATATCATACAAAGAGTGCGACAGCCAATCCCGCAGACGGCCCTTGCGAACTCGGATCACTCTCCCATTAAACCAAGCCGTGACCAGTAGTGGAGTTCGGCAGCCATCTGGGGCATCTCAGTAGTCCTATTTAAAAACAGCTCTGTTTACACACTGCTGGGGGAAAAAAGAGAAAAGGCGACCTAGCCAAATGCTGGGACCACGTCATCTGCACGCAGACCGTGGCTCGCAGATGGAAAACCCACGGTTAAAACAATCAAATAAACAACAGCCGACGTCTCTGTCTCCTGTCACGTCCCACAGGTTACTGTAGTGAGTCCGCTCATGCTCTGCCACACCATGAGATATTTCACGAGATTAACCACTGGGAGTCAGAGAATATTTTTCAGGTGGGCAAACAACGCCTTTTCTAATCCGTTTCCAGACTGTCTGCATCGGACAGAAGAAATTTAATCTTGTTGCAATAAAAATGAGATCTCCACAGTTCTAAGCGATGAGAAGCACTTTGTTCTTGATTTAGATGGACGATTGTACAAAGCGTCAGCGCTCCAAAACAACAATCTCTGCAGATTATATGAATGGTTGTATTAAAATCTGCAGCCTGTCGTATGAACAGGTTTGCAACTCAGCTTTAATTAGCGAGAGAAGTGGCCAAATCGTTGGCCTCTGTGTTTCAATCACAGTAATTGTGCCTTCCTTTTTTGGGTAATCCACTAAGCTCCGACCCTCAGAGTTGAGAGAAATCAACTCTTGTACGAGTCTGAAAGCTCAAGAAAATAAAAAAAGTGTTGCGGTGCTCGACTCTTCTTCATTTATTGATCTACTTATCCCCTCAGGTGAAATCCTTCGAAATCACGCTGATGACGCTTTCCGATTGGTTCAATGTGCGACTGTTTGTATTGTGGTATTAAGCTCTGGACCAACCTCACTTACGCCTTCTTATCCCACGTACACAGTGGCCAGTCCGAGTCCAGCAACTGAAAAAGTGGTTGTGCGCAGCGGCTGTTAAGGCATGGTGTCTCTTTCCAACGCGTGCTAAACACGGACTCAGATATGTAGCAAACAGCCACAATGGCTACATCGCGCCTCTCTATGGCTCCTTCACATACGCCCTAACGCAGCCTGCAATGGCCTGTCTGCACCACGCATCCGGTCGACTCTCTGCCAGCACCATGTGAGGCTTGTTAATACCCTCTCGTGGGCTCGCAACCGATCATCGTATCTCCTCTCGCTGATTGGTAACATAGGCGGGCACAGTCTTGACCCTGACGTAGACAATCCGCCACGACACTTATGCAGCGGCGACCTTCGGCGGCACTCGCCTCGTCGCTTGCGCAGACGCCGCCTCCGCGGCGCCAGGCGCACCGTCGTCCGGTTGCCAACTTTCCTCTATCCTTCTGTACAGAAGAATAACTCATCTTCTCCAATTGGCGTCCCGTTTCTTGCAACTTTGGATATGGCCTGAAGTTGTGCCACACTGAGCATTCACAATCACTGCTTAGCCCCTAGAGATCTCACATAAGTTGTGGTTACCAGAAGTGCAACATTATGAAGAAGCAGCACAGTTTAGCCACCGTTCCAAAGAAGGACCAGCTGGGTCATAAGTTGGCAGCCTTTCAATTAACAAATTTTAGCTCATCAGATTTATTTTAGATAGGAGTGGGCTGATTTTCAATGAGCACCATCCCGAATCGATGGAAAAATACGTACTAATTTGACAGTATTTTACCGACTGTGATTAACAGGCATGACTGCAAGGAGTCCCAGTTTCCAACAAACATGCATTGCGAAAGCACTGAAACTTCTTATACATTTAATGTCTGAAAATACCACACTAGCAGCACAGGTTCTGCTTATGGTGTGGTATTTGCTGGCGCTTAAATATGCTACTATCCACCTGTCAGCAGTTTGTGAATAGTAAGAGGTCATCTCACTGTGGCTGATAGACTTCGGCCCAAACATCCATACATGGAGTTTCGATCTGCGCCTATACACCCTAGTACAAAATGATATACTTCAAATTAGCAGTTAATTTCTGGGAAAATTAAAAAGCAATGACTTCTTATACTCTTGTTGAACAAGACTGGATCTTAATATTTACCTTACAGTAGGATTTAAGATAGGTGTAAGGTTTATAGAGAACTTTATGTTCAATAAAGGTCCATTCATAAGCCTTCAGACCCTATATAGGGAATGATTATGCCTCAGCTTTGAGTTCCATGCAATCACCAAACATGAGTCAAGACTTCGGTCGGCCACTGCTGCGTTACTTTCGTTGCTGAATAAGACAGGCCGCATGGTATCCAGCATGTCACAGAGAGGGACAATTTGTGGTAGAGATCCGTATAGGAAATGGCCTCTTGCATCTCCTCTTGCGTACTTCATGTGAAAGAACTCTGCAGATCCACATTGCCGGTTCTTACCCCATTTTTCTTTAGATAGAGGCACAGCCGAAGTTATTCGCTGTCAAATCTCAAGCAAAATGCTCATAATAAGGTCAAAAATGTGCATGGCCAAAGTACATACTTGTTAAACAACTTCAGTTGTGTCTGAAAAACAGCATGTTAAATAGGAAGACAAATTGATTTTTTCAGATTGTCTGTTGATAGGAGATGCCGTTGTTACTGGCCGCCTTTGTATGATTTTGACTACCCCGAAGTTAAAAAGCGTTCCTAAAATGTTAAATATTAAAGACATGTGATGATTTTGAGTTGCAGGCTGCAATACATCACTAACCTATCCCGTGTTCCCCTTTTAAATAAACTCGAGTTCGACGGAAAGAACGACAGTGACAGATCACCATCCCTCACCTTTGCAATAGCAGGCGGGAAAAGTGCTATTAAAAAATGTAGACTCCTGAAGTGTCCCCTGTATATGAAAAGAGATATGCGTGCAACAGAAGGAAGTTCAGACGTAGAGTTGACAGAAAGAAAATAGCCGATAAGAAGGGAATTCTTGTATAGTCTCTTCTCTTCATCATCGACATAAAATTCTTAAAATAGTTCGATATCAAATAATGCGCTACCCACATTTACCGCAGAATCTGTATTTAAGTATGTATTACGGTATCAGTCATGTTTCTGCAAGTCTGAGTCCACCTATGGTTTCCGGATCTCCCTAGTCTCAATCAGCGTCACCCCAGCACTTGTACGTTCTAAGAACGTGAGATGATTTATAGGATGGGCTTTTCTACTGTAGAGGTCTTTCTAAAGCATAGCCGTGTGAGAGCACTCCGAGGAAACTTTTAAACAGCGTACTCTTAAACTGGAAAGGATCATAAGGGGGAGTCTCTTAAATGGCAGTCGTAAACTCATGAAATATGTTTCTTCCAACTGAACACATTGCAAAGATTGCTCGATACTGAATGTGAATAAGCTTCTCACACTAACACATGATCAATCAACGTACTGATCTGCAGTCTGCCAGTATGTTAAAAATATGGAGAAATTTCACCCTCAACTCAGTCACAAGACGACAACTATTATTTTGCTTTGGACTGTATGCGAGAGTTCGGTAGCCGGAAGTGTTCGGTATCCTTTGGATGAACTTTTGTGCTAACATTTTGTGCAATCAGCGTTCAATTCAGTGTTGTCGTTTGCTAGTATTTTGTTAACTTATTTTAATGAATTGGGTTGCCCGACCCTGCTCTTTTTCGGGTAGCGCATGTTGTCTTCTGGTTCGATTTATTAGAAACGCCCTTCGGGTGCTTATCTTCCGTTTGCCAACCCATGTAGATACTGATGGAGGAAGAACCGGCATCAGCTGTAATCAACGAGTTATCGGACGCGTTCCACGCGTAGGTGTAAATCGGTGTCGTTTATTTATAAAAACTAGCTCCTTGTTATATAGACGGCCGTCTCGTTTATTCACATCTTGTCAATTGTAGAGTACGCCTACTTTTGTATATTTTATGACATACTTTGTCTACTTTTGCCATTCAGCAGTTTGCATCATTTGCTTTATTTTGGATTTATCGCTAGTTCCAGCTCAAAACTCCTTAAACATTTAACTTAGTGTGAACTAAGCTGTCTTGCGTTGGATTTGCATACTTACAGAAGGCCTGTGGATGTAGTTGTTTTACACGTTTGATATCGCTTTAATTACTGAGGTCAAAGGATTCCGCGCAACTCAGACTTACAGAAGTTATTTCGTCAACCGCCATGGCTGATGCTGTAAGACATGATTCAATACTTTTTGTTGTTTCAAGAGACGAAACCCCGTTGCTTGTATTCGTTCAACATGATTTATCTTGTATCTTCGGAAACTCAGTTTTTTTTTTCAAAACTTTTTTATCGTTAAATGGCGTTGAAATGCAGACAAGTGTTTTTTTTGTGCACGCGTGTAGGATGTAGAGCACTGTGTTATAGACGTTATTTAAAAACTGTCGATCTGCAGTTTCTTGCGTCATAAAGTTTAGTCTGCATTTTTGCGTATGAAAGACAACGGTGTGTTTTTGCAGAACGCGAATTAAGCTTATAAATTGCTGGACTTTGGTTTTGCAACGCAGTTTCACGGGGGCCAGGAATAAAACGTGTGGATAACCTTATTTGCTTAACCAGTAAATGCATTCGGACAGATAATACCGAACTTGCTTAGCATCGCACACAATTTTGTGATGTTAACACAGTCATATAATTTTGATAATGGAACACGCGCAGTCTTCGCTTTTTATAGGAATAAGCAGTTTCATCTGACTTTTACTAGTGTCCGAGTATATTCCTGGGGCATTATTTTTAAACAAAAACTAAGGTTTTCTAAATTAAATTAGTCCGCCTGTAAGTAGTAGGTGAGATTTATTCCTGCTTTGATTAGCTTGAACATTTTTAGTTTTTTATACAAAGCGTTAGGCGGTGATTTTCGCACCACGGACGAATCTTGGACCAGCAAAAAATGCCTTCGACATAGCAGAGCAAAAGTTGTATGAATTGGTTGAAGCGTTTGCTCGCTTGTGTCCTATAAGTTTCCGGGAATGAAGGAAAGTTCATTGTGTGTTTTTGAATATGTCCTGAGACAGTGGTTTGATAACGTCGTGTATGCGTAGTATGTGGGCCATTATCTAAAAACCGAGACTGCAGGCTCTATATCACTATTCCCAATTCTAACGAGTAGTTAAAATTCCATGAATCCAGAAAAGCAGTTGATTTAATGGTATTTTCCATCTTCCACTCTAAACTAAGTCAATACTCATCTACCAACGCCAGGCGCAAGAATAAAAAATCGAAGTCAAGCCACTCAGTTCATTCGCAATTAAAATATACTCACAGAGGAACATGAAGAGCTGCCATTTTTGAACTGGCTTGTAATGTTAACGCCAAATTTAGTTAGCGATTCACTTTACTCTACTACTTAGTTTCAGTGTAAAACGTGCAGCTCCGTATCCTGCTTAAGCATTTTAGCACAATGAGCACAATCGATGCACTATCTAACTTTTAAAATAGAACTGCTCACATCAAAGCATTCGTACGTCAAATATAAGACCGCCAGACTGAGCACGCCACACGTGAAAACTAAGGTTTCTTACCACAATCGCTTAAGAAACCGAGTGTTCGTTTTCAAGTCAGAGTTATCAGTAGTTCTCGCATAGTTCGTCACAGGGTGAAAAGTGTAATCTACGGATGCAGTTACTTGTGTCCGTTGCTAATTCTTAGTTGAGAATGACAGCTGTTATGATAGCTCGTTATCCTGTATTATGGTTCATCCGCTTGGGTCTACGGGTAGTAATGTCCAGACTGGCTTTTATGTGCCTTTTGTCTTCTCAAATCTACCCTCAGGCGCGCCAAATCAAATGACAGTTTCTGTTAATGCAAGTCCAAGACAGAGTGAGTAAGGATTTATGCCTTTATCCGTGTTCAAGGCTGATCTTTTTTGCCAACCAATTGAAGGCAGACTGTCTAAGTCTCCCTTCACAGACATCCTTTCGAATAAGTCGGAAGTACATCTTTCCTGCAAAGAAAACTAGTGGATATTTGAATTAGGAAACAAATGCTTTGAGGGTACAAGAGAATGAGCGAATATTGACCGTCAGACACCAAGATTGTACTAGGTTTCTGCATATTGAGCGAAAAGTTCTGGTTGTGCCGATTTGATCCTTAAAGCCGTGAAGCGGAAATTATTCTAGGTTTTCAGCGTTCTTGCATAGTTATATCATTCTCGTTTAAAAAAAGAGCAATGGCACGAGATACCAGAATAAACCTAACTATGCCCTCAAGGGTATGTATTTTTAAGAAAATCAGTTTTCATTACGGCGTTGGATACAAAGGATAACATGCACACATATCCTAAATGTTATTTTTCTTGGGTTGGCGCTATCAACTGCTCATACAATCTTTTCAAAAGAAAAGTGATAGCATATAAGCGATGGGACTTTCATAAAACTAGTACACACCCGTGTTGGCGGGTAATGATGTAAAGGTAGCTTACGCAGTCCGAAAATAAGACGCTTCTTAAAACTGCACTGCATGCCTACCTCTGCATCACAGCTGCGCAATTTATCCAATGATTTCTTCCGTTTGCTCGTCAGTGTTTTCCACCCAGTTTGTTAAGGTTGATATCTTGCTGGGATTAGGCGAAACATCCTCGCACGAAAATCCGGCATTTCTGTCGATAACGCAACCTCCGTTTCTCATAACCTTCAACTTACGCAGGCAGCGCACTTAGTTAAACGGATTATTCAAGATAAGAAATTAAAAAAACCATGCGAACCTCGACAGAAGTTCTTCTACGGTATTTTGCGGAATTCCTCTGTTATATAGAAAAACAAAGCTGCAAATCCCCAAAAAGCACTGAATTTTTACGGACTGTTTCCACTAGGTCGTTTGGTTGACCTAGCTATTTGCTTCCAACCCCAAATATAAAATGCATGATTTTGATATCTTTTTAAATGAAGGTTTTGTTGCAAAAAGTGCCACGGGTGTTATCTGAAATAATTTTTAGAGAGGCGGGATTATCTGCCTTCGTCTCTTGAACTGCTGCAAGTTGTCCCTCCTGTATTTACCCTGGCTGGCATTCCAGAGGTTAACAGTCCACCGAAAAGGTCATAAGAATAGTTCTTGATATCGATGGGGAAGTCCATAGAGATTAAATATTCATAGTAGGAGTCCTCATGGAACTCACTTTTCAAAACGAAACTACAATAACTTGCCCACGAAACGAAATTATACAACTGCAAGTTATTTATAAACTCAGCTTGATTATATGGTGACACTGCCCTTACTTTAGTAATTTTCAGCTGGGTTCCTAAAAATGTCCGCAACGTATTGCGTCTCATCCAAAAACATCCAGAATTAACACATCATAATCATCGAAAATTTATCAGGAGGATGCAGTGAATGCCATAATAAAGCAAATGCGTTCTCTGCTATTGATAATGTGTCTAACAAGTTTCTCTAAGACACACACACAAGCGTGTGTTTCAGTGTTATTTGTTCAGTTTCCTGCCACTTGTGTTTGTCCTACTACAGACGAGGCCACACCAGTGCTATATGACAACGCTTTTACTCGCGGACTTTCGCCTGTTAACTAACTAAAACAATCTCCATAAGTGATGGGCTGAAATCCGATGAGAACTTCGGTATAGTGTAATTGTTGGACAAAAAAAAACATTCTCGGTTGTTCGCATTCACGAAAGTCAAAGAAACTATATCGTGACAGAATGCATTGTTCTCAGGTTTCCTGCGACAGCAAACATAATTCACCTGAACCATTACGTCAACATTACAAGCCATCTTGAACATGGCATGACTGCCTAGTCAAACAATGCGTATTTCAGCCCTTAGTATTTTCAAAAATTCATGCTCTAACTAGGCGTGAATCGGTCGTAATGAAAGTTTGTAGATACAGTCCGAAAGTTCATATGAAATATATGGCCAAAGTTCATCAACCTCAGCGAGATAATCCCGTGACATTCATAAAATTCCAACAGGTAGCGCTTGAGGAACGCTGGGGGACCCACTGATAATCCGAACCCATCGCGGTTGAGTCATGTTGCAGCAGAGTACTGGCGAACATGTGCCTGGGCTCTTGGTACCTTGCTGTCAGTATTGTGAAAATCCTATAAAAATGCTATACGTTTTGTGTATTGTTAATAGGCAAGTTGTTACCTGCTCACATAGGCCGCTTCAGCTCAGAAACTACGAATTAGGACTCAATGGTCCAAGCTGAACCCTTCAAAAACGTTTCCCATATATGTCAACCTACCCATTTTTTAATTTTCCCTCGTGATAGTGCCATTGTCCTACCCCTTACCGGTATCTTTAGTCTAACGTCCATTTCAATCCACATGCTGAGTTAGGCCCTAATTTTAGTAACGTGATTTTCAGGAAAACGAAAGTACGGCGTTAATGATCGAGGAGTGAGTTTTCGTTTGCCACTGTACGTTACCTCTGCTACAGTAAACCCCAGATACCTTTGATGGAAGGGGTGCGTGCAGCCGAGCACGTTCTCTCCCTCTTTCTGGACAACAAATTCAATGAAGCGAAGGAGACAGCCAAATCAATGTGAGTGTAACTTTCTCTCATCGTATTCGGTCCCGCATCTCTTATCTCATCAGGATTGATCAAAGCATCTATCATGCAGTCTCCTATGGTACAATGCTTCACCTGCAGGCTGCAGCCACTCTCGAGGCGGTACGTCTGAATTCCACGTATTTTCCTAGTTGGCTGGTTCTCATTTCCTCTACTCACTTGTCTTAAGTGTAGGAGCCTTCAGTTGTGGCGTTTTAGCATGTCGCTTTTTGAACTTGCAGCAGACTAATCCGAGCGGCTCTGTCACACGCATGTGCACGTGCTTAAATATGTCACCCTGAGCAGATACCTAGCCCGCAACTTGGTCTGCAACCACTAACCCGCTACGACAAGGCGATTTTCGAGCTCAGCGAGCACATATAGTGGGAGGTGATCAAACTGGATGGTCGCTTAAGAGCTAAGTGCGCAGAAGAACTCAGAAAGGTCCCCCTCGGCTGTTGCATAGGTCTTGTTTAGGGTGCCCTTGATGCAGGTTTCCAGCCGCTGTTTTACATTTTGCAAGAGCTTGCAAATTACAAAAAATGGTGTGTAAAAAATTTTTATCTTTATGGAAGGGAAGAATGCAGGTTTTACGTGAGTTTTCGTTCGTGCGAATTTATCAGCCTAGGGTCTGATAAGTCACGTAGTCTATTACTAAGAAGTTGACTAGCGTTACTCCCAAGTATACTGTGTAGCCTAAATTTGTTGTAGTCGCGCAATTATCAGGATGTTCCTTTGTTAAAATAGCTTACAGTAAATGTATTTAATGTCTTTTGGAAGCCCCAAGAAAGGATGACGGCACAAATGTTACTTTAAAATTTTTCGGAAATTCAAAACTTGAAGTTCAGGGTAAAAAAGTAAAAACTTACTGACCTGTGCAATTAATGCGAGGAGTTCATCGTTTTGTTTACGCGTTATGAGAAGCATGCTACGGTTTATAAATGAATCAAAAGGTGTTCTTACCTGCACATAAATTAACTAGTCATTTTCTCCTTGTGAATCTTACAATGATAACTGTGAGGATATTCGTTAAGAAACCAACTTGCGAAGGCGTATAAATAGATTTTCGATTGCGTTCAATATTAGTCAGTTGTTCGACCGCACTTAGTCTTTATCACTGGAAAACCAATGGACAAAATTTCCATTAGCATCCGATTAGCCTCGGTGCATACAGCGTGTCTGTCAAGCAAATTATTGTCACTTCAGAAATTACTGATTTAATTTAATAAGCACGAGAAAGTTACGCTACCCAGAAATACATTTTAGCTCCCGCAAACATTCCCTTTTAAAATTGTGTAAACCTGAGGTAGAATTTAGGTGGGTTTGAGACTATTGGGTCATCGGGCATATGTTGGGTTTTTATGCAACCACTGTTAAACAGGGCCATTTTAAGGACTTTTAGTAGAATACATTCGTTTTAATACAGCCCGAAGCAACCACACTAAACAACCGCCCAGATATAATGTTTCACATCAGGAGCTTGTCATAAACAAGCCGTGTAAATTAATAGAAGACATTTTCAACGAAAAGAGAATTTGAATCTGTATATGCTGCATAATTTTAAGCATTGTGAATTTAACTACAATACAAAAGCGTCCCTATCCCTGTATTAGAGTATGTTATAACCGACAAAGACAAGGGAGACTGGAATGGCCATTTCTGGCTTATTAGCCTTCGTAAGCCGAAGTGTGGAACACCTGGGGTTCGAAATCGGGACCTGCTAGTTAGAAGTCCACGCCCCTAACCATTGAGCCACAGGCCCGTTGTCCTTAGAGTAAGACATCTTGGCTATCACGCGCGTAGTCACTAGTAGAACGTCTGAACATATGAAGGGACATAACTCCGTAGCAGTCAGCTGCTCAACGAAGACTTCAAAAAAAGCAAGACTTCCTGTTTAACCAGCTTTTTGATGGAGACTTAATCGCGAACTCCAACAACCTCTGTCTATCTAAGAACTTCAAAAGCACCTTGAAGTAACGCCAAAAACGATTATCCAACATGACAGAAGTGTTTGAGAATAGTTTATGTGTTACTTCGAAACACTTTTTGGGCGCTTGGTAGATATTTGTTGCTACGGTTCATGGTTGAGGTCCCATAAAAAGTCTGATTAAATAAAAAGTCTTCTTCCAAGAAAAGAGTGGAATATTACCTACATATTAATCTCAGCTAAGGAACTAATTACCCGGAAAGGCTGAAAAGTATAATGGAACTAGAAACCCACTGCAGGCAAGTGGAACACACTGACTTCGGTAAAAATTGATTTTGAAGTTCGTATTTTGGCTATTTAGAAAATTACTCTTGCAGAAGGCGAATTAATTTTCATTGCCTGGATGGAACAGGGGCATTCATCATTCTACTGAAGGGGTGTCCAGTTTTCTTGTCACCCACATTCTAAAAGCCCGTTGATTGGGTCGCTTCTCGGCTGCGATTGCATGTCTTGTACCCATGCCTCTGTAATGGATGATACCTCGACCTTTTGGCTCATGGTATCTGTTATTAAAACGGTCTGTAAAACGCTTTGTGGCGCCACAAAAAATACTCTACAAAAGACTGACGAAAGTTTTTCTGAGATCTCCGTGCTCGTTCCTCTCATCTGAGATATGAGTTGAGCTTGAAGCGAAATCTTAAAGGCTTTTTTCCTGACTACGGCTTATAAAAGATTAGAATAATTTTTTTTGGGTAAGATTGGGTTTGGTAGCCCCACATGATGGACACAGTGCTGTTTGGGTTGAGTTTAAGGGTTAGCGTTAGGGGTTATGGTTAGGGGTTAGGGTTAGAGTTAAGGGCTAGGGTTTAGGATTAGGGGTCATAGTTAGGAGTTAGCGTAACAATTTTCAACCTTTCGACGTACAACCGCGCACTCCCAATAGCTTTTCTTTTGCATACAACCACTTGACCTCGTCGCCTCTGCGTTCCCCGGCCCCATTTGTAAAAACCCCTATTACTACCGGTCCCATATTAGAGGTCATTGGGGTTTGTTTACTTCAGGTGGGGCTACATGACCACATCCGACCGTTTTCTGTAGGAAGCTAAGCATTTGTTAAAACCTTGTGTTTGGTATGCTACCGTCTTATCGGAAGCCACGGTAGTCTCTCCTGACGATCAGCACACCGTGTTTTTACAATTCGTTTTAATTGTGATATTAACATCCGAATTCCAATAGCAAAAATAATTTGCCAAATCACGACATACTCTTCCATTTTCATCTATCTATATTGGTACCATCTTCCTCTTCCCGGTAGTTTATGGATACTGTTACAAGTTCTAAACACTTTCTGAACAATTTCTACAGAGATAAAAGTCGTTTATCATTTCATTTTGAGAAAAATCAGTTGCAGGATACGTGCCTCGACCTACCCAGGCACATAATGGATGCCACCATCAGCACTGTCCTCTTATGTTAATATCTGTAGTGTGATCATAAAAAGATAAAGAACTCAAACAGCTAAAATGAGGTGGGCAAAATAATATTGCCGAAGAAGACAAAGGAGACTGGAATGGCCATTCTCGGCTTACTAGGCGTTACCATTCCTCCATACCCGACCCGAGGGTTATGTTACCCCTGAGGCCCGATCAGTGACTTGTTGGTTAGAAGTCCAACGCCATAACCATTGAGCTACGGGCTCGTTGTCCTGTCGGTTACCCTGCCTATAATGCTAGCCGCTGAGCGGCTGTTAGCGGGGCTCATGCTTGAGCCCCAAGACAACGGGACGGATGTGTCCCGTAACGTGATCGGTGTGCCCATATCTACCACTAAAGTGGAGCTCTCTAGTAAGTAAAAGATTCAGGCAACATAACCAAAAATGGAGTAATTTTCTACCAATCTAGAGATTCTGCTGACAGAGGTACGTTTTACTCTAAACTTTAAAGGACTTCTAGACATTCATATCCCTTGTTTTGTCTGACATGTTTAGTCTGACCTGAAGTTAGCAACGGAGTACATTCGATACGCTGTGAAGCTTTGCAACAAATATCGCCGCCGAGTGACCATTACGGAAACCTTTTCCAAGGCCACTCCAAAGCAGAAGGCAGCTTTCTACGCGGCCTTCACTGATGGTATGTCCTCTTTCTGATTGACAACCTGGTATTTACACCCAGGGATTAACCGGTCATAACTTCTCAGTCATTTGCTATTTGGTGCACAGTTTGTTCCAAGGCATAACATTGATGTTCATACAGTTGAGTTTAAAAATACCTTGTTTTCCCTTTCATTTCCATCTGTCTATCTATTCCTCTTTGTCCACATGTCATGACGGTCCACAACAGCAGTAACCCCATTGCCACTTAACATCCTCACTAATATATCCTCCTCTTCCTGCTCACGCTCGCCCTCCTCCTCCACCACCATCGTCATCACCGCTAATGCCTTGATCATTTTCGATTTAACTCCACCTCCATCGTGCCTTCTTTTTTGTTTACATAACGGACGGACGAAGTCTAGATTTCTTTTTGCTCTATCCCAGGTCAGTTTTTACTGTACGACATGTTTCCAACAAGACGACCGCGGTGGAAGTTAACTAGGCTTGTCGAATACTTCGCTTAATGATAGTGTGATAGACTTGTCGCGACAAGTCCATAATTATTTTTCTAAAAAGTTCTTTTCCCCAAAATATGCAGTTTTTTGCTTATCTTCTAACCCTCTTTATAACAAGGCTTATTTATCCAAAACAACCCGTTTTGCAGACACTGTGGGGTCGACTTAAAACAATGCCCGGAACTAAGGACGTGCATACCGAGCTCGATATGCAGTACGGGTTGTTGAGCAGTAGCATGGCGATTATGTGAAGGAGAGATAGATGGTATTAACTAGAAATGATGTCTAGTTACTTCCGCCTTCTTCAAAAATAAGAGTCCGAAAATATATAACATTAAGTGCACTTATAGCTCATTGGTCAAGTGGCCGATATCACTCGACTACCGTCGTAGGCCTGACCTATTTAACAAATCTGATGAAATCAAACATAAAACTGTTGATTTCTTGTAGTTGGAATATCAAAGCCTTATTTGCAGAATTTACCACATGCTATCTAAGCAGTCCTACTAAGCCAACCTAGGCGACCACCATCAGCTAGACCTGAAATTGTTTTTGCATCAAATGACTGGAATGGCCATTTCTGGCTTATTAGCCGTCGTCAGCCAGTCATACCCAACCCCGCTATGTGGAACACCCGAGGCTCGAACTCGCGACCTACTAGTTAGAAGTCCACGCATCCAACAACTGGGCGCACGCCGATCTATTGGCTCACCGAAGCAAACAAGCTCCGTATGGGTGGCAAACGTCACGAACAAGCAACCAACCGCCAGGCCGAAGTCGGCCAAGCCATTAGGGCAGCGAGGAGGGACGACAGAGAGTGCGGGTTGACTTGTACAGTACTGATCCGGGCTTATTTTGCCTTCATTCAGCTAATCACAACCCTGACCATTCCTGAGTGAATAAATAGCCGATCTGCAGCAGCAGGGAATGACAGGTGGCGAGGCAATGATGAACTTCGACTCGATAAAGTGCGTATGACCCATCTTGTTGACCCCAGTGATGGACCAACTGCGCCGGGTGTGTCTGTGCGCATGTGTGTGTTTCTGGTCTCAGCTGCCGGTCAGGGTTATAATTGGCTGAATGAAAGAAAAATAAGCCCGAAAAAGCGCTGTATCAATCTACTCGAACTCTCTATCATCCTCCACGCTTATATTTATGTATATGATTTTACGTTGGCATTCTATGGTTTTGGATGGGAAATGTCTTCAGTTTTAAATTCAGTACTCGTGATTTTTATCACTTGTTATATGTAATTTGCCAAGCGTCTTAAACAACTACCGCGACAAGATCAATGACACTATTTATGCCGACTTTTTAATAGCCATGGACTACTGCCCTTGAGTCATTAAACGTTTCAAACAGAATTTATAAGCTCTAAGAAAGGATTTTTGGGCGGCGAAGTCGGCAGAAATACAGACACACTATACATTCCCAAATCAAGAAAGGATGAATTTTCTAGACGCCCTTTTCATGTGCTATTTCGAGCTCCTACCCCTGATAGTGAAGGCCATTCCCACGTTAGGGACTGACGACTAGCACCATCTGGCGAGCTGCTTGCTTACTGGTATTATTCGTGTGTAGTTGCACGCGTGCTAATAGTTCTTCCTTTCTCGCCAGGCTAATCAATACTCTCTCGGTGTTTACGTATTTGTGCGTCCTGTAAGGCTACGGAGCAGGGCTGTGGAGAGTCGGTTGTGCTATTGTAATCGAGAACGCTTTAGTGTCTTTTGCTTTGCATAGCGTTAACGTGCCGTCATTACGGGGTAACCGTCACCTTTTGAGCACCTGCCCTCGTCAACTGGCTCGAGCGTTGTGTGTGTGTGATTGTCGGGCTGCATTTAACTTTACGTATTGTTCCAAATAGTTGCATAACTTAAGCCAATACCCCTCCCTTCGTTTTCAACCTCACGATAACTACTTTAATCTTTGCCCCGAAAACTCGGGAGAGGTTAAATTATTTAACTAATTCAGGAAAAGTTCTTGTGTTGAAGGTAACTTTCTAACTGTACATGGGATTCCCGATTCATTGGCTCTAGGACATCATCTGTATATATGGCGGATTTTTCCCGAACACGCTCCATATTCTTCAAACATGAACAGTTTATCCCCGAATTAACCATCAGAGCTTATCCAACGCCCCCTTTAACATCTCTCAAGTAGCATAACAAGCAATCTTTTCATAGATACTTACGCTGATAATTTTTCTCATAGCTTTTAAACTGCGGGATTGTGGACCTGGTTCTAAGCCTGCGTTCAGTTTCTGTAGGAGCTATTTTTTCAAAATAGTTTAGAACAGCATATGACCTCCTAATATCTCCAAACTTTGGACCCCAGCTAAAAGCCGATAAGCCCAAATATCCCCCGTTTATTCACAAACGAACGGTCGAATTTTTCCATGTAAGATACTTTGGGGGCCGTTGGAGATTAAGAAGTTTGTCTTTTGAAATCCTTTCTTGTCATGATCGCATCATAGTTAGTTGAAATGTCTACTTCTGACTGAACTAAAGGCCTTTTGAGATAACATGATATGCGACACCTGACAGCACAGGTACCAGCAAAAATCCCAGACGCGTGTTTCGCCTATATTCTGTCGCTGCGTGGCACAGCTGCGAGGGATTCTGGCTCATCAGTGGGTACCTCGGCGTTCGCTTCGTGCTTTCTGATAGTTACTCCAATTCTGAAATTGTAGTCTTTCAACTTTCTTAGAAGTTTATCGCCAACTTGGAGTAAATCAGTCTATTTGAGACTTAAAGGCTCAGACCGATTTTTGATATAAAATATTTCGGCCGAAGTCTATCAGCCACTGCGGAATAACCATGTAACATTCATAAGCTCCCAACAGAAAGCCAGTAATATATACTGAGATAGCACGATATACCATACTTGACAGTTTATTCTTAATCTTACGCCAAAGTGAAACCGAAAAATGTCATATGGTTTCAAGCAGAAAAACTACAGTTTAAATGGTTGCCCTTCCCTATGTAAATCTCGTTTGGGAACTAGTCTTCTTTCTAAAACCATACGGAAAAATTGTATCTCCTCCCCTTCTAAGAGGTTGAGTAAGTTAGCTCAAAATCAGACTTACCAGGTAAGAAGTACGGTCAGCAGAATGTGTGATTCCTAACTAACCATCTATAGAAACCGCAAACCAAGCGGATTGTGCTAGCATACTACATGTTCTGGTGAGATACCGAAGTATTAGTGAATATAATGTTAAAACCTGAATGCAATGTAACTATTTTCGCTTTTACATGATGATATTACTAGCCCTTTCCGTCATCTCAATTAAGTAGGCAGTGCAATTTATGCATTTTTGAAGTACCATACGTACGACTGGCAGAGCTTTGTGTCTTTTTAATTCTTCATTGCTACGTTGACCTTCAAGCCGGTGTGCCAATGCGAGAGCTTATAGGCTAGCTCCATCAGTAGGAAACTACACGGCCCTTTGATCGAATTGTTTTCTAATTTCAATGCCGTTCGTCCCGGAAAGGTTTCTCATGCACTTATTTTCGTAAGTTGACTCTCCTCTGGGACGAATGACTGATTCATTGCTGCTGATTCATGCCTGATGTTTGGTCCCATCAGCCCACGAGTGTCTGTTTCAAAGACGATATAAACAGTTGGCAGCCGAGTTCCAGTTCGTTGTATATATCTCCGAGTCGTTTGTTTTTACCATAATTTGGCGAATCATAGACATTTTACGTTCGATTGCGAAAGACCAAGAAGAAAATTACCTTCTGTTACCCACATTTGCAAGGAGTCTCAAAGGCATGACAAGAACCCCTCCACACAGAAGTTATCTTTTGTTCTATTTTTCCGTGCGACAGTTTTATTCTAGCAGTTCTACTTTAATGAAATCCATAAAAACCAAGAGGCTAACTTGCCTCTTTAGGCCGCGTCCCTCTGCGGTCCACTGTGCTGTTGGCTTTCAAAATAGCTATGCTTTCCAAGTTAATATCATAAGAGTTGACTGCGATAGGCGCTAAACCTTTTAAGCTTGTTCTCAAGGTCCATTGCTTGATTGATTGAGCATTTGATTGTTACGTTGAGTATGTAGGTATGAACGCAGTAAGGCTCGAATATATCTGGGTATCAGGGGGTAGAAAAGTCAGGAGAATCTGATTTCAGAATTGCATTTCTGAATGGACGGCCTTTCAGTGAGTCACGGCAGTGACGTTGCGAGAGAACCGAGACAAATTGCAAAAGCATAGCAGCACAGCCTACGCAGATTCTGAAATGTCCAAGGTTATCTTTGTTAGTGGCGGTGGTTATAGCACTTGAAATACCTTTCACAAATCACAATAAATTAGCGAGGCAAATTGTTAGAGAAATCGTTCCGTTTGGTTTTATTTGGATTGTGGGCCTCGAAATTTTGGGTCATTGATCTTCCTCCTAGAAATTTCGAGTTTTTCTGAGAAACTGTATTTCATCCCCGCTTGCTCGAAGATTGATTGGACTCCCGGCTGGGGGATTTTTTACAGGAAATTCGGATGCTTGACTCTGGCACTCAGAGCGCTTATTATTTCAGTGAACGCTGGCTATCGTAACCTCATTCAAAATCGGAACTGAAAATCCTTCCCACCGGTGGAAAGTTAATTTTATGACCTTTTTAGAAGCTGTGACTTCGATTTATTTTCAGTCCATCAAAAAATTGTGATCGGCCAGTTATCACTAAAAGGTCCAAGGAAAGCCCCCAATGATTATTTTATTCAACCATTCTTTGCCGCAACTTTTCTTATCTCTATCGGCTTCTCAGATGTTGAATAGTACACTTAAAAATCCGACAATCTTCAGACTGATGGTTATCCATCGATGGATCCCAGTCCTTGTTATTTACTTTACCCACCGGAAAAACAGTGAAACGAGTAACTGGAAGAAAGTTACATTTGATTTTTTACAGGGACGTTTCCCGCAATCTTAGATTAATGCATAAGGGAAAAGTTATAACCGCACAAGTTTTACCACAAGGTCGCGAGGCTTTTATGTGTCTGCTATTGAAATTCCTGTAAGAAGCGCAGAACTGCTTCTATAGCTGGCTTCCCTTGCTGATGTTCTCATTTTCACCTTTTTGAAACGTCATGCATCAAGTGGTAGTCCGCTTGGAATGGCCTGCATGTTCATTGCATATCTCTGACGTACAGACCTTTCCTGTTTTCTTTGAACTGTTAGTCAGATAGAACAGATGTTGGCAGTTTAACATCCTCCTATGACATCAAACTTTTCTTAAGTAACTACATCATAGGCGTCTTCCCTAAACATGCTGGGTTCAAGCATTCGAAACGGAGAGTTAGCTCTTCCCGTTGGACACAAAGTCCTGGAATCAGCATAACCCAAAATAGCTAACTAACTGACCCAGGGGTTTTGGTTTGTCAAAACTTAGAGATTATCTCAATCGTTTAAAGCCAACTTTATTTTATTATTAGGCGTCTTGCGCCATGGGACCGATAAGTTTGAGGAATCGTTTGAAGTTTATTAGCTTTGAAATTTTGTATCAGGATTCGGATCACACACACAGCATTCTGGCGTTGAGACTTCCACGATGATCATTTCGTATTTTCCTCCCTACCGTCGTCTTATGTGCATGCAAAATTTTATTTACTCTACCACAGATCAGGCTCATGCTGAGCTGTGTTACTCAGAGAGTCTTCTACAACTTGTCTTCCTGATGGTTCTCCAAGACGAGAAATTGTCAACCCTAATTCGGAGTTCAATTAAACTCCGTGAATGTTACCGCTGTTACAGGTGAGTTGCATATGGCAGGCCTAATCAGTAAACGATATACGTGTACGCCAATTTTGGTTTTTAAATTTGATATTTGTCTTTAAATTAAGCCGAACTCTGTTGTACCGTGCATCACCATTACCGACTCAGGATGGGAACTTTGTTTGATGGCAGTTATTAGAGGGTGTCTATAATAGCAACTATTTGCTACGTGATTTAATTTGCTTGCACTATGAGCTGACTTTTTAGAATTCTAGCTTGCGGACAATCATATACAGATGAGCAGACTGGTCTCCTAAAACTCCTACTCCAGAAGACAAAACCCTCACGTTCTTAAGGGAAATTGAATAACTGCACACTTCTCTGACTCTCCAATCAGCCCTTCAAGGTTTAACTGCATGCATTTCAAATCTCAACATATTGTTTATGCGTAAAGAAACTGACCTCGAAAAAAGACTGCACCCAGAACTGCACTTCCGTAGATTGTTGATATGTCTTTTTTAATTCCTAAGAGGGATAAGTGTTGTTTCCGATTGCCTCGTGGAAGAACTGGTCATCCGTACTGCTTAGTATCGTTGCACTATTGATTTATTATTTGACTTGTCTCATGAGTCTCGTCAACAGCATTTACCACCAAGGTTTCTGTATGCCTCAGTCGACAGATTAGGGATTTAAACCCAAGGCCAATTTGTGCAGTTCGCACTCCTTATCGGCATCTTCAAATTCCTGTTCGTTTTCTGATCTATTTTCTCCTGGCCGATGAGTATAGATCTATTCAACCACAGTTAGAGTCCATATGAATACCCACTATGTGACTCTTCTGTACGACAGGCAATAAGCAACAGGCACAGACAAGAGTCTACTTTCCGTATGTCTGTTTATTACCAGGCCAGATCTTCAAGTTTGGGTACCATTGACTGTGCCGATTTGGCAATAAGGACAGAACGACTTGGCGCTTCTAACATGTTCCGGCTAGCATTGTTTATATGATTAAGTTCTACTGTGTAAAAAAATTTAAAGTTCGTCTGCAATTGATATAATAAAAATAATATCCTTGTCAGCAATGAACATTGTGTCCATCTCATGTCTCTGCACGTTTCTATTTTACCGATAATGTAGGTCAAAAAGTCAACGACCTAGTATGCTCGTAGTTGACAATTTGAGGTATTTGAGTTTGAAGAAGGAATCAGCACTTTGTAGACAACGCCTCAAAGGAAACAGGCAACATCAACCTTACGTGTCTATGCTCCTATCTTATTATCTTTTACACTCCTGATGTAATTAATCTTGGCCCAAAATACACTTCACTGCACAAAAAACCGAAGGGTAACCGCCGCCGTCTGTTACGTGTATCCACATATTTCTCTTGACAGTGCACTAAACATATCTGTACCAACGGTCCAATAGGAAATAAAAAGTTGGAAATTAAAGGCTGAGTCACTTCCTCTCTGACAATCGTGCTGCTGATTCCGGAAACGAAGACCTACTTCGGAAATAAATCTTGACGACGAACGCTCCGTAGTTGTAAATGCTAACCATCCAAAGTTAAATATTTTAAAAAATTAATATCAAATAACCCGTCTGGGTGGGCATCTCGAACATGAGTTCACCGTTGGACACTACCGCAGCTAAGTTAAATGAGGCGTTATTTTTGCACCCAGCCAATATATGAGAAGGATAAGTTCGGTCGTAAACGCCAAAGAAATCAGGTGCAACCTCAAGACATGGCTACGGGCTGCGCTCAAACAAGAGTGGTTTTAGCGATAAGCAGTGTCACAAAGAATCCTGATAAAGTAACCACCAAGTCGTAATCCGAATACCTGCTTAATATTCACGAGCTTATTATTTTTGGGTTTCGTGAATATAAACTTAAACAGAATGTCATTACCGACAAAGACAAGGGAGACTGGAATGGCCATTTCTGGCTTATTAGCCGTCGTCAGCCAGCCGTACCCAAGCCCGAAGTGTGGAACACCCGAGCCTCGAACTCGCGACCTGTTGGTTTAGAAGTCCACGCCTCTATCCACCGGGCCACAAGCCCGTTGCCACGAGCCCGTTGTCGGTTTTCGATCGGGAATATACAGTGGTAGGGGGGGACGAGTACAGCCGTAGTGAGTTGATTTTGCCCTAAAAAACTTGTCTAGACGAGTAAGCGCCAAAATAAACAAACCATCTATGTTGTGTCTTTTCCAATGCCATGTGTGATTTGTGATTTTATCATTCTATATTCGATACTGTTTTGATGCAAACTAAAACAGAACATTGGCTGTCTATCGTACAAACTTTTTCTGCGCCTACTGATTGTTCGTTTCTAACGAATAATTTTTTCTGGCAATTCTTGCGGCCTGCATTGGTTACGCGCAGGACCTCATGTGATGAACCTCTACCCAAAGTATTCATAAAATGCGAGACATAAGTAGGGAACCATTTCAGTTTGAGGAAATATGGACATCTTTTTTTAACCAAAAATACCTTATGTAGAACGTAGACTTTTGTTAGTAATCAATTCCAGAGCAATATATCGAAATCAAAATGCTTTCGTTTTTATCGCGTCCTCTTGCCATAAACAAACTCGTTTTCGACTCATTTAGAAAAAAAAAAATTTTTTTGTTTTAACCCCTGGAGTATGACGCCTTCAATATTTCGTTGTCCTTTGACACCGGAGACCTTTCGCTATACGACATCGTGACTTACTGGAAGTTCACCGCAGGAAGTACTTTAACAGACCACCGTGTGATTGCACTTTGTTCAACGCTCACGAAAGAGAGACCACTTGCCACTTTGAAGCACGGTAGGCATTTTATTCACGAGGTGTGACAAAGCACGAGGTGACGACAAAACAACAACAAAACTGATTTTAGGCTTCTTTTATTCTGGATTTCCCTACCCGAAAGCAATCAAGCTGAATCTGCCCTAACTGAACACATTAATTGAAGTGCATCTGACATTGTGTGTGGTCAATTGAGCTAAACCTAACAAACCTGTCTGAACGACAAAGTATGACCTAGCATTGTATCATACGTTTGCCCTTACAGTCCTGTTTGCTAAATTATATGTCCACTTTGGCTGAAAGATAGGTAAACTGACACGTTATGCACAAAAGGTGAGGGCAATACTTCACTTAAAAACCTTGCACTTCGTATTTAATAATTTCTTCAAAGACCAAAACTCACTGCTCTGATGAAGCAAGTTATCGAGAAGAAATGAAATATCTTTCCAAACTAACTTCCCAAAATGGATACCCACATGACTTTGCACGTTAATGTATGAGGCACCAACACTTAAACGGAAGAGTTATTTCCAATGCAACGGCCGCCCGAACACCAAAACCAACCACCTGGCTAACTCTCCCATACACGAAAAATGTACATGCGTTAGTCAAAAGGCAACTAAACAAAACATCAGATGCACATAGCACACCGGCCGGCATCTACCTTGCGCACACGGCTTGTACATCCTCAGGACAGTGTTAGTTACTTCGATAAGAAAGTTATTGTGTAAAAAGTCCCATGTGCTAGTTATGATGCCGTTTCTTTTGGCCAATTTGGGAAATCTGTTTCAACCCGCATGCATAAATATTAGTTAACGATGAAAGACGTGACCATCCATCCCAAGTGGTCATGCACACACTACACACTGAGCACAAATTCGCATTGGAGAACACTCGCATTGTTGGCACCTGCCCAATAAGGAAAGACTGCGAATTGCTGGAAGCAATACACTCAGATGAGGCATTTATCAATCGGCATATCGATTTGGATGCCATAAATGAAATCGTTAAGGGGAAATTCAAACTGGTGCAACCAATCCAAAAGAGGTTACGAAATACAATTAGCAAGCACTGGCACAAAAGTTGACCAATAGTAGAATCCTTTCTTATGCACTGTTAAGAGGTTAATTGCTTTCGTACACCCATAGTCTGAGGACGAGCTGGGGGGAACAGCCTCGAAAGTTACACAAAAAAGTTACAGTTTCCCAAATGATTTCGTTTTCCTAATTATTTTTCTTGGGATGCCTGTTATTCAATTCATATTAGTATATGTATGTGCTTTTGTTCTCAAAGGACATGCTGGAAAATCCATACCAACAAGGACTGGGGCAACAGTTCAACTCGTAACGCCTTTGACTGCGGTGTGCATATGGGAGTGGGCGCCTTTAACTTGGTGAGTTTTAAGATAGTGCCTCCAAATACTTTGGGCAACCATCCTCGAGCCTTCGTCTACTAGGTTCCTTCTAACCTGCTCCAACTTGCATTTTAGGACAGGATTCGTAATAATGGTAGAGGGGGCGCTCACCGATCGCGTTACGGGGCTCAATCATTCCGTTGTGCATTGGGGTTCCATTTCGAGCCCCACCAGCGGCCCCTCAGCAGGACAAAGACGAGGGAGACTGAAATGGCCATTCGCGGCTTGTTGGCTATTCTCAGCCAGCCACATCAATCCCGAGGTGTAGAAAACCCAAGGTTCGAATCGTGACCTAGTATATAGAAGTCCAACTCCCTGACCACTGGGCACACCCTGCGGTTCGGTATGGCAGGCCGACGACGATTAACAAGCCAGAAATGGCCATTCCAGTCTCCCTTGCCTTTGTAGGTAATGTCATTTTGCCTACAGTACTAGGTGCTGAGCAGATGCTGGCGGGACTCGCGATTGAGCCCCAAAACACAATAGAACGATCGCAACCGACAGGCTCAATGGTTTGGACGTTCGACTTCTAACCGACAGATCAGGTGTGTGCGCCTTGGGAGTTGTGAATGGCTGGCTGATGACGGTTAACAAACCAGGAATGGTCACTCCAGCCTCCCTTGTGATTCTCATCAATGTCATTCTGCCCATAGGACTCGTAATGAATGCACAAGTCTGTCAACCGCTGCTCAAGTTTTTGCCACTATATGCGAGACGGCGATGTCACTCAAAATCATTAACGACCGCTTGGTTTCAATTTCTGCAGATGGCAATCCAACTCCTTACATTTTACTCTTCTCAGACCGCAGCCAATTTTGAGAGGCTTTTATTATAGTATTTTCCCAGGTGGCACTGATGTACTGGGAGATGTTTGACAAAACCCAAAGAATTTTTATGGTATGGTGCGGTAAGAGCCTGTATCTATTGTCGATAGAAGCAAATAAGTGGATTCCAGAAAGCAGTTCAGAAAAACTTTCGACCGCCGGAACAAATAATTTTTGGCCTGTCGTTTCGAATTCTCATTTGAACCCATCATCAAAGGCATTCCCAGATAAAAGTACTAGAATCACAAGGAGTGCAATGTTCATAGGGCGTAGATGCAATTCGACCACATGTCCGCCAAAATCTCTGAGACTCATATTTCTTGCGATGATTGCTTGTTTGCCCGTATCCGAGTCGTTAATGCCCACGGTCTAATCATCGTTATACGCAACCATTTTGCAGTCAATTGGACTGTTGGTCGCCCGAGTTCCCTCGTGGCCCAGCAAAGTCACCACAGAATATGGTAGGCGGAAGAGTACCGTGCTCAACAATTTAACTGGGACCGGAGAACCATGACTCAGGGGGTTCACGACTCACGCGGTTGTCACCCCTTGCGAAAATTTCGGTCTTGTCAAATTCGATGGCGTGGTCGGGTGTCGTCGGATGAGCCATGACCTGAGAGCTAACGTCGGGTCTCAGAATCCGGTCACACCTTCCAGCTCGACGAGGTAGAAATTCTCACAGAGAATCAGATGGCTGAGTAATCATCGCGCCAGGAATCTCGGCCATTACCGACTCGGGTGCGGACAAACAAGCAATCATCGTAAGAAATACGTGCCCCAGCGATGAAAGCGAGCACGTGGTCACATAGCAGCTAAGCCTTATAAATACTGTACCCCTTTTGCCTCAATTACCCCTATCTACGACAGTCGCTGATGCCGAGTTCGAATGGGAATCCGAAACGTCATTCAAATAAAATTCTTGTTCCGGCGATCACATCTTCTTCCGAGCCGGCAGCACTAACACGGTGGGCACGACTGAGGTGTTAAAATGGCAGGGAATTATTATTAAAACAGCAAATTACTCAGACGGTTTCTCAAGAGTGACATAGAGATTCCTATGAAGCCTTTGCATTCCGATTTCTCAACTAACTTGACATTGCTGAAACATCAAAAACGCAAGTTCCAGGAAGCAACCAGGGAGACGCAATCAGTGAAACAAGAATTTTGTTCGTCCGCGTTTATGATTTACACTTGAGCCATTCATCCGAGACAGCAACAGGCAAGACTATTGAACGTACGGGAGGATGCAGTTATTATGCGAACGTATACCTATCAAATCTAAGAGTATTCAGTCTACACACGTAGAAGAATTGCAAAAATACTTCAGAGAGTTTATTATCCAATGATAGTTCATACTGTGTATTGTAAAGGATAAAAAAACAGACTCAAATGTCTCGTTCCTGCGTATAGTCAATCGCAATTTCGACACTTTACTTTTATTCAACCGGGGTAATTTTAGAAATGCTAATAAATATGGAGTTCATGGCTTCCGCAGCCGATCGTTGCAAAGAAAACTCGACAAGAGGCACAAACACCCGAGAGTATAACATTTGCAGGTTACACCTTTATACTAAGGTACAGACTGCAGCAGAGTATCCTAAGCTGAATGGTAAACTGCTCGCAAAGTCCGAGGAAATCGGATTTTTTGCTCATTCTGGCCCAGAAAATTTTGGCGGTTAGCCCTCATGTGCCCCCATTTTTAGTATAATGGTTCTTACGCTTGATAAATTTTTGACACGAAGTTGATTCTTGCGCGCATTCGTCAAGCTTACTTAACAAATGAAACCCGTGCAATTTCGTGATTTCGCCTGAATATATTGAAAGAACTGCAGGGGAAATTTTCCGGGCGGGATTTTTGGGTTCTATCCCGGATATGAATATAAAAATTTGAGTTGAGGATCCGCAATTTCGACGAACCCTAAAAGACGTCATGACGTCAGCAATGATTTTGGCTAGTAGCCTCAGCACAAATCTAGTTGATTTGCTTGCGGCCTGACTTCTATAGTTTCTAATATCCCTCTAGTCATATAATCAACCAAGCATTTGGGCTTACATCGCTTACAATAAAGAGCTCTTAATGACTACTTTGCTGTGACCTACAATCGTTAAGTTGGATCTGGCGATCGGTGAAGCCTTCATGGCAAACTGTTCCGCATTTAGTTCCGCGTCCTATCCACAAATCTATAGAAGTCGAAAAACTAGATGCGCATACTTCCATCTAAAACATAACTGTCAATAGCATAATTTTGCGCTCGAGGGCCCATTTATGATCCATTATCAGAGGGTGTCAGCTAAAAGCCGCAGGAAATCGGCAAACCATTGTGTGGAATTTTTAGCCAATGGCTCTTTCAGAATCAGGTTGACTTGCTTTTTAACTTAATAAACCCGATCTGCCACATTAATCACGTGAGGTGAGCTAACGGGAGCTGAAAGGTCTTACAGGTTGAGGTGGACCCGCGGAAAACTAATAAGATGATTATTCAGTTGAACTGCTTTTTAACCCGAAGAACCTCGTTAGGTGGCATGGTGTTGGACATTTGTGAGTGGAAACGCATCCTACTAGGTGAAAACTAATTCACATCTTGTTTTGTTCGTCAATGAATGTCACAGATGATGTGTCCTAAGGCGGAGAGACAGGTCGAATGGACTTGCAACTGTCTGTAGACCTGAGAGAACGATCTGTAGTGCAGCAGAAACCACAGCGCCAAACTGGTGGCAGAAACACTCATCTAACTTCATACCATATTTTAAAAACCGAAAATCGACTTCAGAATTGCTTTTGCGTGCCAACGGAGATTTTGAGAATGACCAAGCTTTTGTCCCACTTTTTGTTCAGAACTGTGACTTTCTGCCAACTAAGAACTCTAGGCTGCCTTAGTCTCAAACAGTTGAAAAGCGGGGACCTCGCCAATTTTGATTCCGGGTCGGTTTTATCGTGTAAAGTGCGGGAGAAGTGAAATGGGAAGTAGGGAACTTGTGCATTCGGATGAGGAGGATTAAGGAGGAATTAGCGGAAATCACACATTTTTGTCTTTCTTTTACCGCCTAAGGATGGTAATCAGGATATAGATTGCATGCCGGTCAACCAGTTAAAGTTACTCGTCCAGCACGCAACGTCTTATTCCATGGAGGGGTCTCATAGAACCCTCAGTGTTCGAGGCTGAGGAATGAGAAGGGATATGGCGCAGTCCGAGAGGGTGAAATGAGGCTGACGGGGATCGTCGGAAATTCGGCTTTTTCTTCGTCCACAGTGCTCACAAGACCTAACAGTGGGAGCAAGATTCGCACGGCTCTCGACTTTGTTCGGCCTGGACTGCCACAGATTGACGAACTCATGAGTGCAGGTAAATGTTGAAACGTGGCAAAGGTACAACTCTGAGTAGCTTATTGATTGATGCTGTCCGGCTGCACTGCGAAAAATTATCTTAGGCTGTAAAAAATATATTTTACAGCAAGGTCTTTTCTCCGTGTGGATAGTCGGGAAACAGCTCTTAAAGTTGGGAGGTAAGAGCAACTGAGGCGGTGCTGTTCCAGTCTTATTTTGGGCTTAAATAAGACTTTTTCCGAAAGCTATTAGTGAGTAAGCCGCTAGGATATGTATCGACATGAAAAGGACAAACACGAAGTTGCAGACTCAATTCCCTGCCATCTGTCTTTCAAGATTTCATTTTTTTTACCAAAATATGGTGTGCAATAGATTGATTTGATATTTCAGAGCAAAGTATCTCTGATCTGTGAAAAATCGTCCGGACGAGTACCTACCCACAGAGCTATTGCTAAGAAAGAAAGAGAAGCGTGACTGAACTAGCAGCCGGCTCAGCCTTCCTTGAATTTCTCAGTCTAATCCGCCTAAGTCATTCAAATTCTCCCTTACCGACGGAGGAAGCATGCATTTTTTCATTGATTTTCGATGCCCTAAAAAGTCAATTATAGTTCATGGATAACTTGTCTAAAAGTATTCATTCTTCTACTCATCCGGTAGGACATCACGTCTTCTTTCAATTTGCTACTCGAAAAGGGGGTAAATTCGGTTTTAAAAAACTTTTCCAATTCCCGAATAATGTTTACCTCGACCTGCCGTTACACTTGCATTCAGGGTTTCCAAATTACGGGTCGTAGATTTTCCGCGTACGGATATCCGTAAATTTCTCTACGGCATTCAGAGGAGTTCATATGGGGTTCATAAAATTTTACCAATTATACCTTTCCCTCGAGTATAAACTTGAAAGAAGACGTAATTTCCTACCGAACGAGTAGAAGAGTGAATATTATTATGCATGTTTTCCATGAAATACAATTGACTTTTTAAAGTATCGAATATCATTAAGAAAAATGTATGCTTATTCCGTAGTCCTTTTTTACAAAGTGTCGTTTCTGCAAGCAGCCGAAAAGAAGTTTGTTTGAAAGCCGGCATTCTAAGGTAGCTGAATTGTGATAGAATTATCTTGTTTGGCGATTGGTTTTACAACCCCGCTTAATTAATCTTTTCGAAACGAAAACGTATTTCGGAATTTCGCTTGACATTTCATGAGTTAGCCCACCTATTGAACAGTACACTAGGGGCTGTTTCTTTCTAGGTATCTATAAGCTAACTGTCATTGTCAGCCAGCCTTCAATATTTTAAGTTTTACCTGTCATGGGAAGGAACTTAATGCAGCAGTGGTTGTTTGCCTTGGCTGCATACCGAATGTCCGCGACTGCAAGTTCGTTTGCTGAAAAAAAGTTACGATGAATTTGGCAGTTAGACAACGGTGTCACTACTTCCAACAATTTTGTCTTTAATAATCATGCTTCTTAAGCGGTTTCCTTCACGTTTCTCCCGCTTTGGAAGATCATTCCGGGGAAGCTTCAGAAGGGATAATGAGAGTAAAGATCGAAGGGTATCGATGTGGCCTCTGTTTTACGTGAGACCACCTCGGTAGGTAGGATCTACTCCGGGACCGCTCTCCAGATCCTAATATTGTACTGGAATAATGTAATGTGAAATCCAGCTCCACTAAAATTTCATAATTTTGAGACCTTTTATTTAAAGAGTATTGTTCTTTTAATACTTAATGTCCCTCATCGTCTGTCTAGTCACCTCTCATTAATTTCCTCGTATTATTAAAGACCTTGAAATCTGTTTGCCCTCTTGCATTACTTATGATTGTTCGCAGGATTTTAGTCTAAATTACTATTCTGAAGAGGGCTTTCTGTCGTCTTCCTCAGGAAAAAAGTTGGTTTTCCATTTGGATGGGGCATTCTGGGTTGCTTTGGCGACAAAGAATATTTTTTATGTTGAAATGAGTCATGCAGAATAGGTTGAGCGCGCCGGCCTAACCCCATTCCGAATTACTTGACCTTCAATAAAAATATAATAAATATCTTTTATTATCTGCTCTAATAGGGACAGATTTGGGGGGTGAGGAAGATCAGCAAAGTTATAAAGCTGGGCGCAGAGGTCTAAAGAAGTGTGGAGAGAAAAACTGGTGAGTGCACGGAGGAAAAAAGTGGATGACTCTGAATGAACAAATGTCAGACTGAAAGACACAAGAAACTTTGCGAAGTAAAAAAAGGTAACCGAGATAAACTAGCAAAAGAAAGGTGGATGAGAAAGAGGGGTAAAGGGGTAGGCTATCAAAGGAAAAGTTCACTGAAGCTGAGGGCAGAGCGATATTCAAAAGCAGTGAAGATAGGAGCGATGATACTGGCGATCATAATGGTTGTCGTTCGGGGGGACGAGGACCCTGATGACAACTAAAAAGAAGATGATAAGGAATGAAGAGTTGGACTTGGACAACTTAAAGAGAGATCACTAACAAAGCCAGATATGAGAACCCAATCAAGAAAATCGATGTGCAATGCGTTGAAGTAACTGCTATTCTAGTGGGAAAGGACATCCTTAGGAATAACCTATTTGTTCGCCTGGTCCATGAAATGCATGAAGGATGTTTATAGTTGGTTAGTAGCAGCGACTTCTTCCTTTGATGGTTCCGTTTTATTCCTTAACTTTTATTTTCCTGAGTAACTTTGCCTTTTGGAATTGGGATTATTTTCCTTTTTTATCTTTTTCTGCAGCTCCTTTCCCTCCTTCCAAGCAAAGTTCTTTCTCTCCTCGAAATTGTCGGTTTCTCGGGAAACAGAGTAAGTTCCATTATTTAGCTTACTCGGTACCCCATCGCATGTGGATAAAGGGGTTGGTCGGTATTAATAACAATTTACTAATTTTTAAAGCAAACGTATCTTGTGAAACTAAAATTAGTGGATACCCATTGCGGTAACCTTTTCAGTAAACAACTTTCCAGCTCAGTATGTGAAGAATGAGGTTTGATCTCACGCTCCTTATCTAGGGAACCAATCAATTAATTCTTATCAATTTCCAGAATACTGCTGCTTGCTCTCATCGCGCAGTCGTCTGTGTGGTGCCCTGACAATTCAGTATCGGCATTTTATAGTGTTTATGGCATGCAATTTCGACTGTTGCGAACGACAATGCCCACCGTGTGCCCGCAGAATAGGGGGTACAGGGGCGGTGATTTGTGCATGAATTAGCTTATTGTGGTAGTAGACTTACGCTGCACTTACCGCACTCCCTTCTTCACACTCCGGGTTCGGTCTTGAGACAGTCAAGAAGGCCGGAGGCGCAGTGGCTGACGAAGATAACGAATCCACTTACGGATGCCATATACTCTGGGTCCGTGCATGATAGACCCAATCTTCACATAAACAAGGGAGGATGGCTTGTATCCCACTGCATAGGAGTGCCATAGGGGTTACATCAAGGAGTCTTTGCAACTTCACTCTTCGCCTTTACAGAAGGATGGAGTTGTTCCATCAATTGGCAGACTTTCAAGTCACGGTTTTTAGCGCACCTTGGTAGTTTGAAAGTGCGTCAGAGTGTTTAAAACGAGCAATATGCGTTGAAAGTCGACCTCACCCTTTCTTATCTCTCCCAAATACCAGTCCACTGGTCAGTCAACTGATGAGTGGATCAGACTGACAGCTGGACAACTCGACTGCTTGCGCCACACACGGCAAACCGCGTTTTCACACGAAAAGGGGGTGGACAACTCAGATCTTACATGCGTGAGAGTTCTATAGAAGTCACACTAAGGAGCAATTGAGCTTGACCCTCAGTCCACTAGTCGGCCACTCCGTACAAATACACTCCGAGCTGGCAGTGAGGTCTGAGTTGAGTCGTCGGTGGACAACTTTCCTGGCCACAACTTTTAGCGCACTGTGATAGATTCAAGCGGTCAGATCGTTTATAGTGAAGAATATCCGCTGAGAGTCGACCTCTTCCAGACGCCAGTCTGTATGTTGGTGCTGTTTGAACTGGTTCACCAGTCTCAGTGGATTTGCAACTGACTGACCAGCCCGATGTTTGGACAGATTGCAGTTAAGTCCACATTAGTGGTAATGGCGACGGTTTGGTGAGTGTAGTGCCTGACCGGACTTTGGAAGTTTCTCGCCAGTGATAGATGTCGTAAACGTGGTAATCGTCGTCGTCGCGGGACGACGACAGGGGTGATGGAGGTGGTAGTAGTCGTAGAGGTTGACAGCGGCTGCGTCGGTGCATCAGTTGGTGGTGGTCGCCGTCGTGGACACCATGAGAATGGTGCAGGAGTGTCTCAAGGATGCTCAGGCAGCAGGTGTTGTTGGGTTGTTGTTCCATTGGCCAGGGGAAAGTCCGATGAGATCGATCCGCACGCAGAATGTTCTTTGGCAGCGTGGACATACTGGAGGGTGTTGGGTGTTGGCGTTGTGGTCAGAAGCGCTTGAGACTTGCTATCCAATCTTTTGGCTTTGGCAGAGGCTATCCGGCTAGCATCGCAGATTCTGCTCTAGTCTTCTCCGCTCTTCTTTAGGCCACTCCGGGCTATGCGAGGTCCTCCCAGGACTCCGGGTTGATTTTGGGCTCATTGGTAGATGTTTTCAGGGTGTCCTCGTAGGGTCATTTCTTGCCCCCTTGTCGGCGAGCAACGGTAGCGACATCTCCGTAGAGGGGTCGTTTGGGTGGCGCTCATCATCCATCCTCACCAGGTGGCTACTCCACCACAGATGAATTTGCCTTTGCATGCCGTGGATGGTGAGAATTCCGGTTCATTCAAGGATTTCTCTGTCCAGTATCCTGTCTCGCCACCTCAGTTTCAGTATTCTTCGGGGGCAGCTGAAGTGGAAGTAGTTGCGTTTTCGCACATGTTTCTCATACACTGTCCAGGACTTCACTTCATGTTGCAGTTTCGTCAAGGCGACAATTTTTTACATCTGGAATCTGGTTTTGAGGTGGGGTCCATGACGATTCTGAACTAAGGCTCTCGGCCGGCCGAAGGTCTGGCTGGCTTTTAAGATCCGGTGGGTTTCGCTGTCGTCGATTTTGATACTGCGTGATGGCGTATTGCCTGAAGAGGTGAAATCGTCCACGGTTTTGATTCGTGAACCATTGGCGATGATGCGCGGGTCGTTGTATTCAATGTTAGACGTGGTCATCGTTTTGTCCGTTTTGATGGTTAGCCCTAAGTTTGCATAGCCGGAGACTAAGAGGTCCATGCTGTTGCATATTCGCTTCTGTCGCGGTGTTGAGCGCACAGTCGTCAGCGAAGAGCAGATCGCGAAAAGACGCGTTGGAGTCGGGCATTGCGAAGCTGGCCGTCAGTCCTGTAGACGATGCTGATTCCAGGGCTCTGTCACCCACACACAATGGCTGCTGCCACGGCTCCAATCTTCCAGAGCTGCGTGATCAGCAGTTTATGGCATGAACAATATGAATTCCAACATTGAATCCTGAACCTTAGTTTCAGTCTTACGTAACTTCTTGTTCGGCCATTAGCTATCTACATCATGATCTGTGACAGTGCGTTTACAGTTGTCAAACAGAAATCGATCAATAAGTAGTTACATTTTATGGCTTCCAATGGGAGATGTATGAAGTGGACTTTTCAACGGAGGTTCTTATGATAGTTACTTCTAATAATCCAACATGACAAAGGCTTTTCTATGTTCCGGGCCGATTTAGCTAACGAGAAGGCACCTTTATATAATTTTTCGGTGTTAGGTAAATGTCCAGGAAGGTTATGTGGGAAAGATCTAATTTAAAAGACACATTCAGAGCAAGGTTACTATATAATGTTGTTGTGCACCCACCGAGCGTCGGTTGGGTATTTTCATGTAAAAGGCGTTTGTACTTTGTCATCCTCATTAACATTTCTGTTGTACTTATGCTTGAAAACTCCTTTAAGCTCCTCAAATGATCGAAGACCTTTGATAGTCGGGCTAGTGGCAAAGCAATTGTGCCAGTGGGATATGAAAGAGTTACGATGGTCAGGATCCTCATCTTCGGTTTACAAAAGGACTAAGCGCATTCCACGAAAAAAAATAAAGAATGAATTTTAAGCACTTATTTTACATCAGTTAGACTGTTTTACACAAACCTCTCGGTTTTAAACCTGCCTAACCCTTAAAATTGGCTAATTTTATAAATGGAAAACGGATCGATTAGAATGGAGTCAATTTAGAATGGAAATCCCCGAAAGTACAGTGTGAATCTGCAAACGGTGTCATTTGTGAAGATAGTAAACCGTCTTCAAAACAAAGTGTGCGCTGAAACTCCTAAAACATACGTCTTCACTTTAAGTCCGCTTCCAATTTGAAATCATTGCTTAACTCCGCCTACGTCGCCAATAAGTAGGCAATATAATTTGGAATCAGTTTGATGAACATATCATATAGGCGTTTGTACTTTTCAATCAGTTTTTTTATCTATGTATGAAGTCAGTCGTGTTTACCGACCAGAATGCATAACTAGAGATTGATGGTAGAGGACGCTCACCGATCGTTCTTACGGAACTCACTCGTTCCGTTGTGCCTTATGAACTCCCTCTCGAGCCCAACCAGCAGCTGCACAGCGACGTATGCTATAGGCAGTATGTTATTGCCGACAAGGACAAGGGAGACTGGAATGGCCATTTCTGGCCTATCAGCCGTCGTCAGCCAGTCATGCCCAACCCCGAAGTGTGGAACACCCTAGGCTCGAACTCGCGACCTGTTTGTTAGAAGTCCACGCCTCTAACCACCGGGCCACGAGCCCGTTGCCCTGTCGGGTTTCGTTCGGGAATATAAAATGCTAGGGGGCGCTCACCGAGATTTACTGAACTAGTGTTTAGAAACATGAATCTTCGAGTTTAATGTTTTGAGAAAAAGGTACGTTGTGGTGTTTTGGAATTCTTTACTTATGAGGTAAGTGTTTTTCTCGCATGCTATTCGATAAAAATAGTTTGTTTGGAAAATTTCGAGGATTTCATGTACATTGAAAAACCCAAATTACCATTTATTCAAGTGTTAAAGGTTAAAAACAATTCCCCTAAAAAATAAACACAAAACGACAGATTTGTACACATTCCGTAATGGAACTAGGATCAAGCCTATGAATATGTAAATTGAGGGAAAAGTACTCGGCAGTCAATCATTTTTCTAGGGGTGAGCGGAATTATGTCTAATTCGCGTACTGCCATGTGTGGATCGTTACGGCTGGCGTTGCATTCTTTCTATTTGGAGGTGTAACCGTCATCAAGTACATAGTGGACTTCGTCGCATAGTGCGGCTTTCGTAGTTTCAACCGACGGCCATTTATAGCAATACATAGTCCATGTTTTATAGTTGCATTGACTCTTTGTACTTCGAGCAGAATAGATGCTGTGTCATTTTACAGGGAAAAATGTACAAACTTATCTCATGTGTGAGAGTCAAATATGCGCCGATTATCGGTAGTGCCAATTTATTCACCTGGGTATTTTAACAATAATGGCTTATAAGTGTTCGTTTTGAATTTGGCTAATCAGAGTCCTCAGGGACTATCTAGATATAAGGGATTTCAGAAGGCCTCCTGTTTGACGTTTGAGGGTTTAACCAAGATCCCCATTGCCTACCTAGAATACCCAATCCAATAAGCACCATTGGATCCTTATTTCTAATGCATCCTGGCCAAAGATCCTGGAACTTTCTTACCTTACCAGGAAAGATAATTGTAACCTTTGGACTAAAAATAAACAGAGCTGATAGATAAAAGTAACTTTTCGATAAGAGGCCTGAGTTTTGCGTTGTTTGCAAAGTTAAAAGTTCGAACTGGTTTTGATGTTGATTATAATAATAGGAAAGTTGCAGAGTTCGGAACTACTTAGTGATTGGCGGCATTAACCGCCAACTTCTCGAATTGGCGCTGGCATTAAAAATCTGGGCTATCAGTTGAGCGTGTTAATTCTTATCCCATTTTACCTTACTCGTGAGAAGCCCGAAAATTCTTATATCCATTCACTTGACGACAATCGTTTAAGCAGCCAAATCAGTTGGAAAATTGACTGTTGCCATTTTCCACAAATAGACAAATTACTCAACTACAAAACTAAGACTATGACACGAAGTCAAGCTCTCGACTCCTAGCTGCTTCGCCTTCGACTTATCACAGTCCCTTCCGCTGAATGAACGTAGTAATCGACATTTCCGGCTTGGAAGTGAATTAGTTGCATTTTTTTGGTTGTTCTACAAAGACTGCATTCCTACGGCTATAACACAACGGAAGTTTGTTTTGCGATCTTAACGCAATAGCCTTCCAGACTGAGGACGGGTGCCCCTATAACGGGCCACGCTAGAAATGCACCAAATGAACACCGAACCCAGATCAAGGTACGGCACGCTCTACTTGGGCAGCGCAGATTCCGCGAATCCCATAACAACTGCCACATATGTAGGGTACGGTAGAAAACCTAGGCGCTCACATGCGTGTCAGCCACTTGTGCCCAATCACTGTATCACTTGATTGACCGGCTAGGGCAGTAGAATGGTGCACGGGTGAGGAAAGAGGTAGTGAAGTCGACTCAAGGGGCTCCGTCCTCACTGTATTTCAACGCGTTTCTACACCATAAACAATCTGACTTTCTTCTAAACTATCACGACGTGCTAAAATTCGTGGCTTAGAAGGCTACCGACTGGCGGGGTAATTTGGTTTTCCACCCAGTACGGAGGGTCAAGCTGCACTGGCTCCTTTTTAGTGTGGCCTCCATGACACTTACAACCAGCCGCAACCAGAGCCGCACTTTGTTTTCTGTGGATACCTTGTCTAACTTCCGTGAACCAAGCGCATGTGGCACGCATAGACGGACTGTGTACTGCGCCCCATCCCACGTTCGGCCGTCCTGACTTTTTCTTGCCATTGGGCCCCGCTGGGCAAGAGAGGATAGATTTCTGCGGACGCTGCGTTAGGCCGCTATCACTGTAAACTGATTTACGCACGGATCACCGTCCTTGTGCCCAATGTGCTGTGGGACACACGGTGGACACTGTCTTACGCGACGGCCTAACTGACTAGGACTGTACAAACTAGGCTTTGAAATGGAAATGGGTATGCCTTTTGATTTTCTCATTTCGAAGCAGTTCTGCCTCATCCAAGACGCGCTTTGACCTAAATTCCAATGGACAGTAACATATCAAACTATCTTTCGTGAGGTGATGGCATGGTTGGGGCACTTTTTTCGAAACAATGAAAGGATAGGCGAGATACCCCAATCTGTGTGGAGAACGTTTAGGTAAATGAGTATTTAGTAGTAATTTTCAGTTTAAGTACGGCCGTCTAAGCCTGTCTTGAAATAATTTCAGACTAGTTCTATTTGCAATGGCCCATTATTTCCTGAGAACTAGGAACAGAAATGGAGAGCAGCGACACAAGTTTATCCACCCTTGCAGACCCGTAGTACCAGAAGTGGTTCATCTCTTGAACAACATGTCAGCAAGAAGTTATTTTAATTTTGTCATAGAATGCGCAAATTGCCTTGGTTAGTGGGTTATACTTTCGAATCGGGGTTTGCTATTTAATACTGACTCAAAGGTAGACTTGACTAAATACAGTTGGTTGATATGCTTCTGTGCTGTTCTACAGGCCTGCCTAGTCCTCCGCAGCTGTTAATTAGTACATTGTTATTGCAGGAAGTCGGACTGAAACTACTGCGTGAGGGATCCAAAATCCGAGACGGCGTTCGTGATCCACTCTGCACCCTCATTATCCTCGTATACGATCTCTACGCCACGCAGATGATTGGTATGTACGCATTCCTCGAGCATCATCTTTCATCTGAATTTGAAGTAAACTTCTTTGTATACCTTCTGGCAAACATATTTGTGCTTAACTCTCGAAGAAGCAAACTTTTTGCGTCCTGAATGGCTTAAGTCCCTTTCATATTGGACCACATCCTCTAAAAACGGCCATATACTAGTGTCACTGGTCCATCAAACGACCGAATTACTCCTCCAACTTTGTGCGCCTATCCTGCGTAACTAGCATCGACAGGGATAGTCAGGCTGGATATTGTAGATCCCGTAACCAACACTAAAAATTTTCAAACTCATGTCGGAAGCCGCTTAATACCGAAATGCTAGTTTTTTTATTTGGCCAAGGCTTAGTGCCTAGTGACGGGATTTGAATCTCTGCGCATTATAAACAGCACACCTACCACCGAGCTAAGTGTTTGATTTTTACATAATCATTTCATCATTTACACTTTTTAATATCCTCGTCTATGTTCTAGGAGACACAACCTGTGATCCTCGTAAGTTTAACCCTTGACCAATCGTCGCGTATTATGCCTCGTGCCCCATTTCACGAACCGTCTCATTTTAAAACGGAATTGCCGGTTTTCTTCATTCTCCCGCTATAAACGTGCGTGTCTGCTTATGGAGACCTTCTCGTCTAATCACCTGGGCTGCTGCATGTCTTACTGCTTTTATTCTGGCAATTCCAATTTGGTAACAAATACTTATTCACTCAATAATGCATTCTGTCGTTTCTTTTATTATGTTACTTTGGATCTCACTATTATTCACCGAAAGAAAATAACAGTTAACCCAGTGAGTTCATTTGCGGATATACCGTCTATGGGTGAAAATATAGCAGACTAAGACCAATTAAAAACAAAAGAAGTCTACGACGGCGGCCCTATCAGGCACCGAAATTCCCAATAATTTCTCAGACATTCTATTGGAACTTCAGGCGGAATGGACTGCTTAAGAAACCTTACCTGACAAAGGACATCATCTTATACACTTCAGCATTCTAGCTTCCGATTAAGAATATTTCTTACTAAATGCGTAAAAACACAATCAAGGACAAAAGCATTATGTCCGGACTTTTCAAACTGAACTGCCATTTCACTTCATTCGTCCTCTAATGGACGATTTTAAATTCAAGCATAGTAACTGGACTATTTTCCATCAACGTAGTAAATTGACTTCGTTCGAAGTTAAAATAATCTTTACATTTTGGAGAAAAAACGGACTTACGCTATCTGCTGAATATCACGACCGGAGGAGATGAATCTTCACCTGTTTTATGCCATGGCGTTTTTTAAAACGTTCCGACAATTATGTTTATTATTTACACATAAAAGCATGCAATCTCTCTACATATATATGTATATGTGCATGACAGATGGTTGTATCAGCTGGCTGGTGACATCTAATAAACCATACATGGTCATTCCCGACTCTCTTGTGTCAGTAATATTACTGTGTACATACATATATGATAATTGTGACAGATGGGCGATCACTGACCAGGATACGGAACGCTCTCGTTCCGTTATGCCTTAGGGTTCATACTAGAACCCTCGCAGGCAGTTGCACAGCGACTAGTAGTAAACGTAAATGAGATGGCACCGACAAAGACAAGGGAAACCGGAATGGCCATTTCTGGCTTATTAACCGTCATCAGCCAGTCATACCCAACCCCAAGTGCGGATCACTTGAGGTTTGAACCCGGGATCTTTGGTCATTGTTTGAAGAACTCCATGATCAAAGATCCCGGGTTTGAATCTCAAGTGATCCACACCTAGAATTGGGTATGACTGGCTGATGACAGCTAATACGTAAGAAATGACCATTCCGGTTTCCCGTGTCTTTGTCCGTGCCATCTCATATATATGAGAAAGTAAGGCGATCACAGGAACCAGGATTTTGTTGGCCTGAAGTTTTGAAAACAAACAAGCTTCCATCATTGGAAGTGGGTTAAGTACGGCACCTCACGGTACTTAAGGGTTTTTTGTGCTGGCGTGTCACTGACTTCCAGCGCGCTGCATCACGGAGTTGGCGATTGTTGTCATGGTGGCATCGGTTCCTCCTCATCCTTTGCCGGGTATGGGGTGGGTGACGGCGTCGGGCGACCACGGTCATCGCTTTTGTTTGCATTGTTCGTGTTTGTTGTCTGCCCTCCACGTATCTCGCTTTCCTGCCCCGTTCGCACCTGCCCGTAACCGTGTGAACGGTGGTTGTCACGCCAGTTTTGACTTCGGGCTGGGGGTCCCTGCCACTGTAAACCTGCGTAACCTTTGTTCCCTTTGGGGTCGGTGTAATTGTAGTCAAATCAACGTGCCGGTTGGGCTCTCCCACGTCAGCCGGTGGACCGATCGGTCGTTGCTGTTCATGTGAGAAACATTCGGCCTCGCGGGCGCATCGGTGAGACAGTGTTCGGCTTTGGTCACATGATTTCTGACCCCTAAATCCGCTCTTTTCCGTGGGCGTTGACTCTCGGTCCCGTGTGCTCGCTTGCCTTACTGGTCTTGTCCGGACTGATCCAAGCTTTGTACGCAGCGCCTGGTAGGCGGGATGCAGATCTATAGCTCGGTTGAGTGTGCCAGTCGAGAACCAACTTTCGAGCACCAGTCCGGCCATCTTCTCATTGGCTCGAGCAATTACCCTCGCTTTCTCAAAGGCAAAATCGTGGTTCAGTTCTCGTATCTGACCATAGACCAAAGACGGCTTGTCCTTGCGGTCGATTGCAAGTTGGTGTTCGTGCAATCTTGTACCGAGGCGTTTGCCCGTTTCACCAACATACTTCACATTGCAATTTAGGCATGGCATGCTGTAGACCCCCGCCGACTGTTCCGTTGTTGGTGGCGGGTCTTTGGGCTTTTTGATTTGCTGTCTGTTGGTGCATTCGGGTTTATGAGGCGCGCCAATCCCAAAAGGTTTTAGGATTCTCGCCGTCGCCTCTGATACGTTTTTCACATAGGGTATTGAGAGCCAGAACTTGGGCTTTTCTCCACTCGCCGCCCTAAATGAGGTTTTTTGAGGCAATTGCGCATAAAGGACATCGGAGAGCCGTTGGCTTTAAAAAGGGCCTGCAAGTAATTCACCTCCTCCTTCCTCCCACTGTCATCAATACAGTGTGTTTGAACACGTGCATGCACGAACTGCTTCTTTGTTGGGTCTTCAGTAAGTTAAATGTAGGTTTCTCTGTCACTGAAGACATGGTTTCGCTTATTGACATAGTCAACCTTGTCCATGGTGACGGTTGCGCCATCTTTGCCAGCAGAAGCGAAAACTATACTGTCATCTAACTGCACAGATCGCAATCTTTTCTATACTTTGGTCGGTAGGTTTACTGACGTTTTCATTGCTTAAGGAAACCTGCAGCATAGTTAATAGCAAATTTGTTAAGTAAAAATGATCTAGGAAGTCGTCGGGCAAAACTTGGATCCCAGGTCCCTTTCCTGTACTTCCATTCGTTGTGACTCAAGTTACTTTTGGTAGAAAAATAGTGTCAGAGTTTTCGATTTCAAAGATAAAAGCCAGAGGCTCGTTAAGTAAGTTATGCACCCTGGTTGCGACCCTGAATTTACCCTCTATGCACCTGCAAATGTGGTCAATGGTGTATGGACACATACTTCAACTGCGTACTCGTGGGTTATTTTAGGTGGAGAAGAGGCTTCTGCCTTAACGGAGGCCCGTTTTATGCTAAATGAATGGTCCGATTTGGCGGCCAGAAGTGCTATATTCCTCTTTCTCTCCGGACGCCTGCAACTCCTGACGGGCAATTTTGACCCCGTGAGTCCGCAATATTTAAACGTTCACCCAGATTGATTCTCTTCCCACATGTTTTTATTTGCGGCGGCTAGCCATAAGTGAATACTATCTTTATTGGCTGCCTTGAGCACACAAGTTGGTGGTTGGAATTAGTTCATATGTTGCCAACGCTTCTCCACAAGTTATGTGTGAATCACGACTAAAATGAGACGACTTCTCGGTCTTCTGTACTCTGGTTTTATTGTGTTCTTGGCCAGAAATATTAAATATCCTTCCTCAAACACTAGCAAATTTTGACCTCACGTATCCAAATTGAAGTGGCGATTGCCACCTCTAGACTTGATGGGCGGTCTTCTTTGAGCAAAACATATTCCTGGTCTTAGACCAGGTGCTTACAAATGTGTGATAGACAGATTTGAACCACCAACAGACTTCGCTTAACAAGAACACTTGTTTTCTGGATTAATTGTACATTATCATTAATGGATGTTCAGATTTGTAAGGTGCCCATTAAAAATTCGTAAACTGGGATGGGTTGAGTGCATTCATGCTCGAAATTGCTGCTTGTCGCTATTCGTTTTGCACATTTATATTCACTGCATATGTCAGTCACAGGAGTTAATTGATATACAATTTATTCTAACATTAATTTCATTTTTATGGTTTTCTGAAAAAATCCAGCTTTTCTGAATAAGTGCCATGGTTTCTACTCTTTGCAGCTACTACCAATCATTCTCTGATATGAGCGAACAATTGCAAAGGGGAAAATTTAGACCTTTGATTTTCCATGCAGCCAACGCGGCTACAAGCCGAAAGCTCGGATACATGTTTTGTTAATTGCGCGTCGCTGCAGTACTCCCAAAACAGGCCGCGCGATAGATGCACTGGACCAACACGACAGGCGTTATTGGGGTTGCGCACTAATAACAAATTTCATACATAGAGTGTTTGGTCGCACACCTAGGCGCAGACTCACTCCGCGCCAAGTACCTGCGCCCGATCATGCTTCCAGTCTACTTGACTTTGTTATGACACGGGCTCAGGTAGGTGAGGAGGGAAGAGTGCGATAGATGTCACGCATTAACGGGATCGGTGGTTCCATCCCATTTCGTACCAAACGTTTTTCAGCTGGGTAATTCCCTATTTCCCACGGTCTTTAGCTATTTTGTAAATTTTATAATTTTTCATGGGGACTGTAAAGTCTGATGTACAGATTCCCGTAAGGATTATATTTGGTCGTAAGCACTTCGTAGTTTAGACGAACGGAATGAGCAAAGCCAGCCTGATAATTCTTACGGCTCTGCGATTTTATCGCGTTCGATTTTTGTCCCAAGTGTAAAATGACAAGTGATCGGCTGAATCTTCCGTCAGCATTGATAGAAACTGGCCGTCTATTTGCACAAGCCCCAGGAAGGATCAAACAGGAAGGATGGATTTCACGGCGACCACACTTACAAGGGCCTGCCTGTTATAAAGAGAGATGAGTAAAGTTTAGTGATGACGATCGCTTCGGGTGTCCCACCGTATCGTATTTACTGGAAATTTGCTGCAATTCGAAACCACGTTCTGCAATTCTATTGTCTTGATCCCGGAAGGAACCCAGGAAAGTTGCGAAGTCAAATGCGATTTCCGCCAAATTATTTCCAGAAAGATGTGCTCCTGTGTAGACTGAACATTTCCGTCATCAGCTGCCAGTGCAGTTATATTTTGTATGTTTTGCATCAAATGTACATTTTGTACAAAATGTACATATGATGCCAAGTTTTATAAATGACCACTAAAATTTACTTAGTCTAATGAAGATGCTCTATTACCTCCAACGAATAAACGGGTGTGATAGAATATAGCTTTTTTAGGTAGTCTTCACGACAGCTGGGACTAGGGAGAAGGTTACTGATCAAGTCTAACCGTCTAGATGGAAGAAGAGGCGTGTAGATCAGAGATTGTCAAATGTACGTTTACTAAGTCCCGTATAAATAATCAGAAAAATGGGTGTTCGTACGTAGAGTAAATTCGAAAAGTTCAGAGACAACCACAAGGTCAAAAGGTCATACTCATTTGAAATTGTATCTCAGTAGAACTGACTCTGAACTACGCATCTGCTTTAAGTCGGCAAAGAACATCGAACTGCAGTGAAACGTCAGAAAATGGAAGATTTGCGTCTTTCGGCCTGATAGAGATCTCAGTCGCGTCTGGAGAATTTTTGATTAAACAGCATCGTGGACCACAGATGTCGAAACCCAGGGGACAAATTAGCAAACATGAGTATATTTACGATAATTTCTTATCGAATAAATGTATTCATACAGTAGAATTGAACATGACCAGATTATTAGACAAGTATGAACAAGGTTAATTAAAGTTGAGCTTATAAGGGCCCCTCCCAGCCTCGAAGGTACAGGCATTATTCCCAACCAGCCGCATTATGCGCACCCAGTGCAGGTAAAAACTGTCCCTCAGACCTTTACGGGCGTTTACTCCGCCATTTCCTCGTGTAGTGCAGGCTGAATTGGTGGAACAAGTGGACGTTTGTGCAAATGAGGTAAGGGAATGAAGAACCAATGTACGTAAACAACTCCATCCCGACTTGGTGAGGACACCAATGAACCCTTTCAGATAGTCTTCCGGGTCTAAACGCAGTAGTCAAATCCATCATGGCGGCATTGACTGGCAGCGGTTGAGGCAGCAACATGTAAATTACACAAGCTGGTCCTGTGGTTACAGGAAAATTTCTTGCAGACTCTGCATTTTCCTAAGCCATAGGTCGATTAGTCGCTCTTCCGCAATGAAATGGTGGTAAGTTATTAGCCCTAATGCCTTCATGATGGCGGATCATGACGCCCCGCTTCCCTCATTTTATACATCATTAAAAAACACACTGACCCTTGATTAGCCACCAATCCGGATTAGATATGACCATAAGTTTGCCTGGTTTCGCTGGCAAATTATTGGCATCGAGTTTGTGCTCGTCACTTTGTTTTCTGAATGTGTTAGTGATAATTTTTCGCGTCAATACTGAAGCTTTTTCTTAGGAATAGAAAGTAATCATTGTTGCAGAGGATTTCCCATCTTATAGGTCTGGCAGTCATAAGAAGACTTCGGCCAATATGGCACATAAGACATATTTGTAATTGAAATTGAGGAAAACGTTTCAAGGGAACGTCAAAGCCTGAGACCGATTTACAAAGCGGGAGTAAGTAGCCAACCTTTCATTGCCTAAAAGCTCACGAAGACGGACTATCATCAAGCATTGCTGTAGCACTCCTCTTCTCCGGGCTGGCGGTCAATTTGCCCGCAGAATGATAATCCCATGCATCTCAAGCAGGGATAAGTTTCCCTTCAGTCTACACTGGGCAAAGATCTTTGAGTGAATGGTGTTACCACCATAGAATTTTCGGCAAGTTCTTATTTCGTAGCCGTACCTGTTAGGGATTAGGGTTAGGGGTTCGAGTAAGTGGTTAGGGGGGTTACGATTAGGGGTTGGGTTTAGGGGTTAGGCCGGGGCTTGTCTACTGCAGGTACGGCTACGAAATAAGATCCGACCGAATTTTCATTGTAGTGTCAGAGAATATATCAAAATGTGTCTTAGATCCTCACAATGTTTTTTTTAAGTAATCCAAAATAAAACCGAAGAGGTTCCGAGTACAAACACCGGAAGACAGATTAAGAACCAACCACCGATACACGTATCGCAGGAAAATCACTATGGCTTTATTCGCAAATCCTAACATATAAAGTCTTAGGTGTGCGTATGCAAGCCGCTACGGACATCGAATCTGAGCGTCATTTTTCTAGAGTGATTTTGAGAAGCAGTAATGTGACAACCAGACAAAGCACATTCCTTTAAAACTATCTGCTTCGGAAACGGTTTTATGTACCTACTTGCTAAATTTGTTATAGAGGTACGGAACCTCCATGTCACTCAAGAGCATATGTGACTTCATTACTATCATGTTATTCGGTTAGCAAGAGGGGTTTAAAGGGTAATCTTAATAGATATCAGACCAATTTTCGGATGCTTGGGGTTGTTGAGCTGTTAGTCTGAAGCGTCGTTATTTCCTTCTCTACAGTAATAAATTATCTCTATTTGACTTTAGGCAGAAGAACTCTTCTTCCAGTCAATCCGAAGTCAATCAGACTTCACAAATTACCACCACATCTGCTATTGGGAGTTGATGTGGTGCTATTGGTAAGTCTGGCATTTCATATGAGATGCGCAGTGCGTCCATACCCTGTGCATTTCAAGTAGGTTATAGTTTCTACCCGCAAATATAGAGTTAACTGTTGTAAAAAGTTGCTAACGAGACTTTGGTACATTAGTGTTCAAGGAAAGTGGCTGCAGGCAATGAAGTATGCAGAACGGCTCGCATGCGAGAGCAAGTGGAGTCAGGCCACTTACCGGTACCTCAAAGCAGCCTTGATTATACAGTTCATGGAGGAAGAAGCTAAGGCTGGTAGCGATGTATCCGGCGACAGATTCTCCGCTCTCAAAGACCGGCGTCTCACGCCAGTTGCTCTTTCGGGATACGTCGTTAATAAGGAGACGCCCAAGGAGCGCGAAATCACCGAAGATGCAGACGGTGGGACAATGTCTCTTCATGTGGAGAAGTTGCTTGAGTGTGTTGTTTATTTGTTCGTATTTTCACGTTTCGACCTGCAATCCACGTTAAAACTTAGTGCTCTTGAGAATACAGCGTACATTTTTCTTCCTAAAATGTCGCAATAGGATTTTTTATAAGCCAATACCATGCGTGCCGCCTTTCACTAATCGGTAACGAAGTCCCGAGTATGCCTATAGTCTGAGTTACACAAACAACAAGGAAATGACGAAGCCGATAATTCATGACTTAGAATTGGACCCCATATTTTGGCCGCAAATAAATCGCATCGACAAGTGTCCTAGTAAACGTTTAATCAAAATCCGCCATGAGATATCATTTCAGCTGTTCTGTTTTTAAATTTGACCTGCAATCTTTTTTCTCTTCCGTTCAACAGCGATTACATTTATACTTGAATGTACGAGTAATTGGCCAGACGAAAATAGAATCTCTTTGTTTTCACATGCTATTTACCGGCGCTGCCTCATTACTGCGCAACACGTTCTGTAAGAAATATAGTTATCACATTAGATGCCCAGTTCGGAGATAATGAGATCTGCATCAATTGTCCCTGATATACGATGGTGTCTATTGATTTTGTCGCTTGAAACTTCGTCTACTTCTTAATAAAATGTACTATCTCCTTCATTGTTGCTCACCTACGATCTGCCCGAAATCATTGAAAACTAGGTTAAATTTTTTCATCAAGTTTCTTTCGTGCTTTGAGGACATTGAGTCACCGGACTTACTACTCCACAGAAGTACATCTTTAGCTGAACTTGAAAGATACTTCATAAGATTGAGTGTTGATGCGCCTTTATTCTTCCGTAGCTAGATAATATATATCTCTATGGCCAATCCATATGCGTTATTCCAGCCGCGTGTGCACTCACGCAGCAAAAGAGTCATTTACACAGACCGTCATAATTTCATTGAATGAGTTAGACCTGAAAATGCGGTGAATGTGCTATCTTGTGAAATATTAGCTGAAATTCTGAAATGCATTTTAAATCTGAAAAGACAATCTAAGTAGGGTAGGCATGCTAATTATCGTGTCGTAAAATGCCAGGATATTGCAATTTCGGCAAAATACCGACTTTCAGGTGAGCTTCTTATATGTCGCCTGCGTAAACTGCATTTCGTAAAAATGACTGCTTAAGTTGTATGATTTTTCCCATTGCTTTCTGATGCCCTCATAAATTTTATAGAAAACATAGACAAAAGTACTTTTTCTCTTGCCTATTTGGTTGCAAATCATGTCTTCTCCAAACTTCATGCTTGAAAAAACAACCACTTTCCGTTTGAAAATTTTTTACTTGTGATATTTTCAATCGCGTGCAATGTCCGGTCGTAGAGCATCGCTTCAAGACATTAATTAGTGGTGCTTATAAAGCAAACAACATGGTCCACATCCATTGCAAAATCTTATGAGTCTTATATGACCTTTTGTTGAGATAGTGTAGAACTGCATGGGTTTCCTTACACGGAATGTATACAGCTTGCAGTTTGGGAACCCTGAATGCAAGTATAACGGCAGATCGGGTTCAAAATTATTCGGGAATCGAGAAAGTTTTTCAAAACCGAATAATACTCTTCAAGCATAGACTTTGAAGGATACGTAATTTGCTATGAAATATATTCAAACTTATATGGGCATCGAAAATCGGGGACAAAATCACACTACTTAAGCAGTCCTTTTTGCGAAATGTAGTTTACGCAGGTGGCGAATAAAAAGCTCATTCGAAAGCCGCTACCCTGCCGAAACTGAAATATTCTGGCATTATGAGACGCGATAATTATTATGGCAGATCTACGTAAGCAACCTTTCCAAACTGAAAACACATTTCGGCAGTTCGGTTAGTATTTCATGAGGTACGATATCTAGTATAGTAATTGCAGCTATACATGTAGTTCCCAAGAAGGAAATTGTTTTTATCTCAAAGCCAATACAGACAAAAGGAATTAAAGCTTGCTACTTAGGCTTAGCTTCCCAACAGTTTCAGATATTTCACGCAACTATACATGTTACTCCAACCCCGTATATAGTTGTTTATCGCCTTCACTTTGGGGCTTATGTTTACAGAAGGGAAAACATGTTCAATTCCTAAATGCCTTATTTCCAGTTGTTCCACTTGTTTCCGGTTGTTCTGATTTCCCCGGCCTGTTTTGAGAGTCGTACATGCTCCTATCACGAATTTTAGTAGCATTTTTGTTTATTCGAACGTTTTCAAGTGTATTTTTACTCCCTTATAACCTTCCCTCATACCAGACAGCACGATCACACCGTTCTGTTATTTTTCCTTTCTCGTGGCGGTGTACACAATTACACCTCGCTCTGCTTGATACATCGCCTCGGACCCTCCACTCTCGCTATCTCTGCCATGCGCTCCAGTTCTAAACTGAGGTTTAATATTCCTATTGGTCTTTAAACAAAAATGCTATGTTATTTCAGCGCCTACTGGTAAAACATGAGCCCTTAGATCCGATATCTTCCACCGCCAACCTCTATATACGTAACAGCAGATCTGTACTTGCCGTTATTTAAGAATAAAAAAAGAAACAAATGAAGTCAAAGGAAGGCTTTTTCTGTCCAGTTTATTAAGGGAAAGGTAGGCGAACGCCTTTGAACCCCCTGTTGGTTACAATAACGTCACAAAAAACAATATATAAAGCAAGTGTGAAAGAAGGGCACGTAATTAATTACACACAACATGCATGTAGTACTTGTATGAATATGTCAGTGTATGCATACTGTGTGAAATTTGTGAAGCAATCATTACGCGGTACTGAAATGGTCCACGTAATATGGAAACGAACGCACGTGCTTCAGTCAGGATTCATTAATTCGCATGTGGACGTCCGATGGACACATCCAACGAAAACGTTATATGATAGTGTTACTTACATATAGGGAGTAGCATACTTTGTAACGTATAAAGTTCGGGTAGTACAAGGGGAAAATTTGTTAGTTCCTGATGACGTGGTTGTACATATCCCTGTACTGGCCGAGCTTCCTCTTAAATGTGTCCACGGATTAGGACATGACGACGCCCACAGGCAGAGCATTTCATGCCTTAATCACCCGGTGGCTTAAGAAGAATTTACTTGCGTCCACCCTTGCCCCAGTCACACGTACTTTGAGATGATGTCCTCTCAAGCTATTAGTGGTGGCCGACTCAAAAAAGTCACTGAATGTAACGCAACAATCCCAGCCCCGCAGCATGCGAAACGCTTGAATTAAGCCGCCACGTAACTGTCTGTAGTTCAAGGGAAACTGGTCAAGATTTGACAGTCGATTTTGGTAAGGTAATTTTTTTGACCTCTGAAAAGCTTGGTTGCCCGTTGTTGGACTTCTTCGAGGATGATACGGTCTTTAACAGACCAGGGTCTCCAGGCCTGAATGACAAATTCCAAATATGGCCGCACGAACATCCTGAAGACCTTGCTAAGGCACTCTTCGCCAAACTTTGCAAATGCCCGCTTAATGAGATATAAGCTGGACATTGCGGATTTCGCTACTTTCAAGACGTGGAATAATGGCTTTAGTGAAGATGTTATCGACACGCCTAGGTCCTTCTGAACATCTACCTCTAATGGTGGTGTGTGATTTAGATAAAACTCTCCTTGGTGCTCAGAGCTGGTTCTCCCGATTTGCAGAATGTTGCCTTTGTAACATTGAACAGGAGGAGGTAGTGACTTGACCATCGCTCGAGTCGGTTCAAACTCGTCCGTAGATTTGCTTCATCGTCCTCGTTGCGGATGTTGGTCCAAGGTTTTGTGTCGTCAGCAACACGGCAATGTCCTAGTCCAACCCATGGATGCAGTCATCAATATATATGAGGAAAAGGATAGGGCCAAGAACGGAGCCCTGAGGTACGCCGCTCGCAACCGTCAGCTCCGCCGATTGTTGGTCACCAAGACGGACAATCTAGGATCGACCAATCAAGAAGTTATTGATCCACATCAAAAGCTTGCCTCTTACCCCTATACGGCTGAGTTTCTATGGGTGACCTTGGTGTGGCACACTATCGAAGGACTTCTTGAAGTCAATGTAGGCCACATGCACCACGTTTCCTTCATCAATCGCTAAGGTCAACCGTTCTAAACAGTAGAGTAAATTAGTTAATCAGGACCGTCCTCTGCGGAATCCATGCTGCCAATCAGACAGAAGATGATGTTGCTCTAAAAACTGCAGCAGTTCGCGTTTGATAATTCGCTCCATAACTTTGCAACATATGGAGGTGAGGCTTACCGGTCGGTAGTTGTTTGCGGAAGCGTGAGTGCCACATTTATGTATCGGTGAAATCCACGTAATCTTTCACTGAGGAGGCAGTCTGCCTGCATCGGGGGAGGCTTTGAAGAGAAGACATAGAGGTTCCGCCCATTCTGTGGCCAACTCCCTCAACAACTTTGCTGGTATTTCATCAGGACCCAGCGATGTCGCTCCTTTTGGCTTCAGTAGTTCTTGTTGAACAACAGGTTTTGTGAGAATCACTGGGCCAACATAAAAAAACATAAAAAGTGAAAGTGGTTACCATGAATGAAATTTTGTAAGTACTATGGACAAGTTTTCAAGCGTTTAAAAACTGGCGAATTTTTATAAACGTTAGGGCGTTTCGCATACTCGATGGCTTCTGTGTTGATACGTAAGCGGATGACTGAGTCCGCATAGTTTCTATCCTTCTGTTTGTCTCTTTTCAGAGGCGTCCCACAGATGGTTCAGCGGATAGCTGGTAAATCATTGCCAATTGAAAAATTTGCAATGAGGAAGTCAAAACGCTACTTTGAGCAGGGAAAGCGGTTAACGCTTCCGGGTCTGGTAAGGCTTTGTTTGCCTCGTTTCTCAGCAGCCTAATTCATTTTACACCGTTTCTTAATATTACTCCGGTTTCCTGGATTCCCAATCAAAAAACTACCTGAACCATTTGAAATGTCGGTTACTTTTACATCCAATGCCATAGTAAGATGTTATAGGTCTTGGCTTCCAGAGTTACTTCGTCTGAAAATTACTTTTCCCACATTCTATAACAATCCTGAGAGAGGAACGAACTTCGATATCCCCGCAGTAGATGGGAATTCTTATGTGCGCATGCTTTTATGTCTTAGGTTTTCTCCCTCGAAATGGAAAACTACCATCATCTTGCCTCTTGTCTCCTGTTTTTGCATTTAAGGAGCTCATGTACCTCTGGAACGGATTTAAACTCGTCTATAGCAAGGCCGATGTACTGGAGAAATTCCTTCTCCTTGTAGAATTCAAACTCAATCGCCTACTGGCAGAAGAAAGTGAGGTTATTCTCTTGTGCTTTTGTGTTTTTGGAAAGATCGGAAAGAGTGTTCAGGCATCCTTCTTATGCCAGCTTTCTCTTGTTACACTGAAAGGAATTACGGGGCGTGTAGTGGACATCTTGTATTTGTTTAACTATCCACCATGTATTCTTGGCAATCTGGATGCGAAACTTTAGCACCACTGCAAGGAGACCGATGACTTACCTCTGACTAGGGGGATACTCCACTTCACATGCAGACTACAGGCTATCGAAAGCAACAACGAAATCTGCACAGTGAAGGGCTTAAGACTGTCATGCAATGGCCAATGACTGGTGAACTGTGGGCTCTCATAGCAAATCAGAGCGTAGTGGCCCATTTGGGGAGTGCCACAGCATAAAGTAATTCTAGATCGAAGACCCAACCATTGCAAATAAATTGCTCTTCTAACGCTCCTGTGTCAGGCTTGGGGCCCAAAACGCGCTTGCTGAAATCGATGATTTTGCTACATCTCTCCGGCTCTCAGAGTTTCCTTCACGGTAACGTCTAAAGACCACGTTGAATGCTATGTAAAGAGCGGGTTGCGACGCAAAAAGTTTATTTTAAGTTGAATTAAATTTGGCCACGTCAGTACACTATCAGTTGTTAGTATGCCACTTCAAAATGCGTCCCAAGCTTAGGGTTATAATTAAGCTTCAATTTACGAGTAGATAAGGTTGATGAGTATGTTCTACATCCAAGGTAGAGGTGATCAAGGTAGTGGGATTCCTTTCCTTCGAGGGCGTACTGACGGACCAACCACTGAACTTTCTATGGAAAATTCAAAGAATTACCATCAGACAACTGTCATCAGTCCGAATGATTAAGTCAGAGTGTATAAATGAACGAAATACGACTTTTTATCCGAGTCTCTGCAGTTTGTGTAAATGGAAAACATTGGAGGAGGTTCAGGAGGAAGGATAATTTTGTACACAGCTGGCCAGTTAATTGACATCGGGCCATGACATCTGTCGAGTCTGCTTGAAGTGCTGCGTGCTGAAGGCCGGCTTGCGTAGCCGGATTACTCTCGCATCCACCGTTATAAGTCGACGTTGAGCAACCACTTCTGATAGTACACAAGCACTAGAGAGACTACCTGGAAAGTTTCTTCGACTTCCAACTGGCAGCCACCAGCCGCGTAAAGACAGAACTGCTTACCATTCTTGTCTTGTACCAATTATCTTGGAATGTCTCCTCACCGTTTATCCTTTGCACCTTCCGGTCTGACCAACATGTGTTGCTCCAGAATAAGTACTGAAAAGCATAAGAGAGAATGGGGCAGCTATTTCTGGCTTTTTAATCATTGTCAACCCATCATATCTAACTCCATGTTTGCATAACCACAAGAGTAGCTGAAAGGATGGATATGTTGAAAAAATATCCAGTGACAGTCCTCGTTTTAAGGTTATGGGAGAGAGTACGCCACCTTTATTTTGGGACCAACAAACTTCTTGGCGAATAACTCCAATTAACCCGGTCTGGAGAGGACGAAAAATTAAAGTTAACGCGATATGTTCATTAACTGCATTGATTTGCCAGCGCAGCCAATACACGGCGGGGTAAATTAACGCGAGTTTATGAAGGATACAATCAATCTTCGTTAGCCAGGTTGTTAGTTTTCGCCATTTAAAATGAACATTGTCCATGAATTAGTTGAGAAGGTAAAACAGGTACGCATATTTCTCAGCCTCCCTTTAGAGAACGATTTTTGTATCTTAGCGCTTGGAAACCTATGGGAAACAGCCTGAGTCAGACTTCCTTTATTTCATTGCGCTGACTAAAAATATCCGTAGCACTCCACTGTACTCTAATTTCCACCAGTTTGCTTGGCGGCTTCCGGCCTTACCAATCGCAAAGTTGTTTTACCCCTGAGAATAGTATTTGCTCTCTCAAGTGTTGTGGTAGATATTTTGAGTTGAGCTTCTGCACTTAATGCTAATTAATTTTGCCAGGAGGACTTTGGTTGTCCCACTAATAAGTCATGCCATTTGTCTTAATGTTGCACAAAATCTTCATTGAATCAGGCAATTACAAGTACTTCGCTGATGACTTCTGCTTGGCAACTATGCTAAAAGGAGTTTGCTTGCGCTGTCTTGGTCGACAAATGCAGGCGAAAATGTGTTTTATGGAAGTCATCATGAAGTAAGTGTCTTGAAAAGCCCTATCACCTCCTTATCCTAACAAATCTCTGCAGACCTTAAAATATTATAACATTATGTTGGCTAGTATTAAGTAAAATACGCCAAGAGTTCCTGTTCCTATGATATACTTGCAACAGTTTATGATATCTGCAAACGGCGCATTGGAAATCAAGACACTCGTTCATCCATGTGAAACTTTCCACCTGCGAGGTCAAAGTGCTAACCATCCAAACTTATGCCTAGTACCCAACGTCTCAGTCACTGCGGCCGCAGTTGCTGACCGCGCGAATTGACGGACGATTCCACTGGAACATGTTTAATGCTAACTAATCGAAATACAAAACTGGCAAATTAGCTGAAAGTTTGCAGCTAGCTAAAGTGTGACGGCCGACCGTTTGGATTAACATCGCGCGCTCCACATCCGGCCTGTCATACTTATATCTGCCGACTTTGCGAGTTGGTTTGTATCGTTTTCACCCCAAGCCGCAGGTGTACCCAGTATAATGTGTTCGACATTAGTGATGATTAGTATAACCCACACTACGTGTTTTATCCCCTACGTCCTGGCTTGCACAGGGAGCCTATTATTCTCTGATCAGCGTTATCGATGGGATTGCAGGGTGAATCGCCTGTACCAGAAGATTTATAATTCCGAAGGACACTTGAAATAACCCCATACGTTTTCAAAAAATCCTTCAGGCAGACTCTGAGAACTAGAAAAATTACATCGTCAGTCCACAGTTTGGGCAGTGCTCTAGGCAAGCATTTTCTAATTGTACAGGCCACTGCCTCTCTTATAAAATAACATCTGCCATAATTCGCACTTTCTGAATAGCAAGGCGAGCTGATTTTGACATCAGCACTTGTTCTGCTCAATTCCAGGAAAACTTCCTTCAGTGCAGAAGAAATCGAAACATGATCAGGCAGCCCCATCACAGTTATACTTACTCTACTCATGCTGGCCAGAACGACCTAAAGATAGAATTATAGGAAATCAAGAAACATGTTTTCCTCTGTATTATCAACTCTAAGGTTATAAGTAGGCACAGCAAGTTTGCTTCTTGCTCGATTAACCATTTCTCCCCAGCACTGAGGAACTCTTTCAGACATCGCAATTACTTATTCTACCTCGAGAATGCGATATACTCTTTGGATGTGTTAGTTTTGCAACTTTTCTGCTCGTAGGATCTTCCTTCAGTCAAGTTTCCCGACGATATTCCGTTTGGACAAATGATGCCTATCTAGGCTACGTAGCGAGATCGTAGTGTTTATTTCAGTAACTGGCAAACTGTACAGATTGAACTCCTTTTTAATCAAACACTCGCGAGGTTTTATGAAGCTACTTCGAAATGTGACGTAGTAGAAACCATTTTAATAGGTCTCTTTGATTCGTTCGACACTGGGCATGCACATAGGATGAACACGAAAAGACACAATGCACTTATAACTTACACTGACTTTGTTTTCTAGGACATGGTGTGAATTTTATACCACAAGAATGCAGGTGGAATTAATGTATAAATATGGAAAATGTCAAGATGTTAGGGTTCCGACTAAATTGTTACGCTCTGGAGCGTATGATTATCCAAGCAGCGGATATTAGGGAAACATGCCAGCAGGGATTGAGGTTTAATTATATCAGTTAGCTCTACGTGAGATATCAAGTTCTGAAGACCAGATAACGTGCCAATTCCCAAACATTTTATAGGCAAACATTCCTGATGTGTCCAGGTGAAATTGGTTTATTATTTGGAATTCGTTCATCGTTGTCATTTTAAAACGACCTGGACTCCGCACATTTATGTTGCTTTTGCTAGTTAAGTTCTTACGAATACCTTTTTGGCCTTTCTAATCACAAAAGTGACAAAGTATGCACAGACGTCTTCGATAAGAATAGTGAAGCCTGAGGAAATCTGTGTCAGTTAAGAGTCTCCCAGCGAAATAGGGCGCACGTTCTTCACTCCGAGATGGTCTTAAACCAGAAAGTGAAACTACATCTTTTGAAATCCTCACAGTTGCCAGAATCAACGGGTAAAACAGCGAGCACTTGATAATACGTTATCCAGATGACATGGTAGAGCGAGATCCGTAGCAAGATCAGAATGCAAGCGGATCTAGATAAAATCATCCATACTTTTAAAATGCAAAACTTATTATAAGCAATTTGGATAGCTGTGTTACCGACTCCCGACTACCTTAAGTTTAAACTTATTTATCCTCCTTGGTGTCTGTGCCCCACTTTCTTGTTAATCCTTCATCAGGCATCCATTCTCGTAACAGCATTCTGCTCCGACTTTTAGCGCCAAAAAGATCCAAGTGGATACATACTTGCTCCCCTTCAGCGAAGTTGAACTTTGCCAAATAAGTCTTGACGAAGGTGACGTCGCCGAGGCCAAGAAGCACTTAGAGGCTGCGTGGTAAACTATCGAACTGCATTTTATTTGAAACACGTGGTTACGTAAATATATTCAGTAGGCATAAAAAAGTACATATACATATATACACACGTTGGATCCCATGGGAACTTTTAGGAACTATCGCGGCTATAGCCTCGAAGCTCGCCTTCACTTCCGACTTCATGCGATCAGTTTGGCACTGAAAGCCAAGAAGAATGACATTTCACAGGATGTCAACGCAGTCCAGCCGTCACCAATCGCATCTTGGCATGAAGGACTTTCAGACGCCGCAGCTCTTGACAATGATAACCCTTTCGAAGCAGATGACGATCTGCCCGCTGACGATCCGAACGAAATAATCACCTTCGGAACTACTGGGTATGTTGGCACTCAGTAAATGGGAGTTAACAATATTCCAAGATATTAATCAATAGGCAAAATGTTATTAACGACAAAGACAAGGAAGACTGGAATGGCCATTTCTGGCTTGTCAGCCGTCGTCAGCTAGTCATACCCAAACCCGAAGTGTGGGACACCTAGGGCTCGAACTCGCGACTCCTTAGTTGGAAGTCCAACGCCACTAACCACCGGGCCACGGCCCCGTTGTCCTGTTGGTTTTGGTCGTGAATATACTTTGTCGGTCATAACATTCTGCCTCTTCATGCGCCGCTCTGCGGCTGCTGGTTGGGCTCGAGAGTGAGAGCCCGTAAGGCACAACGGAACGAGTGAGTTCCGTAAGAGCGATCGGTGAGCGCCCCTCTACCATATTACTCCATATCACATTTATATTCCAAGAAAAGACCTCTCCTTAACTCTTAGTCATACACTGCACTTGGCAGTATACTCCCCAGAGAACTGGCACACGCAGATAAATATGACAAGAGGGTTTTTGGTTTGATTTTGCTTCGCTTGAGATCAGCTGCCGATTTAATAACAGAAAATCAAGTTTTATACAAACAAATTGCTGGTGTTCTTATACGAGTAGTTCTCAAGGTCAAACTAAGTTGTAAAATTGAACTGGATCGTCTTCAGATGCATCTTCTGGCCGTAGAAGCTTTATAACCAGACATACTTCGCAATGACAGTTTCTTAATTTGTCAGTTTTACCAATTAACTTAGGACGACTACCAATTCAAGGTGCGGCCGGAAGAATTCCGTTACATTCATGCAGGCATGTTCGCTTCCCAAACGGAGCTAAAATTTAATTCTGGTTTATCAGAACAAGACATATAAGCCAACACCCACTACTAGATCGTCCGCATTAATTTGATTCTTTCTATAGGCAGTCAGCTGTGTGAACAGGACGATCGGCAGCGCTTGCTAACGAACTAACAACCGTTCTTCCACAGTACGCATTCTCGCACCTAGATCCTTCACCCGCTCATATCAGTGGTACGAAAAACACTTTGTCTACAATTCTACCTTTATCAGCCGTTGCTCCGTCGTTGGAATCCTCCGACCGCCAATGGAGATTCTTAGAGGAGGACGTATTTTTGCACTCAAACACATCAAAACGCGGTTTTCATCTTTTTATATTTTTCTGCACTTAACAGAGTGATCTGTGATTTTCGTGACTTAATTACACTAGCATTTTACTGTTCTTCCACTCTTTTGAAATTTCCTCTATGAACATGTTTTTGGTGCCTTACTGTGTGTTTTATGAAATAACTTTTTAAAATGCTTCCAACCGATGTTCTATCTGCAAAGATTATGTGACTGAATGAAGTAATAGATAAAATTAGCAACTTGCTGATTGTTGGAGGACTGGCAATGTAGTCCTGGAAGCACCGGAAACGGCTCAATCTCATCATTATTACACAGCAAATCAAAAGGCGATCAAATATCAGCCGGGGTGATAGTTTCACGAAATCTAATGCACAAAACATCTGCGTATGGTTAGCTCAAAAAAACTACTTGGATGCTAAGCTAATAAGAAAGGAATATACTGTATGCGAAAGTGCTCTCTACTTAAATTCTCAGTGCATAAGCGCAAAGTACCTCACTAAAAATTTCTGTTCACGTCTGTCATCCGACAGTTTGACCGTCGCTTCCGACAATACGCACCGTGTGCTCCACAGCAGGTGAGAGCAAGGACCGCGATTGCGCATGAGTTAGTTTGTAGGGATAGTGGGCTTACGGGGCGTTTACCTTACTCTCCTCATCTCCCACCGAGGCCCGGTGGAACGGAACGGGGCACAGGCGGCTAGCAGGGAGAAAACTCACACCTAGACGTACCACCAAACCCCTTGGTTTACAACGTGCATTGACCAGGATCCTGTACAACAACAAAATTATGGGGCGGCACGGGTACCGACGGGCGCGGCGCGGGTCTGAATATGGTGTGCCGCCAATGTTGGTATTTGTTATGAGTGCACATCCCAAAAACGCCTATAGGATTAGGATCTAGCCCTCGTGCTGGTGCATCGCATCTACTCCGCGGCCCGTTTTGGAGTCAAAACACAAACGATAGCTCGACTGACGTTGCCTACGATGTCCACCGTGCGCTACACAGCAGGGAGGAAGTGGGGACGGTGACTCGCGCAGTAGCAACTGTACTCCTATGCCACCGGGGCCCACCGTCATGACCGAATCAAGAAGGCCGAATGCGGTAGAAGACGCAGGTGGCTGACACGGCGCAAACCCGCACCTAGGCGTATTACCACACCGCCGGGTCCACAACATACACTGACTAGGATTTTATGCACCAAGAAAAATGGTGGGCGATTCGTGTTATGACCCGGAAGAAGGTAGGACAGGAAGAGATCCGGTTCGGAGGACAAGCACTGTATTGGTAACTTGCTGGCACGAGAGGTTACAACCCGTGACAAAGATGCGCTAATTATATTGGCTTCTGTGCCTTCTGGAACATTCCGTCCAACGACGTGCCAGCCGTTGAGGGCGTTCTAGAATGTTCCTGCCCCGGGCGCGCTGGTCGCTAATTGGCCACCGCGCGCGCGACAGCTCGTCCCCCCCGCGGGAACGTCTGGAATGTTCGACCAGCCACTGATTGGGCCGCACACGTAAGCAATGCCACCACACGTGCTCGGCGCTTTACTGCATGCGGGTTGGCCGTGTAACTTCACGCGCCTCACGCCGCCGGCTTGGTCCCCTGTTCAGTGCCTTCGGCCGTGGCTCTACGCCGCTCGCACTCTCCTTAACAGTTCGGATCCCAATTTGTGCAACGCGAGTCTGCAGTTGGGCCGGCCACAATGCCCTAAATGTTGAAATTTGTAATTGATGCGCATTTCCGACAATGCGTGCCGGACTGCGAACTAGCTCCTGCGTCAGTCCTGCGCAACTGCCGCGTGGCCCGTTCTAAGGGTAAAAAACAAGCAAACACACACACACGACAGTTCGACCATCGATTTCGATGATGTCCACCGTGTGCACCACAGCTGCAGCTGCAACGGTGGGAGCAGGGACGGTGACTTGCGCAGGGGTTTATAGTGCCGGTAGACTTTCGCTGCATCTACCTACACTCTCTCCTCCTCCCTCGCCTGAGCCCGGTGTCAAGACAGAGTCAAGAAGACCGGAGACGAGGGAGGCCGCAGGTGGACGGCTTGGACGAATCCTCACCTTGACGTTCCACCTCACCCCCGGTCCACACAACAAATGACCAGGATTTCAACCAACACAACAGAGATTTGGAGGCTGGCACGGCCGAAGCCGCACCTGGGCGTGCCGCCAACGGCTGGCTCGGATCCCACGCTGTGATGGGAATGCCATACAGGCCACATTAAAAAGGAGCCATTGCAGCCTGACTCTCAGACCGCCTACAGTTAAGGAGGAGGTCCACGTTACCCCTTCAGTTGGCAACCTTCCAAGCCACGGCTTTTAGCGCACCGTGATAGCTTCAAGCGCGTCAGATTGTTTATAGTGAGGAAAATGCGCTGAGTCGTCGACCTCACTCTCCCTTCCCATCCCCACACCCCAGCCGCTGTCCGAGTCGGTCAACAGACTGGAGTGGGAAATGGGCGCGGTGGCTGGCATGGTCGACTGACCATGCCTGCGTGCGCCACAGCGCGACCTGGCCCCCCATACACACAAACACCAGGATTTCACACAACGGGGGTTGAACGGCTTGTCTTTCACTTGCGTGAGAGGGCCGTGGAAGGTGCTGTTTCAGCCCGTCCCCAGCCCACCAGTCCGCCACTCCACACAACACACACACATACACACACAACGCGACGAACTGCGTGAACCGAGAGCGGGCGTCAATCAGCAACCATCTTGTCCACAACGCTTGACGTGTCGGGATAGTCTCGGACTCAAGTCACCCTTGCAGCCGAAGCCCCATGAGGACCGTTTCGAGATGCACACTTCCCACTTGCGTGGGAGGTGGCAGTTGGGTGCATGAGGTGTGTGAGTGTTGATGTGTGGTGGGATGGTGGTGGTGGTGGTGGGAGGTAGGGAGTGAGTGAATGTGTGCTGTGGCCGGCGTTTGTCTACCGCAGGTCGTCGTGGATGCGTATGTGGCCGAATAGACCCATGCGATGCCTGAAGGTGCGAGGGCAGTGTGGGCAGTTGAGACGAGCTTGGTGGGTATAGGTTGGTGCTCCAGGCACTGGTTCGCCAGTCTCTGTGCGATGGATTCGTAAGTGACCGACCAGGCCGATGCGTGAGGTGAAGGTGCGGTCGCAGTGAGGGCGGGTGTAGTCCTGATCCTTATCCCTGGAGTCAGGGGAGGTGGTGGTAGTGTCGGTTGTTGTGCGCGGGACAGTCCCTTGAGCGGCCGCCGTTGGAGCTGTGGGCGAGGAGGAGGAGGAGGAGGAGGAGGAGGAGGATGGTAGTGGTGGTTCAGAAGAATTGTCAGAGTTAGTTGGCGGCGGAGAGGAGGAGGAAGAGGCGGGCAGGGGGACGATGGTTGGTGCAGTTCGAGAGGCGCAGTTGGCCCGAAGATGTCCAGCAAGTCCGATTCGAGCCCGGAATGTTCGTTGATATCGAGGACACGTTGGAAGCGGTTGTGCGGCGGCGTTGCGTACTGGGCGAAGTTGGGATTTGCGGGCTTCGCGTTTCGCTTTGGCGGCAACGAAGCGATGGGCTTCGTAGATCGCAGCCCCCGTTTTCACTGTCCTCCTCCAGGTCGGGCGGTCGACTGCGAGGTCTTCCCAGCTGGTCGGGTTGATTTGAAGACGCTTCAGGTAGGACTTCAGAGTGCCCTTGTATCGACGAATTTGGCCTCCTTGGCGGCAAGAACCCGTCGCGACGTCTCCTTAGAAGAGGCGTTTGGGTAGTCGTTCGTCCTCCATGTGCACCAGGTGGTCGCTCCAGCGCAGCTGCATTTGTCTCAGCATGGTGTAGATGCTGAGCATTCCCGTCCGTTCCAGCATGCCAGTGTCGGGGATTCGATCCTGCCAGTTCAGCCTCAGGATGCGACGGAGACAACTGAGGTGGAAGTGATTCAGTCGGCGTGCCTGCCTCGTGTACACCGTCCACGTCTCTGCTCCGTAAAGTAGCGTCGGCAGGATGACGGCCTTGTACATCCTCAGCTTCGTGTTCAGTTGAAGACCTTGGCGATTCCAAACTGTGCTTTGGAGGCGACCGAAGACTTGACTGGCTTTCGAGATCCTGTTGGCGACTTCGTCATCGATTTTGGTGTTGCGGGAGAGAGTACTGCCCAGGTACGGGAATTTCCCCACCACTTGCAGTTGGGTCCCATTCACGCTGATTTGGGGCGGCGCGTTGGAGACTGTGACTGAGTGCGGTGGCGGTTGATGCATCACCACCGTCTTCTGCGTGTTGATGACCAGACCGAAGTTCTCGCAGGCGGCGGAGAACAGGTCCATGCTGCGTTGCATCTTCTCTTCCGAGGTGGTGTTCAAGGCGCAGTCGTCGGCGTTAATTCAGGAGATGACCGTCCGTCCTGTAGGCGACGCGGATCCGGGGGGCGTTCGTCGCGGTAGGCGTCCATCAGCATGGCGGAGAACATAAGACTGAAGAGGGTTGGTGTCAGCATGCATCCCTGCTTCACTCCGTTGGTCACTGCGAATGCCGCTGAGACAGCTCCGTTGTCCGCCACTCGCGCCATTATACTGTCGTGCAGCTGACGCACCATCTGAATAATTCGCTCCGGACAGCCGAATTTCTGCATGATCTTCCACAGTCCTTCACGATTCACCGTGTCGAAGGCTTTTGTCAGGTCAACGAAGGTAGAGTACAGGTGGGTCCGCATCTCCTGACACTTCTCCTGAAGTTGGCGGGCGGCAAAGATCATATCCGTGGTCCCACGATGACGACGGAAGCCGCATTGGCTTTCCGGCAGAAGGCCCTGTTCCAGATGATTATTGAGGCGGTTGAGAAGGATGTCAGCGAAGATCTTCCCGGCGATGTTCAGCAAGGAGATGCCGCGGTGATTGTCGCAGACTTGGCGGTTTCCTTTTCGCTTGTATAGGTGCGCGATTGTTGCACCCTTGAAATCTTGCGGGACTTCACCTTGACGCCACATCTCCTGGAAGAGCGCAGTCAGGCGGTCCATGAGTTGGGGACCTCCGTGCTTGTAGACCTCGGCAGGGCTTGCGTCCGATCCGGGTGCTTTCCCGCTGGAGAGCTGCTGCACGGCCCTGATGGTCTCCTGGAGAGATGGTGGGGGGTCGAGATCCACGTTGGTCTCTGCTTGCGGCAAACGGTCGATGGCGGCGTCGGAGATGACGGAGAGGCGATTGAGGACGCCTCGAAAATGCTCGGCCCATCGTTGTAGGATTTGCGTCTTCTCAGTCAGGAGAGTGCGACCGTCGGCGCTGATTAGAAGAGCAGTGCCCTTCATCGGCGGACCGTAGACAGCTTTGATCGCGGAGAAGAAGTTCTTCCATTCGTTGCGGTCCGCGTAGCCTTGGATCTGCTCAGCTTTGCGAGCAGTCCAGGCGTCCTGCATCTCGCGCAGACCTTGCTGAAGTTGGCGGCGACTACGGTAGAAGGCAGCTTTGGTGGCATCAGTGGGGTGATCTAGTAGGCTTTGTGTAGACGGTTCTTCTAAGCAAGCAGATTTCTGATGGCGGCGTCGTTGTCGTCGAACCGTCCTGGTGTTGACGGGGAGCGCGATCAAGGACGGCGAGCGCCGTCGACTGGACCGTGTCTCGCAGTTGACACCAGCGGTTCTCCACGGAGGCGTTCTTGGCAGCGGCGGCGGCGTCGTCGGCGGCGGCGTCGTCGGCGGCGGCAGCGATTGGAAGGTTGTCTAGCCGTTGAGCTAGCTCATTGCTGAAATGAAGATGGTGAGCGGGCAAAGACAACAAGGCAACATTCAGCTTACCTGGGGGTCGCTTACCTTGTGGTCTCCTGCGAGGCTGTAGGCGAATACGCATCTTCGAGATGACGAGGCGATGGTCGGTCCACCTGTCAGCACCCGCGATCGCCCTCGTCACCAGCACGTCCCGCTGATCTCGCCTCCAGACGAGGACATAGTCCAGCAGGTGCCACTGGCGCAACCGAGGATGCCTCCAGGTGGCCTTCTCTCGCTCCGGCAGACAGAAGTAGGTGTTCGTCAGGATGAGGCGGTGTTCTGCGCAGGTGCGGAGAAGCATCAGACCATTGTCGTTTGAGCCGCGGAGACCGTGGGGACCCAGCACTCCCCTCCAGGCAGTATGGTCTTTGCCGACGCGGGCGTTGAAGTCACCAAGGATAATCAACTTGTCAGCCTTCGACACAGTCGCCAAGAGGGCGTGCAGGTCCTCGTAGAATTTGTCTCTTGCGGCGGCGTCGGGGCTGGTCAACGTCGGAGCGTAGACGCTGATGATGGTGGCGAATTTTCCCACACGCCTGAGAGGCAGACGGAGGCTCATCAGGCGATCGTTGATGCCGTGCGGCAAACAGGCCAATCGTCCCACGATGTCGTTCCGGATTGCAAAGGCGACGTCCGCGTCTCGTCGCTCTGCCGTCGGGCGACCGCTCCAGAAGAAGGTGTAGCCGGCACCTACCTCCTCCAACTGACCTTGTTCGGAGAATCGAGTCTCGCTGAGTACGGCGATATCCACCTTGTAGCGCGCCAGTTCCCGGGCCACTAGCGCCATCCTCCGTTCCGGTGGGTTGCTCCTCAGATTGTCTAAAAGGGAACGAACATTCCAGGCTGCCAGAGTGAGTGGACTCACCCTGCCAGTCTGGCGACGAGTGGGACGACGGGAGGGAGGTGGAGAATAAAATGGCGAAGGAGAAGAATAGGCAGAGGAAGAGGAAGAAGAAGTAGGATGAGGCGAGCGAGCAGTGTTGTTGTTATTTGGATTTTGGTTGTGTCGACCGTGAGTTTTACGTCTGCGACCACGGTCAGCCTGCAGACGGACGACGTGGTCCCCCAGCAATTTTTAGGCCAGCTTTTCCAGGCCCCCTCGGAAGAGAAGCAGTGTCCCCCGCCTCAATAGGGCTGCTTGATGTGCCGGTGCGGCCGAACTCCAATGTGGGCCACGAGATTTTCTTGGCAGTGGAAGAACGACTCGAATTTGCCAATGGCTTACGACATCGCTGTAAGCCCACGGTCTCCTACGGTGCACCAGATGGGCGCGTGTCAGCGATGCCGATTCGAATATCCATCCCACCGGCTGACCAGCGGCGTATCAGATGGAGCCTCTTCACGACTGTGCCGACACGGTGTTCCATCCGACCAACCGTCCAACGCAGTCCGCAGTACCCTGTGCACGTGGTACAACGCGCACCGGGAGTAACTGCCCTCACCTGGTTTAGCCCGCCGGTCGAGGCGGTTGCCCGGGGTGTGGCCGCTGAGCAGAGCCCAGCTACGTGGAGCCACAGGTCAGAGTTGGGTGACAGCAAATGGACGCTAGGCGTAGTCTCACCTGCAAGCAAATGAGCGACCACTACGACCGTCACGTGAACCCACCGCTGACACCCCTACACCCCGCCAGCATACACACACACACACACACACACACACGACAGTCCGACCGTCGTTGCTGACCATGTCCACCATGTGCTCCATGCCAGGATGAGAGCAGTGAATATGATTTGTAAACGATGGCAGACTCGCAGAGCATCTGCCGCACTCTCTCCGTCCCCACCTGGATCCAGTGTCAAGACAGAATCAAGAAGATCGGACGTTGGAAAAGGACACAGGTGTCTGGCTGATCCTCAGAATGTATAAAGGAGAACGAACTTTCTGGGGTGCCAGAGTGAGCGGACTCGCTCTAGCAGCCTGTGGGGTTGGGCGGAGGGGAACGGAAGAGTGGTTGTTGTTCGTTGTACTGTTTCGACCACGAGTTTCGCATCTACCAGCCACGGTATACTAGCAAATGGCGTGGTTCCCCAGTATTTGTTTAGGTTATCTTTTCTAGCTCCTTCCCCGCGAGGGAGTAAGCAGTGATATCCCTAAATACGGTTGTTTAGACATTCGAGACTGACGACGAACGCCAATATGAGTCATGGCTTTGTAATGGGCGAACCATGTTGGTGTGGGTCGTCCTCTCCGTAGGACTTTTGAAATAGAAGGGGAAAGAGGAGAGCGGTGGGAAGGGGTGGGGGATGATGGGGTGGGAACGGAATTTCCGGATGTTCGGACGCACACAACACCGGATAGCTTCATCCGGTTTAGCCCGCCGGTCGAGGCAGTTACAGAAGTGAGGCCGTTAGGCAGAGCCTACTTTTGGAAACCACAGATGAGAGTTGTGTGCCAGTTATGGACCGTGAGGACAGGTGCGACCATCCACTCGTGCTCGTGTGTCCCTAGACGGACACCCCTACACCCTGACTCATCCATTGTTGACTAAGTCTAGTCATAAAAATTTCAGACCTTTATAAGAAGAAGAAGAAGCGATCGCTGGAACAAGGACTTTACACGCCTTACTTTTCGGATTCTCGCTTGAACCCATCATCAGAGACAGTGCCAGTACACAGGAAGTGGCTTGTATCGGCAATTTGATTAGGCGTGACGCGCTCCGATCTACCTGACAATAGGAAACGTTTGCTCTTCGAGAGGCCTCTACTTATTCGCAGATCCGCTTTCTGAACAGGTGTCTCGATAACGTGTTGCCGAAGTGTGTTTCATACAAATCTCCAGTAAAAGCGGAGCTGGCGAGACGCGCAGTATTTCAGCACGGAAGACATATGATCCGCTTGCTCTTTCAAGATTGCCATGCGAGGCTTCGCAAATACCGTCAGATAATTGACCAAGAGAATGCCAAATGCTGCGAGCTCGTAGGGAGAACGACACAAATGTTCTTCAACAGAAGGGGAATGAACGAGCCTGTGAGCAGAGAGCTATACGCGATGCAGCACTGGGGATCAAAGTCCATAAACTGCCTGATACAACGTCATCCAGAGACGGCACATCGGTACACAACCTGTCGTCAAAGGAGCTAACGAAGGAGCAAGTACAGGTTGTACGGCACGAAGCCTCATTCAACATAGCTGATGCCAAAGATGTCAACATGATTGCAGCAGTGGAATCGGTCATTAATCAGACGGGAAGCGGCGGAGGAGACGAAGGACCTCATCCGACACCAAGCTTCGTCCCTCCTTATGATTTACAAGTCGCGCGAAATACTCCTAAAGGTTGAACGCGATGCACTAAGAGAACTCAAGGCCGACAAGGACATCGTCATCGTGCGCGCGGAGAGAGGGCGTTCCACCGTCGTACTGGACAGAACAGACTACCTTCAGGTGGCCAAAAACCTACTGGAGGATCGCCGGTTTTATGTCCCATGTGAAACCAACCCCATAGAAACGCTGACACGCAAAATTAATGCGACACTGTTGGCACTGGAGAACTCGGGTGCAATAACACCGACCGACGACGCATGGCGAGAGCCCAAGAAACGGTCTTGGCCCGATTCTATGGTCTACCAAAGGTGCACAAGGAGGGCGCTCCTTTCCAGCCCATTGTATCGCTTAAAGGCACTCCAACGTACGGACAGGCAAAATGGCTGCTTCGACGCCTCAAATTTCTGACCGTTGGTGCGGGCACCACCGTCTGTTCGTGAACACAATTCCTGGAGAAGCTTAAAGGAGTAAGTCTCTTGCCAAACGAGGTCATGGTATCTTTTAATATCACGTCTCACTTTACTCCTATACCCCAGGATCTGGCAATCGAGACCGTCGAGCTACTCCTACGAAGCAAATACAATGAAGCAGAGAATAGTCTCGGACATGCCCAAGTCCGTCAGCTCCTAAAGTTCTGTCTCAGGACGTACTTCACGTTTGACGGAACAATATACGAGCCAATGGCCTCGCCGATTTCGGGATTCATCGCCGAGGCGATCCTACAGCGGTAAGAGTCGCTGGTCTTCCAACACCACAGACCGAAATTCTGGGTTTGGTATGTGGACAATACCTGTGTCGTCATCGAACGGGATCAGGTGCTAACGTTTAAAGAACTTTTCAACAGCGTCTTCCCCGACATACAATTTACGATGGAGGAGGAAGAGAGCAACCAGCGGGCATTCCTTGATGTCCTCGTTCTTGATGAAGGGGAGCGCGGTTAGGTACTATAGGTATGCGGTAGCATTGCGACTGCATCCTATAAATACTGCCAATTCCTGTGCACGAGTCACTCGTTTTCGCCGCCGTCTCTGATGATGGGTTCAAGTGAGAAACCGAAACGTCAGGCAAATAAAGCCCTTGTGCCAACGATCGCTTCTCCTTCTTCTTCTTCTTCTTCTTCTTCTTCTTCTTCTTCTTCTTCTTCTTCTTCTTCTTCTTCTTCTTCTTCTTCTTCTTCTTCTTCTTTTTCTTCTTCTTCTTGTTAACTAGTTCCTGGAACTCACATCTTCGCTTTTATCGGCAGTTCATACCTTATTAACCCATTTGTTCTCCTTATCATCATTGTCCTCGTAGACATGTCCACTCCCAAGACTGAAACAGTGCACCCACCAGGAATGCAGTCTGATGCATAAACATCAGATGTGGTATCTCATTGCAACTAAGGAGGACTTCGCCCCTTTTGGAGGGGGGGCTTAGTCCACATGCTTTGAACTCAAGCTTGCTACCCTCTGATAAGGCAGCAGAGCTAGAAACTGCTCGGTCATCGCTGACCAACCTTTCACCATGCATACCGAAGCATACGTGCGAACTTGGGACAGGATGGAGACCTGGCCGCTACGATGTTAGGACCTCATTCGATTCCTTTGCAGTCTAGTCACTTCTGGCCTAGATGACACAATTTCTTACGATAAATCCACCAACTATTACCCTTTTTAGATAATCTCACGTAGCACAGACCGGCATAGACTAGGCATTATTTCACTTGATCTTGATACGACTGTTATTGTATTTGATCCTGCTGTACCCGACAATATTATTCATGATGTCTATTTTTACATGGAAATGTGGGGTAGTGATAAGTGAACTAAAACACTTCTTCAACAGTGAAGACCAGATATTAATGGTTCAACCACTACGTCGAAAACATGGCAGACCGTGTACGTTTTCTTGAGAGACCGCCTTACCATCGCCACCAATGAAGGAAAAGGACCGGGCGGGGTTGAAAAAGGGCCGCCAGACCGAACAACCCCTTCAGAGGCTCAACCACTGCATCGTGGTGATGACTCATAACGCTCGCAGTCGACAAGCCCGCCAAACATCCCCTAGAGTTCGAGACAGTGAAAGAGAAAAAAACGATCGGCATGAGATCGACTAGCCCGGCCCACCACCTCTGTTTTTGTCCCGAAAAGCTCATTTGTCGCGTCGACAGCGGCAGATCGACCACGATCTCGGAAACGCCAGCCTTCCGATAAACCCGTTTCAATGAACGCCTCTTATTTTCCACTTAATATATCATTGCGCTCATAGGATGAACAATGGGCAGTGTGTTCAGACCATTACAACCATCATTCTCGGTTTGCTTGGTAAATCCCAATATTGCGGAGAGTCTTGTTCAAGACGCAATGCGTTTAAACCACGTGAAGTACTGTTCCTGCCTAACTGTTGTTGAATACTCTCACTGTCTGCGTGCGTCGTCTAGCATTCAGACACAGAAGAGGCTTGGCAAACATAGGTCGATCTTTATAGTAATCGTACTCTGACGTTTGGCAGTAACCCAATGCGAGGATATTTAACAACACCTACTCCTTCCAAGTTGTCGACCGTCAATCATATCCTTTTTAAGGATGCGGCTCAGCTATGGAGAAGACTAACAGGCAAACTGCCCACCCAGCAATATCAAAACCACGTATGCCGTTTTCCGGGATTTGAGTAATTACGTAGAAGGATTGGCTGGACGTCCGACCGAAATCTGGCTGTTGTTAGAAGTTGTTAAGAGCTAGAAGTCGACACTGTTGGCAAGAAAATAGGTTTCGATCCTAGAAAAATTTTGGCCGATGTATCATCTGGCCGTACTATCTGCTAAACGGACGAACAAGCAAACGGCAGTGTTGTTCTAGAACGACAAAACAGAGTCTTCAGTCGCTGGCAAGTGTGGCTTCTGCCGGTAGGGCATTCAGTCATTTTAATATTCAGCCGGTTCATTTAAGTCCAGTTCGGACTCAAGTTTGAATTTTCTCACTCTGAAGATGAAGATGCGATCACTGGGACTTCTTCATCTTCTGAACTGCTACCTGGGACTCGCCTGTTCGCTTCTATCAGCATTTTCTCACTCTTTTATACCTATTCTACTGAAAAATCTGGTGAATGAGAACACGAGAGAAGCTGTATGAAGGAAGTCCACGGAAGTGCAATTTCCAGTCCAATGATAGCAGGTATATGCCTTTAGTCTTTTTCAGATTGACGAAAAATCTCATTTAACGATATCACAGATGACGGGCTGGAGAACGATCACTTGTGCTGAAATGTCCTCGGGTCAATAATGTTAAGAAATTATTTCTGTTTCTTGAGGACATTATGATCATACTCGTCCATGGGGAATTTAGTTCAACAACCCAGGAGAGGTGACTGAGTGGTAAACGCAGTCTGGATTTTGCGGGGTCCAGTCCTTGACTTTTCCGTTTATATCTGCCCGATGGTGGAAAATCCTCACTACGTCCGGAAAGCAAAATGATAGTAACAGTTATAAGCACTTTGCCCCTGTCGGCCTTTATCCTGTGGACATGACCAGTGGCAAACGAATGAAAGGGACCTTCCAAAACCATTTGCATTATGTCACGCTGCAAATGGGACCCTAGATTACTGACATCACTTCATTTAAGGGGGGTGAAAACCATGCAAATTCTCCCAGTTACTTGAAAAATCACCCTGATATTGCTGCGTTGCCCGAACACACTGTCATTCTTCAGATGGAATACCCTTGACAATTTAACTGAAGGAAATAATTGTATACCGCATCGGCACATTTTAGTCCTTTAAACGGGGCCAATGAGTGTCTGTTCAGAAGTAACTGCTGCATATATAGCGTGATTCATTGCGATATTCAGAAGTTCATGACAAATTCGATTTCGCGACTGACAGGGGCGTTTAAATAACATTTTTATCTGGTATTTAGGTTCAAGCGATTGAGAAGAGAAAGGTAGTCAAAGAACACGGGTTGCGATCAATGGGTTCTTTGAGTGCCGCGTAGACGATGTTGGACAGGATCGACATAGAGCCCAGGAGTTCTCGCTCCACGTGTCAACTGCGTTTGCTGTCGCCAAAATACGTCATCAGAGCTGTCTTGAGGACTACGTAGTAGTCAACGTCCAGAGTCAGTCAGGTACCACAAGGTAGAACTTGAAAATTTTTTTTCTGTGCACTTTTGTTTGTCACGTCAGCATGCGCTCGAAGCAAGTGGTATCGATATCAAATTCGATTATTCTATGTGCTGTGAGTTTGCCGTATACAATTAAATTAGAATTTTGCATTGCATGGACCTCTCACCTTGACCGTCGCGAACGATGATGTTCACTGTCTTCCACTGCGTGGTGGGCGCAGGAGGGTGGACCTAATGCATGGGAATACGGACATTACTCCTGTTCCTCGTCGGTTATTCTTTGTTGACTTGCTTCGCAGGAGTTTATACTTCCGGAAGTGGTGGTGCTGCAGCTATCCAACTGCCGCCTTAAGTCATAACTTTGGCCGTTTCACCAGAATAGAAAATCACTTCAGGTTTCGCTTACCGCTTTCGGCTGGCTTACGAGAAGCAACTAGGTCGTCTTAAAGGGGAGATGTCTCCAGAACCCAGATGACCAGTGACGGGAAGTGACGTCAGCTCACAAGTACCGGGTCCTTATACTCGGCCTGGTCACATTCCTCGCAAAAAGATGACAACTATGAAAGCGAATAACTGATTGAATCATGATCCTCTGGCGCGCAGTCGAGCAATAAAAGCAATAACCCCTCAGAGTACACTTCTTTAAGACACACCATCGTACAGCCCTTATACTAATTGTCGCACTTTACCTGTGTCCTGCCCACCACTTGAGCTACGATCCGGCAGCAAGATCTTAGTGTGGTTGCTGTCCTTGTGTGACCAATATCCGTTTCAATCCTTAATGACGGACCCGGGTATAAATCCAGCCCATCAGATAATTACACCCCTTATTCCTATCCGCGAGGTTACTTCCGCTAGAGGTTCATTTTTAATGAAAAATTTTGCTGCCATGTTTAGAGTCGCCAGCATCTCAAAACTGCTCGTAACCCAAGGTTACTTCGTTAACTGGAGCTTGTGATGCATGTTTAAGTTCGTAACTGTGAAATAGCTTTTTTGTAGCTTCAGGCAAAGATCATTTGCTTCAGCTGGGGATTGCAAGAAAATGAAACTTTGGTGATGGCAAAATGTTTTATGGATTTAAACACCAGAAATGTCCCTACCTTCTGTTATTTGTATGACGACCTCTTTGATCATCTTCTTTAAGTAGCGACCCAGTGGTTGAAAGGCCTACTTCTTCTAGTTGGGTGTCAAAATCTGAAGCATTCAGCCCTGTTGTAAAAACGAAATAACAGAGGAGTAGAGAGCATAGTACAATCTTGTCCATTTTATCTTGCTCAGTTAGAAACCAACGTTTGCTAAATGTAAACGCATTTTTTAAATAATAGCATTTTCAGTTACATCTATGAAAGCACAACTTGATAGGTGAATGCCGATACAATGACCAATCACAAGAACGTATCTTTACAGCATTCAGTGGAGCTTGTGACCAGCCATTTCAGCAGCACTAGTGATGACCGAAGCACACTCATCCGTTTGCCTTACCGTATGCGTTCATGTGCACCAGAAGGTAAAGGTTTCAAGTAGAACAACAGTTACCTTTGTTTATGCCAACTTTCGGAGGTAAGACTGAACTTCTTAGTGCAACGCGGAACGACATAAACAATGCGGAATCGGGGACGTCTTTATGTCTGACCTGACACATGACTGCTACCTAGGGAGATGGTTATGCGTGCGTATATTTTAAACCTGTCTCCACGTTGACAACTTGACTTTGTAGTTTGCACGGAATTAACTAGCTGCAGCGAACGCATTAGGTCGTTGCCACCTATAGAATACAGCTTAAAAGTTGAGCTTGATTATATTAAAATGCCGGTGCGTATGCGATATCTCAAGGTTGTAGGCAATATGGGTATCTGAACTTCCACGCTTATCGCCAACATTTTGATACACTTTCAGACTAGTTTCTCAATTCGCTGACACTCATCAATCTAATGTCGCGGATGCAAAGTTTGCCAAAGAAATTCAGACATCTGGAAGGTAATGTTCTTGTTCTTACCCGTCAATCCTCAAGCGCTCCTCGAATTGCTGGGACCCAAAAATAATATGTTATTCACGAACCCGCATTCTGCAGAATCCTTCATCAATCTGCTAGGGGGGCTCCTATGTTGTGTATCGTACCTGTAATTGGCGGTAAAAATCATTCTTCCAGCCTTTATAGATTTCATGCATTTGGGTCTATTCTTAAACTGTCGGTCAATAAATTATCTGTGGAAATCATTAACATGCAGTTAGAATAATCGAAATGTAGTCAACATCAAGTATTTACCTTTATCTATTGCGTGAACTATGGTTGTATTTTGTGTGTGCCTAAGGGTTCCGGAGTCTAAAAATAGTGTATGAAATTTACTATCGTTCTAGAAAGCACAGCAAGTAATACAGTCCCTATCGAGACTGAGATTGGCGGCGCCGTGAGATTTCAGAGTCGGAAATTCATTTCTGTTAGCTCTTCTATAAAAAGTATTTCTAACATAAGGTAACTTACATTATTTTAAATGTGTGCAGTTGAGACATCCCGCTTTCTACCAGTCTCGATTAGTAACAAAGCCGGTCAAAAACATCCCAAAATTATAGTCAATTTTCTAGAATATGCACGTATAAAAATCTTGATGTTTTCAGAAGTTTTTTCGAGCTTTGATTGCAGCCTCCGAAATGGGTTTTCCATGTTTAACTCAGACCCTTCAGTTCGAAGCCGGATCTGACTGCAATCAATTTCCGTGGAAAATCGCATCATTTTATCCGCCTTTTACGTGTAAAGTTGCTGTACCATATTCTGACCAGCGTTACTATTTAAAAGCCTGGACGGTTTCCGCCGAGGTGGAATTACAAAACACACAAGTAACTGTTCTTATGATAAAAGATGGCATACTACACTGGGTTTCTGATTAGGCTACCAAGTCAATGAAGACCTTACGAAATTCCTCGTTTAACTGGATGCAACGTAAATCAAGAAAGACGATATTAGTTTCTTTAGCAAATTGATATGAACACCACGGTTTATGGTCGAGCAACAATTAAACTGGTATTGTGCGTGGATTTAAATTCCAGGCATCGTGGGGTGTCTGATTTCTTTTCTGAAAATAAGTGCTTAGTTCTGCAGTATATGCGGTCCGTTTTTATGCTGGCATATCCTACTTCGTAAAAACAGTCAGCTTTTAAATGACGTTTTATGGACAGTAAATGCTTACTGGTAATTCTGAAGGCGATGTCGCAAGCCAAATACTTGCTTTTTACTTCAGTCGGTCATTAGGGCACACTGGAGACATCACTTAGCCGGAAACAAGGCTCATAAATGTCCACTCCAGTCTTAATTATGTTTGTAAATAATTCTTCTTGATGTTGTGCGACCACATGCGAGGACCGCAGACCGGGGAGCTATAGCAACATGGAAAGCACCTATGTGCCCTATTCTAGGTCATAGGGACGAACTCCACCCCAATGTGGCCTTAAATATTTTCGACAACAGTAAACAGCCCGTGGATGAACTAGCATAGTGCGAAAACAACTGAGCTCTAGACCTGGTCCAAAACTTCGTCTTTCTTTGTCTGGGGGCGGGCTGCGGTTAGATGATGACGACAAATAAACTAAAAATTGTTGTTCTGTCCGATTGTAACCTTGGTAGTTGTACCTGCAGAGTGGTTGACATTTGATTTTAGTGCACGCCGGTTTGCAAGCTGTTGAATCCGAGACAGTTGTGTGCGCGAGGTATTTTCACGCCGACAATTTCAAGAAAAACTGTTAAAATGGAATTAAGTGACAGATTTTACCCATTTGTCTGCAGCTATGAAGATACAATAACCGTCTGTCTTGCCTTCCAAAAAGTTTGTTGACTAACCGAACAGCATTATTTCCACTCCAAGGACATAGTAATTCTCCATAAACTGAAACCCACACACTATCAAGACATACTTTAGCGTTTCTCTGAACACAACCTGACGGATCCTCTTTTGAACTTTCAGCAGATAATGGCAAGGTCACAACAAACCGACTTATTTCTCTTCATCTCGATACGGTCGGGATAGTTTTTAGAAATGTAAGTTTATCCGGAAGGCAAATAGCAGTCGCCCGCATTAGCCAAGATTTCGGCTTCTCTGACTTACTTTGAAATAATTTAAAACATGCTGATGTGTTTAAGCAACATCTCACAGTGGAGTATACACAGATTTATAATAAATGAAGACCTCGAGAATGGTGACGACAGAAAGAAAGCTTCTCAAGAATCCACTAGTCTCGAAACCTGATTTGAGATAGGCTGCGCTCGAAACTAAAGGAACAAGCCCTGGATGATTATCATCACATCGGAAATTATACGAATGCAAAAATGTGGAGATTCACCAGAAGATGGGTTTCGGAACACCGAGGCTTTACCAAAGGAAGTCAATCGTGTTTTTCGTTGCTTCTTATGTAGTGTATGACATGGGGGTTCTATAGAAGACCCCAGAGGTTGGTGCCATGTCGTTCGAACGCCTCAACTTCACTAAGACTTGTTAGTAACTCCCGCGAAGGTTCTATTAGGACAAGGAATTGATAATAGTCTACGGTGGTTTCTAGAACAACTGCGTTTCCTAACAGTCGCCTCTAATTATGTGATGGCTGCTCTTCAGGTTCTATCACTCGACGACCACGAGAACGTCCAGGTGGAACAACGCTACCTTGTTTAACCTCTTAGCAATGAAAATGACATCATCCGGTGTGAGTCTACCCGCAAAGAAAATCTATTGATTGTTGACCACTTAGTCTTCACCTTTAACAAATGGTCTTGGTGCGGAGCGCAGTAAATCCCACAGTATTACTCGACGGCATTACATCAAATTCTATAGGACTGCTCGGCGGCTTGTCTCCTATGGCAGGACAGCCCAGAAGCCACCTTTTTATTTACCTCTATTTTCTCTTTCGTGTAGACGGTTAAGCGTCATCAAAACAGAATTCGCTACACATAACTTGATTGGAATACGTTCTGCTATATCTGGATGGGTTTGTATTTCCGTGGCGAGGTCTAGCGGAGGAAATAACAAATTATTTTGATGTTCGGTTATCGGTTAGGATCTCTGATTTCTGTCAGGATATGAAAGATCAAGGTGTCTGGCGCGTGGGTAATTTGAAAACACTCCACATTTGACCGCTCATCCGCTTCTCAAACGTGAGCCATTGTCGCGGACCGGGCGCTTCCTGGTTCCGACGCACGAAGACACTTTATTAAGTGGTCTGGCCACACTGTTGAACAGGCGAGGAACTTGCCGGATCCAACATTCTTGCACGCGGTCCATATAGGCGCTGATGACAAGGAGAGCAAATTAAAAAGTTGTATGTGCCTAAATCAGACCTGGGAGGGATGAAGAAGCGGGATTTCCGGAGTTCAGAAATGGAAAGATGGCGGTTGCTGAGGCTTTGGTCATTAATCGTAGATCAGCGGCTATGATGGTTTTCATATCGCCCATGGTGGAGGCGGCTAAAACAGTACTTTGGATAGGCAGAATGTTATTACCGAAAAAGACAAGTGAGACTGGATGCTGAATGAAGTGTAAGCTTCGTGGCTTCGCTGCTTAAAATAATTGCTTGTCATCAGATATTGACAAATAATTGTAGCAACTTAAATTATTGGAAGGCAGTATGGACATTGTCCTGTGCGCGTTCGGGTTCATGAGACCCACACTTAACGCAACCAATCAGTATGTTTAGGCCACCGAATGCCGAGTCATTTACTACCAGAGCTTTCCACGTTGGCCAGGACACTGAGCGCGCAAATGGCCAGCACAGAGGCAAACGACCGCTAACCTAAACAAACACGTCTGAGCGCACACGTGGACCTCTCTCTATCACCTACACGCACGCACGCACGCCCAGAGAGCGTTGTCTTCAGTTGTCATATTAAGGACGTCTGTCATACTTGTCACATTTGGCGTACTCTAGACAGAACCGTGAAAGTGTCACCAGTCAAACTATTACAATGCTATTACAGTCTTTCATCCCATGGAGGCCACCCCCACAGCTCGGGATGCTCCTTATATTGTCTCTACTCCTCATCTTCCTCCTTCCAACGGGACTTACGGGCCCACATCAGCGTTTGACTACGGAATGTTACACGCAGAATGGGCCCCCCTACAACGGCACCCTGAACGTCACGGCAACTGGGGAGCCATGCCTACCTTGGAGTGACTTTGCCCACCTCCGGTTGCGCAGCAATTGGAACATGAGTGTGCTGAAAGAGAATAAGAATTACTGCAGGAATCCGGACGATGATCCGCGTGGTCCCTGGTGTATGGTAACGAGGTCCAAGTATGGAACTTGCGCTATTCCGCATTGTGGTAAGTATGTCGCCAAAAATTATTTTTCCTTACAGTCAAAGCCTGCATAACCGCCATAAAAACACAAATAAATGTATGTCGTAAATGCCCTATTTATCAGGAATTTAGATAAGATAAACATGTATGCATATTTTTATTATAGATCAACAACACCTGTGTATGTGGCAATTATTCTTTATCTAATGGAGTGTTTGGGACCCCAACAACTATCTAAATAGGGTTCTTCACAACCTTCCGTCGACATAAACTACTGGCAACGCGATTTTTTCCCAGTTGTGCAGCGCTCGGGCTCAACAGGCCATTAAACCCCTTGCAGTCACGCATGTGCGATAATCTCCACGCTTTTGGAAGTTATCCCGGATGTATATGTCAGTTTAACCGTCGAAACCGATGATGCCTACCGTGTGCCCCATAGATAGGTAGGCGCAGAGCGATGACTTCCGCGTAAATTAGTTTACAATGATAGCAACCATTCTCTTGCCAATAAATACTTGTATACTGACGATTCAACTCCGCAGGTCAACGCAAGTATTCTGGTAATTTCCTTGGATATTTTTTAGAAAGATGAATCTTCGTCCTCCCGTCTGAAAGTGGTTGTACACAGTTTGTCTCTTGGTGGCCTTCTAAAAGGAATCGGTTCCAATTGACACCAGATTTTTAGCCAAATTGAGATTGAGCAAATTGGTTATTGTCTTGTACTTTTTCATAGATAACCACATAAGGATTGACAGCCTGACAGTTTCAACTGCGGACATAGATACTCATCGTTATTTATTACTGGCTATACTAGGAACGTTTAGCTAAAACTGTTTAGCAGGGTAACTGCGCCTGCAATATTAATAGTACACAAGTACTAAATTTGAGTCATAGTGTCGTCTTAAGGTAATTTTGGACCTAAATGATCAGGATGGTTAAGAAATCGTCAAAAAACAGTACACCGAGTAAAATCTCACAATGGAGTTAGACGAAACTCTCGAAATTCTAGGTTAGAACACTCTGTGCGTTAGATGTCCTTAATTATGTTTCCTTGTTATCTTCATTAACCCTCTTTATTAAGCACAAGGTTCCAGCCATGCTAGACATATCGTTTTGTCTTTTTTACCAGCGTTGTTGACTAAGCGTTCCCAGCCCGCCGATAAGGCCTTAAATAGGGACCCTATCCTCACAGTCGAAGATAATCTGTTTAAAACTAATGATACAGTGAGTGACCGATCTCATGAAATGTTGGCTAAAATTCTAAAATGCGTTTTCGATTAGGAAGGATTACTTGATCGCGGTTGTAATACTGATTATCTTGTGGCATACTCTTATAACATTTCGGACTTGGCAGGATGTCGGCTTTTAAATGCACTCCTTTTTAATCTCATGTAGAACGCGTGCTCGGGAAAAAATGACTACTTAAGTAGCATGCATTTTTCCCATTGATTTTCGGTGGTCTTGGAAATTCAAATATATTTTATAAAAACCATAGACAAAATATGCTTTCTTTTAGTCAATTAATAGAGAATCACGTCTTCTTTATATTTTATACGTAAGGAAAGAGTATAATTAGGTTTTAAAAAAGTTTTCCAATTGCCGAATAATTTGGAGCCTGATTATTCGTTGCATTAGCGCTTAGTGATTTCACTCTACAAGGTGCATTCGTTCCGCGTAAAGAAAATCACATATTTTTTTACGCCATTAAAGAGATATCATACAGAGTCCATAAAATTTTGCAATGGATGCGGACCATGTTGTACATTCCATGAGGAGCAGTGGTAAACGACCAGGTACGATGCTATGTGAATGGACATTTCGCGGTCTCAAAAAGTCTCATAATTAGAAACTTTTTTAAAACCTAATTATACTCTTTCCTTACGTATAAAATGTAAAGAAGACGTGATTCTCTATTGATTGACTAAAAGAAAGCATATTTTGTCCATGGTTTTTATAAAATATAGTTGAATTGCCAAGACCACCGAAAATCAATGGGAAAATGCGTGCTACTTAAGTAGCCATTTTTTCCCGAGCACGCGTTCTACATGAGATCGAAAGGGAGTGCATTTAAAAGCCGACATCCAGCCAAGTCCGAAATGTTATAAGAGTATGCCACAAGATAATCAGTATTACAACCGCGACCAAGTAATCCTTCCTAATCGAAAACGCATTTTAGAATTTCAGCCAACATTTCATGAGATCGGTCACTCACTGTACGTTTAAGTTAGTTATTTTCCTCGCTGATTATTTCATTCTTTGTAAGCGATCATTTGTTTTTCATTCGTCTTTTTTCCACAACATTGTAATATATCCACTGCATACAAAATGATAACTCTTTCCATCCCTTAGTCTTCCATTTCCGTTCTCAAATAGAGAAAAGTTAGAGCACTACAATGGTCTTAGTTTCAGGTGATGTTTAGCCAAATGATTCGGATGTTCTTGCTTCCTTTGCAGACATGTTTACAACCTGAAAAGAACCGTGAAAATGATTAGTTAAAGCGAATTCCAAAGTTATTTTCGTTATGTGTTATAGGCTTGGGATAGGCCGAGAAATTACTAAACAGTTCTGTTTGTGGGTTATACACAAGTACATCCTGTTAGAAAATTCGAGCCGATAAGATTTGTCAAGGATAATATTAGGATTTGTCCGTGTCCTTGTCTGTAAACATGTTCATTCTTAATTAATTTACTCATAATCTCATATCGGATTTCTTGGCACTTCTATACTATTCGTAGAGAAACGAGCATATTTCACTTATGCATGTCAAGGTGCTTATTTGAACCCCAGTTGTGGTCTTCAAATCCGAATGGATTTGACCAAAACATTAGACTGCAGCTGTCCGGCAATAATAAAAACGATTTTTAACACCGTATTAACTAAAATTATCTATCACTTTCTATACTCTTGTACGTCATGATCAGAACAGCTTAATGCCTTCCCTTTGCTGGCACCAATCCCCTAAAATTTTGCTAAGTGCCGCATGCGGTAACACAGCACATCGTAACTATTGTTTTCAGATTATAGACAAGTTAGATGTTCAGTTGATTTCGTCCCTATTCAGTAGTCATTGCTGAACTTTTGTCTTCATCAGGATAAGAATTAGTTTAAATGGTGTTATTCATGCTACGTGTCTTTGCGTTATGCATGTGCGTAGGATGACTTGTAACATTTAAGTCTCCGCATGTAGCACCGCAAAAATCATGGCGTTCAGTTCCGCTTAAGGATAACGCGGCATACAGAATGTAATTCAGTATGGAAATTCTTCCTTGCGACCCCAACATAACGATTAATATCGAGTAATTCTGAACGAGTGACTGAGACGTTTCAGAGGTAGTCCATCGCCTAAGACGTCTGGTAGTCTAAATGTTCAAGGTCATCCGCCGACGGAAATTTGCATCTGTTAGAAGTTTCTATGCTTATAGATCGATCTATTGCATGTTCAAACAATTAAAAGCTGTGTTTACTGCATGCTCAATCTATAAAATTTATTCTTTTTCCTGGAAAATCATGATGGCTCACGGCGATTGGATTTTCAGGGCTACTCGGAAACTCTTGTTAAGTCGAACGTGCGTGTGTACAAAGTCAACATGTTTGGCGGCCAGATCAGACGCAAAGGCAACACGCATGGGTCATCCATGTACTCAAATGAATCTCCTGCAATGTGAACCGTAAATATGCTTCCACATTGTCAAAAGACAATGCGAAATTAACGTGAAACTTAGGTGCCCTTAGAACTGTGCTATTAGAGGACCGAAACTGAGTAGAGTGTTGATAAATAGACAGATCGGCATAGTAGAATGTTTTTTGAGTGCGAAATCGCGCTCGAGAGGGAATGTTCATTCACCGGACTCAAATGTTTTCATGATCCTGAATATTCCGAATGTTAGACTTATTGAACATACCTGGAGGGACTAGAAATCTTCAAATGATGCCAACTTCGTGAATTTTCACTGACGGCTATCGACGTTGACTGACAAGCCTCGTAAAATGTACGAGTAACTGTTGTACGAACAAGAATAGCATGTGAAGGGCCTTGGGAATATGAACCCTCCGTTCTACTCTTTTAGGCTTAACTTCCCCTACGCTTTGAACTTTTTCGTCAATGTCATGCTTGTTTGGTGCACCTTAAAGTACTACGACTGATGACCTCTTCCTAAAGCTAACGTTTCGTAAGCTCAGATATGAACATTCCGATGTAGCTTGTAGGCAAAATACCATGCATATTATTTTCGCCTCAAGATCTGGTGAGCATTTTTATGGTATCGACCAGCAAACTAAGGACTTCTAATCATGCCCTTCATTTTAGAACACTTGGTCGATTGTTATGAAGGTAACGGTGAAGATTACGTTGGCGACGTGAACCAGGCTGAAAACACTGAGGTGAGTTTTCAATTTAACCAATCAAGTACATTAGGAGCGTTCGTCTTTTAGATTTCTATGACTTTTGAAACCAATTTTAAGTTTTGCTGGTGCAAAATAATTTTCTTTTTTTTCGAACACGAAAGTACTAAGATAGCTTCGGTTTGAAAACCAATGCTAACTTTCTTTGTTCTCGTGGAATCACCCATAATATTCGGCTGTATTGATTCTACTGTGCATGAGTTGTGATTTAAAATTTGTCCTGCTTTAAATAATTTTTCTCATTGGGGTAATACTTCATTACCGATGTCCAAATAACACACAAACCTATGCCTTTCACTTTCTGTGGGTGGGTCCAGGCATCAAGAGGGCTTCTTATGTGGACAAGATATCTCTCTGTGATTTAAGATAAAATTGTAGGTGTATGAAACCTCATTTTACCACCACATTGGTCAAAATAGGTCTATAAACTTCTCAATGGGAATGCCTTATTCAAAGATTGACAGCGAAATAAGGTCAGATGTGGTTGTAAAGGTAATTTTCGAACGGCCGAGAAGGACATTAGGTAACTGGAACCAGACCTTTTCATGCACATATCAAGAGGTGCAATTTCCAAAACCTACTTTGTAGGAGTTCATATCGCGTGCTATTAAAGTCGCAATAATGACAAATGGATGGTTGGCTGTTAGCAAACCTTCGAATATAATTATTAAATTGAAACAAATATTTCAACAGTAAAGTGCTGTGAGGAAAAGCCTTGGCCGTTTCTGATGGCTGGACGGTACAAATACTGAGCGGCAGTTTCTGCTTTCCTCTTTCTGAAGGCATTTTTAAACCTCATTTGGTGTCCAAATGCAGAATTTCCTCGCGAATAAAAACAAGCCATTCTCAATCGTTAGGGCATGTTTAGGGTTGCTGAGTGTTCTCAGGTAGTCCTTTTGATACAACATTCAACTGTTTATTAATACGTGTTGCACACAATGTTTAAGGGCACTATAGTGACCGCTTATATCTCATTGACCTCACCAGTCTATGATGCCTTTAGGTATTTATATATATCTATATATATCGACAAAGAATGAGCCCTTTGGTCAATTCAACAAACTTTATGTCGTAAATTTTCGACGCTGGTTCCCCAGGTCGTCGTCAGGCCTGTAGTAAGTGTGAAAACATTTAAAATTTAAACATGTCCTAAAAATCGATGTTGCTCTTTCAGTGCTAAGGATAGGTCGATGCTGTGGGCTGACGTCACGTTCTGACTGGCTGTTTGCTTTTCCATTGCCTTTGAGATTTGTGTACATGGCGTCCAGATGGATGCGCCGATTGTTGCATGAATCATCGAAGTGAATGGTCACTAGAAATTCTCGGTCTTTCTTATATGAGTAGGAACCGCAATGCGTGTTTTATCCTAAGCAAAATTTGTGCTTAGTTTATAGAGTATGCTTGGCGACTTGGGATAAGTTGTTCCACCTCTTTACTGCCAATTGGTGTTCATGTAGGCGTCTGAAGGCGGATTTCCCGATTCGACCAAAAAATACCGCGTTAAAAATGCCACATGGAATCCAATGTACTACTTCTTTTTTATCCAAATAGTCGACCCGATCAATAGGGTGTACAAGCTGGTTACGTAGTGTAGTCGTCGGTTTGTGTCTGAAGTCGTTGAGAGACACCTGAGGAACCACCAAACGCAGATGGCCCACAAATTCATAAGTTATGTAGCATCTGACAAATAAAACTGAACTTCGTGCCTTCCTATTCAGATGGAACAGTAGCTGGGACTGTACACGCTCGCATGACAGGTTAATGCGAAGAGAATATCGACTAACTGACACGTTATGGATGCCTGACGTGGCTAAAATGTAGATAGTCCGAATCGAATTAAAGAGGTTAATGGTGTCCGTTTCGGTACCCATTATGGGGCTGTGAGATCCCTGCTTCTCTTTGTCAATCTTGATCGGTATTGGAATTTGGCATTGTATCAATTGAGTGCTCAAATACCGTATGGGTTGGAGCATCCGATAGAAGAATGTAGGAAAATTCTGACTTAAATAGTATCCCATTTCGTATATTTGGCATTCTTGCAATACTTCAAGCCTGTTTCTTGAAAGTAATTGAGAGAAGGCCTGCTTCCCATAATAATGTTATGCAAAATAACGTCTACATATGAGTTATACTATACACGAATGGAGGCGAGAGTTCGAGGTCCAGGTGTATGTTCTGGTGCTCAACTAGTTTTCTTTACTTAGATCATAAGAAATTCCGATATACGCATTCTGGCGCATTCAGGGATTCCGAAGCCCCAGGTACCCCGCAGCCTACTCCGCTCATCGGCGCAGCTTTCCAAAAACGCCGGCTGCGCTCGACACGCAGCGCGTGAATGTGTCGAAAACTGGATAAGGAGGTAGGGGGAGCACCCCAGAGGCCTGGACAGAACGGCCGACTGAGTCGACTTCGACGGCGCGCGCATTCGGTGCGTATGTGCGTGCCTTGTTGCAGGCTTTGACGTCTCTGATGTCGCTCGTGAGAACGGTAGACTGCTTTACAGGCAACTGGAGTCAGCAGAAGCTAGTTGCTGTCAGGGTACTGAAAATGCATGCATCCCGGGAACCAAAATTGTTTGTGCTTGCTCTTAAGATTTGGAGACGACTCGGAATATGTGCGCTAACAGCATCCTCATATATGCTTTACAGAAAACCAAAAACCAATCTAACTCTTAAGCCGGGGTTAAATACGCCTGAAACACCCAGAAACGCGCATTTTCAAGAGGGCCTCGCGAAAATTCTCCCAATTGCATTTACTTAAGGTCAATGTATCCTTTTGTTCAACTGAAAATGTTGGGTGTAGTGCACTTTAGAAAAGTCATAATTAATAAACTTATTGTAAAGTATTTCACGGACAAAATTAACTGTTCTTTGTTATTCACCAGGACAAGAGAAAAATAATTACTGCTAAAACAGCTGTCACTTTTCAAGATATAAGGTCCATTGGAAGGACATCGTTTCAGTCAAGCACATGCTCGCCACGGGATATTCTGTCTGCAGATTGCGTTCATGTCTACCAGTATAATAACCATACACAGATAAGGTATTAACGAATTTAACTCTATGTATCATGGTTCCGGTTCATAAGGTATGTCACTGGTTTTAGTTGTTTTGCATACTACGCAGAATATAGTCTGATCCCCTATGACACTTTCCTGTCAGACCGAAATTCACCCCAGCATTTTCATACAAAGCTAAATGGCTTCTACTAGGCTAAAAACTTCCTACCTGTATATTACTAACCAATTCTTCACCTGGCTTATAATTCTTTTCCTATTACGTTAGCCCTGTGTGCCATGGGCCACTGTTATTCGAACAGAGCGTTTTGGGAACGGTGCACCGCTGCCAACGATTGTCAAGCAGGTCTCCGAGACCAACTCCACGGCTGTTTCCATCTTTTCGCCTGAAATAGAGTCATTCAACAGCTGTAGGAACCCCGGAGGACGGCTGCTCAAACCTTGGTGTTATGTGATGCGCTTTTTGCCTTTTGAGAATAAGTTCGGGCACTCGAAAGCCCTCTGCAATATAAAACAGTGTGGTAAGCTCTTAGCCCATTTTTCATATACTAAGTTTATAATTCCTCGTCTGCCCACAGTTTAAAAATGTTAGATTTACCTGTTAAATTTGCTAATATTTTCAATCTAGCCTCAATAACTGAGCAGTTGCTAACTCTCCGAAAAGAAATTTGAGCCTTGTTGGGTTGCAAACATTTGCGTAGCAATATGTTTGACAACAGTGCATTCCCGGTCTTAATATTCCAAGAATATACTTACACGTTCAAATCTTCATTCAAAATGCGTTTTTACCAACACACATATATATGGAGAATTAGTCATCGTCCTGGAGTTGAGAATGACAACCGCATTAGACCAGAAATACTCATCCCAGTCACCCTTACTTTTGCCAGTGGTGGATAGTAGAACTACAAGGCACAAGAGAACGAGTATGTTACGAACTAGAACTAGGTCGGCAAACGTCCCCTTAAGGTAGATTCACGTCTAAAGCAGACCATATAGAAGACGAAAGTGAGAGACTGCCACTCTTCCCTCGTGACGATAATTTGGAGAAATAAGTTGGTGTATCGATACATGAATATAGAAAAAGGTTATTCGAAAACAAAAACCACCTGTTTATTTATTTGAACATCCGAATGGGCAGAGGCGCCTATCCTTAGAGGTGACGGAAGGAACGAAGAGGTATTGATAAGACAATCTAACTAATCCAGGGACATGACTACACGTCAGCAGATTACTTAACAGGGCTCTCTGCAGAGAGGCGTTTTATATTCCAATTGACTGGGTGCTCAGAAATGATCCGAGTGCCAGTCAAATCTCAGCTTAAATCATAATTTTCTCGATGGTAGAATTTCGCGTGTGATTTTACTCTAACGTGTGGTCAGTAACCTGGGTTATCTTTCCCTGTCACACTAGCCTGTGCTCATATATGGTCTTTCAGTCAGCATAGGCAAAAACAAATTTTCGGCACGAGATACACTGGGTCTCTTTTAAGTATTCACCGGGGTTAAATTAGCCTTCTGCCCGCAGGACGCAGCTGCACATGGTAGCTTTAGGCCAGTATGCAACCCAACCACTGGTCCGTTGACAATTCGCCCTGTCATATTTGGGTGAGATCTTATGTGCGATATACCATGCCGTGCCTTCGGATAATTTTATGTTTGAATTTCCTGGGTGCGGACTCGAAGAAATCGGTTTATAAGAACTTTCGACAGCCTACCTGTACAAAACAGTCGTGAGAATATTGGGCCTCTAGCGAATTACCTCCCGGACTGGTACAAGATCCAAATCTGTTTAAAGGGTGTTGTCACAGAACGGTGTATACTGCTGCGTAGTTACTGTGAGTTTGGACATTAAAATGGCGTTGGTTGACCTTAGTAACATGCTCACCATGTAACTCCCCAATGGCAAACTTCGGAAGACGATTTACAGGCTAGGCAAGCGCCAATGTTTCAAGTTCTTCCCCGACAAATTTCTATCCTGTGAGCTTGTATACCGATATATGCAGCAGCATGACGCTAAGTGATGTAGTAATCAGTCATTCCATCACCCACGCTTGGAAAACCCTTTCCCGCGTCAACAATATAACTAAACTCGTTAGAAGACCGCTGACATAACGCCAAATATTAGTCATACCCAAACCCACAGTACATTTAGCGTTTCGCTCGCACACAGCAAAAACAGTGTCGGTTATCTTGGTAGACGCGACTTAGTCTTCAATACATCCTGTCGTTGTTCCGATGTCACCTGTTGTGGTAAAGTAAAGGAATCCATATAAAGTATACTGGTTGGCAGAAAGGAGAGAAGACCGCCCGCCCAGCCCCTCCACAAGGTGAACATATAATTCAGAGAAAGAACTCAAATCACCGGCAAACCCCATCGCAAAAGGGTCGCGAACCCCTCATGACAGCGAATTAAGATGAGAAATGGATTAAATAGGCATATCGACCTGAACGCCATGTGGTCTGTCAATGTAAGTCCAGTGGAGTTACACGAAATAGCGGATGTTCACTAGAGCAGACTTTAGCCACCGTTTTAGAAAATTGTAATCGTCAACCCTCCTTTTCTGATGGACTGGAAACAAAGGGATCGGATAAAGTTAACAGGTATCACTCTAACAGTATGCAACAAAATGCTAGATAGAAGTGTTGAGAGGGGAGACACGATAAATAGAAAAAAGATTTTTGCTTGCCTGACTTGTCGGATCCACACCGGAACCCACCATCACAGACGGCAACAGGTAATTGTGTGGGCGCACAAGTGTTACAATATGTATGGGATGCCGTTGCTACGACACACTACATGCCTACCAAGATTAACGGTCCCAGAATTCGTCGTAGCCGGTCGTACTCTGTGCGACAATTGTTCGCACGCAAGACGTTAAGTGCCGCAAGTTCATCACCAATATCTATTAATGGCGTGATAATGACACGTCATTCGGTGTAACCAAAACCAATGTTCAACGGCGCGCTCCTCGTGTGGCTAATTACTCTGCCCCGGCAATGTCCGAGGGTCGAATATGGAGGGGGCGTGGAGTCAACAGACTGCAGATAGGAGAACCGTGATTCATGCGCCACTCGGACCACGCAGCTGTCACCTTACGAGAATCTCGCTGACGTTGAACTTGAGGGCGTGATTGAATCCCTTCACATTAGTCGTGCCATTTCATCTCACTGCTACCGCATGTTCGGTCATCTGCGTTTAGAGTAATATCCCAGTTCCTCTGACGTACTTGCTTTGCCCGAAACTGCAACTATACCGGACGTTTCATAGCGGCGCAGTGAGTGCTTCGGGCTCACTACGTGCCACCTGATGGCTGCTTGCCGTCTGTGTTCAACCTCAACTCCAAGTGTCTTTAGACGGCGGCCGATGGCTCCCAATGCGCTCTGGACGTGCGAGAGGGCTCGCTAAAACTAAGAACTGAGGCAACTTGACCTCTCGTCTCGTCTTTGTATACACAGGTTACTGAAGTTTCCAGTTCACTGCAGTACGTTCCAACACGCCGACAGGTCATCCTTGCACGACTGTACTTGTGGCTGATTGAGTGACTGCTGTTTAAGCGTAGTACTTGTGTTGTATAAGTCGCATTCCTGGGAGCTTTATTTTTAGACAGACAAAGACATCCGGGAAGACCGGTTGGTTGTTTTCTATCTTACCCATCGTGAGCTGTATGTCCAAGAAGACGACACTGAAATTTTATTCGAGTGTTAACACCTGATCTCGTTCGATGACAGCGAAGACATCATCCACATACGGAGTCCAGCATTTTGGTCTGTAGTGCTGGAAGTCCTGTGACTCCCATCGTTGTGGGACCGCCCCTGTTATGAATCCAGAAATGGGGCGCTTAAGCAATCAGCGCACCAAGCGCGGCCAGTTATTATGAACGCTGGGGCTGCTAATTCTGATAGGTGTGGTTTCATTGCAGTTGCACCCCGTAAAGCCTGGAATATTTGTGCGCCCACAAACCCCAGTTGTTGCTGTCTCAGATGATGGGTTCGAGTGTGAAACCGAGACGTCATCAAACAAAGTTTTTGCTTCATCAGTCGAGTCTCAATCTCCTCAACTGTTGCCTGGGACTTACCTCTTCGCTTTTAGGGTTAACTACAGACGTATGTATAATTAATCATGTGATTTAAGGTAAAATAGAATTCCTTCACTAAATAAAAGGAATTATTTGGTCGCCACAGCCTGACATAAAGATTTTAAGTAGACAAATTACTGATCAGTGCTGGCTGACATAATTCACGACTTTTCAATACTCCTACCTCAATTTTCAAGAGAACTTTTCATAGTCCCCAAGAGTTCTGCAGCTCCGAATTTTTGTAGGTGTTCCTTATAAGGGGCCTGAAAATGATACTGTGCATTCGTTTAACTTTACTAACTTCAGGACATTGTTTAGCTTATCCATCCTGAATTATACGAGTTCATGGACAATACTAACGACGTGTCAGCCAGTGCATTTAAAGGTTTCATTTATCAGATAATTCTCCAGAATTAACGAGATCTCTCTCGACTTTCTGCCGACTGCCATGATCCGCGTGCGACTCGAATTAGAGAGAGAGAGAGTGATTTTCAAACCACCTAATTTGCACTCTCAAGCTATGGTCATCGTTTTATTTTGGCAAAGTAAGGCCAATACAACCGGAGATAGACGTACATGTATGTGTAATGGGCGATTTGACATTTGCCCTTTATGGGCTTGCTTAAACGCTATGGCGCATCGATGGGTTGCCTTGTTAGAGCCTTGTACCAGAACAGAGGCCAGACTGACTCACGTGACACACATTTGGGCTGCTAAAGTATCTGACTGTGGTGGCGGGCCTCAGACGTAGCTCTTTACGCTGCGCCAACCACTGCGTCCAATCTAATTTTCAGTCGGCCTGACTCAGGCAAACCACTTATACTTGGAAGAATGAAGAGAATGCGAGGCGGACACTAGGGAATCAGTCCTCACCACATTATCTTGAAGTGGTTGTACCAATCACCAAGCTCTAGTTATGGTTTGGAATGTTTTCACCTGATGGTATACCTCGTTTCTTCTCGCGGCTACGAATCAGGCTACGGTAGATCTCTCTTGATGTGACTTTGTGGGATTCTCACCAAGGTAAACTCCACTCCGTAAGAAGCAGGGACCCGGTCTTGTGTTTTAGGGATATAAGGCTTGTTTAGGTTTGTTAGTCATTGTGACCATATCCCCTTTTGGTATTCTTGTATTTGTTTTGCCACCAGAACATAGTGGGTGAGGGGAGGTCAGAGTATGGTAGATGCTGCGCCAGTGCGGCAAACACTAATTTACGCGCTAGTCGCCGCTGCTGGGTCGAAGTCGTGGGAGAGCGACGAGAGACGTTCGAACTGTTGTATGACACCTTAATTTGCATAAGCTTAACCTTGAGAACTCGGACGCCGCATCGATGAGTATCGAAAAGGCCACATAAAGAAAAGGCCACTGCAACCTGAAACTAGTTTCGGAGAACTAAGTTGTCCCGCCATTAGGCCTTTTTCCAACCCAATTGAGTTCGGATGGGTAGAAGAATAGGTAAGAGTACTTAACAATAGTTTTCAGTGCCGCATGTTTGTGAGTTCTCGGAGCACCATATTAGGAAGTTCATAAATAAGCTGGGTCGTGGAAAGCAGAAGCTGATAATATGCAGTATGAACTGTGTTCCTGATAAGTGTTCCGGATCTCCTTACATGGAGCAGTGGTGATCTTTTTGCGTCTACGGAGTGCGAGTGTACTCAAAGCCCTTCAATCATCAGGCAAAATACCGCGTTGTAAGAAGCCAGAAGTTACCAGAATGAGGGGGGTTTACTGCATTCAGAATCCTGAGTTGTCCTCTCGGGCGGCAGTGGCCGCTGTCGAAGCTAAAACTGGTGTTGACTGCGTCCAGTCATGCCTGAGAGTCCGGAGACAGTGATGGTAGTTGATTTGGTAGGTTTGTTGGGCAAGCTCAAGTGCTGTCCAACTGATGTGTTGCATTTGCCGAGGTGTGCTCTCCCAGTGGCTTTTATTGCTGGTTTTATTGTCTCGCAGATCATATGTCCACTATCCTAACTTTTGGAAAGCTTCCGTCATTTGAGGTGGCCTTTATACGGCGCCCCACAGTGCGGAAAGTTGATTTTTACCTCAATAGCGAGGCACTGGAAAGACTTTATCATTCCAGGCTTTGCGGCCGGAGCAGGGGTATTTACCGTGGTAGCGACTGTCTGTCCGACACTTGTCGTGACGCCCTACTTGTGACCACTATCCTTTAAGCAGGTGGCGGGTGGTGGTCGCTATCGACCTCTGACGCAAAATCATAGTGTGCCTCGATTATCATGCCGTCATGATGCTACTGCTTATGGCAGTTTTTGGTTAAGTAGATGCGCACATTATTGAGAGATGACACACCTCAGCAAGAGGTGGTGTTCGCCCGAGCCCAGAATGTTAGCCTCTTGGTAGACGAACGGCAACTATGTGGAAGAAACCGGGCGGAAGTGACAGACTCGCCTAAAAGAGCACAAATCGGCCACTCAGAGGTTAGATCCTAACTCTCAACTAGAGACATACGTTGGAGAAACTGGGCATGCATTCGATCTCCAGAGAGCTACCATCTTAGACCGGGGCAACACTTAATCAGAGCGGTTAACTCTTGAGGCGTGGTACTCCGATGCCCATTCCATCAACAGGCATATGGACCTTTCTGCATCTTACAACGTCCTACGTCATCGCAGTCGTAGAGCTCAGGAACAAACAACCACATGGGACTTAAGAAGGCAATACAGCGTAAGGTGATTCCATACTTACAGCACAGGTAATTGCCAAAAGCCCATACACGCGCGTTTCGCCAATATTCTACCGCTGCATGAAATAGCTGTGACTAATAAGCCAGACATGGCCATTCGTAAGTAATGTTATTCTGCCTATACTACGCGTCGCTGTGCGGCGGCTGGTTTGACCCGAGAGAGAGCCCTAAGGCAGAACATGAAGAGCGTCCCTCTACAATAGTCTATTCTCCACTGTAGGGTCTGCAGAGTTTGCCTAAGATAGTGGGGAGTTTTTCAGAGGAAGTGTCTTGTGGACGTACGTAAACCACATGTTCAGAGACACTGATACTGCTTCGATCAATCCGAGGTCCTCCAAGTCCAGTCCGTTAGCTATGAATAGAAAGAACTAATAGCTACAATTTTTCCTACCCTGGGCACAAGGCCTACGCCTTACCTACCTCCAAACTTTATTCTGAACCCAAAGTAACAGGACACACGGATGATCACATTACTGGTCTTTAAAGGGTGTCTTATTTTATAAACCACAATAAGCTGATAATAAGACGACTCATACCTATTCTCGAAGGTGAGTTCGTAGAGTGCTCTCTATGCCGAACGATATGCGGCGGAAGGTGAAGATGACAATTCAAGTGTTCGTTCCTGGATCTGAAAAGAAAGGCCTGCAGAATGAACTAGAAGAGCGTATGCAATAGAACTTTCTATCTCATTCTATCATGAAATCCAACCCGCAGAATCCGTAATCGGTTTTAGCTGAAAAACTCCAAAGTGCCCCATATTCATATGAAGGGAATTCACCCATGAAGGACTAAATACAGTAATCGCCTCCATGAATGTAGAGTTTTTGAATTCAGTTTGTGCGACAACTTGAGCGTCAGCTTTTAGTGTCCTCTAATTTGCGTCCGAATATTCCGAAAAAGTGGTTGGAAAGCAGCCGCACAGCGGCGCGTAACATAGGCGGAATAGCGTTACCGACAAAGACAAGGAAAACTGGAATGGTAATTTCTGGCTTATTAGCCGTCGTCAGCGGGCCATACCCAACCCTGAGGTTTAGAACACCTGGTCACTTCTTACTGACCGTTCTGATCCCCCTGTCTAGAGCAAAATTACTCAAATTCCCGTACGAGCCTCTACTTCAAAGTCACATCTAAGTGACATTCACTCGTCCAGCCTGATTGTCTGATTTGTCTGCACTTCAGACGAAATTGGTGGATATCACTACAACTTAACTTACTACCATCGGTTGTCGCTGATTGTGCATGAATCTATTATTCAACTGGTAGCGGGTTTAACTGATGACCTAAATAGTAGTCAACTGGTACGTCCATAAGTGATGGATAGTAGAAAAGCCTTCTATGCGAACTTTCTGTAAACTAAGCAGGCTTTGGGTCCGACGAAATAAGAAGTCACCGGTCGGTGGCAACTGTGCTAGCAGGACGCACAAGGCTGAGGTCTGCCACGTCAACTTAAAATCCAGAAGACGGCCCTGAACGGCTAAGTACGTTTTCTTATAATCACTGTTTCGGAAGACAACGCTATCGCAGGCAACCCTGGGCAAATGGTCCGGAGGCTTTTAGTCATCTACTCATGCCTAAATTTCTGAGAAACATTATCGTACTGTGATCTATCCTATGGCGTGCGCGGGAAGTGACATTCTCCACAACCCTGGTCCGATAGTGCAGACTTACAGTATGCAGATCGGACTTCTGAACCGTAAAATGCCCCTGATTTTGGACACTGGAAAAGACGAACATCCCTAGACTCTGGTACACAAAATCTAGGGGTGCGCTCTCCCCATCAGCAAAACATGAATATTGGCTGTCCCACTCAGCCTCTCTGGATATAAATAATAACATACGTGCAACCAGCACTAAAAGTACTCGAACATGGGGCTTGATTGCGAACATTAACGTCTGTATTCCGTATTACAAGGACACCAGATCAGTGAGCGTCACTTCCACACAGCCTGGTGCGGTATGACTTGGAAAGGTTTTTCGTCCGGCGAAATGAACAAAAGCCCAGCTGTCTTCAATTTTGCTCTTCAGAGGAACATCCTCTTAAACTAACCGGTTGTAAAAGCCATATATATGGTCGCCGCTGCCAGCTCCACCAAATACTGCCTTTGCGCCATACCTTCTCCCTTACCAGTCCCACTTCGAAAATTCCACCGTCGTTGCCGACGATGTCTACCATGTGCTCCGCAATAAAGTGAGAGCAGGCACGGCAACTTGTGGGTAAATTCGTTTATAGTGTAAATAGACTTGCACAGCATATACCGTACTCTCTCCTCCCCGTCTGAGCACGGTGTCAATACATAATCAAGTAGGCCGAAGGCGGAGGGGGGTGCAGGTGACTGACACATCCGGACTCGCACCTAGGCGTACCGCCACATCCCCCGGTGCACAACAAACATATGGCCAGGATTTTAACCAACAACAAAAATTGGTCAGAAGGAGGAGAGGATGACACAAGTCACTGGGCTGGACACCCAAAGGGAGCGCAATCACATCCATCGGCAGAGAACCAGGTGACAGGAAACTGCCAGGTTAACTGAATCATGACAAAGCAGACGCACACGATCCTTCAAGCCCAGAAAGGTGAGACGCAACCTTGCATTTAACCTGCGCCACCACCCCGAAAAGGCCGGGTAACTAGTCAGTCATCAACTGAGTGGCACTACACAACGATAGTTCGATCGTCGCATCCAACAGTGTCCGCCGTATGCTCCACAGCAAGCTGAGAGCAGGGACGGTGACTTGCGCGGGGTTTATAGTGTGAGTAAACTTGCACTGCGTCTACCACACTCCCCCCTCCTCCCCCATCTGGAGCCGGTGTCAAGACAAAGTCAAGAAGACCGGAGATGAGGTAGGCCGCAAGTGGATGACACGGTCGAGCACGCACCTTGGCGTTCCATTCCACATCCCCTGGTCCACACAGAAAATAACCAGGTTTTTGACCCAACAACAGAGATTGGAGGCTGGCACGGCCAAAGCCGCACCTTGGCGCGCCGCCAACGCCTAGCTCGGATCCCACGCAGTGGGAGTACCATAAAGGCCACATTAAAAAGGAGCCACTGTAGCCTGACTCTCAGACAACCTGCCGGCTGCTCCACACCAGCACTAGGCTGACTGTGAGGTCCAGGTTATCCCCTAGGTTGGCAACCTTCCAAGACACGGCTTTTAGCGCACCGGGATAGTTTCAAGCACGTCAGATTGTTTATAGTGGGGAAAATGCGTTGAGTCGTCGACCTCACTCTCCCTTCCCATCCCCATGCTTCAGCCACTGTCCGAGCCGGTCAGATGACTGGAGCGGGGAATGGGCGCGGTGGCTTAGAGTGTCTAGTGACCTTGTCTGCGCGCGACACATGCACGACCTGGCTCCCCGAAAACAAGCACCAGGATTTCACATAAGGGGGGTTGAACGGCGTACCTCTCACGTACGCGAGAGGGCTGTGGAAGGAATTGTTTCGGCCCGGCTCCCAGCCCACCAGTCCACCATTCCACATAACAGACAATCAACTGGACGGACTGTGTGAACCGAGTTGGGTCTTCAGTGAGCAACCCTTCAATCCACTGCGCTTGACGCGCCGGCATAGTCTCAGGCTCGAGTCATCCACGCAACAGGAGCCGTACGGGGACCGAGTTGATGCGCACACTTCCCACTTGCACATGTTATGTCAAATAGACGCTTGTGGTGGATAATGTTGATGTGCGGTGAGATGGTGGTGAGGGAGGATGTGATGGTGTGGTGCAGTCGGCGGTTATCTACCACAGGTTTTCGTGAATGGCATGTGGCCGAATAGGCCCATGAGGTGCATGAATGTGCGAGGGCAATGTGGACAGTGGAAGCGGATTCGGCGGGTTTATGTGGGTGATTTGGGCACTAGTTCGCCAGTCTCTGTGAGATTAATTCGCAAGTGACCAGCCAGGCCGATGTGTGAGGAGAAGGTGCGGTCGCAGTGACGGCAAGCGTAGTTCAAGCCCTCACCTCTTGTGTCGATGACGGTGGTGGTAATGGTGGTGGTGGTGGTGGTGGTGGTGGTGGTGGTGGTGGTGGTGGTGGTGGTGGTGGTGGTGGTGTTTTTTATTGTGTCAGGAATGTTAGTAGTGTTGATGTGCATGGCAGACTCCACAACGGCAGAAGTTGTAGCATTGGAGGAGGGGGGATGGGGAGGAGGAGGAGGAGGAGGAAGAGGGGGAGGAGAAGAAGAAGAAGAGGAGGAAGAAGAAGAAGAAGAAGAAGAGGAGGAAGCAGAAGAAACAGAAGAAGAAGCTGGAGGAGGAGGCGGATGAGGTGGCTGAGGAGGAGAAGAAGAAGAAGAAGAAGAAGAAGAAGAAGAAGAAGAAGAAGAAGAAGAAGAAGAAGAAGAAGAAGCAGGAGGCTGAGGAGACGGATGGAAGTAACGGTACGGGAGGGTGGTCAGAATTAATTGATGGCATAGAGGACAAGGAAGAGGGGGACGGAGGGACAACAGCAGGTACGGTCCGAGTGGCTTAGTTGATCCGAAAATGTCCAAAAAGTCAAGTTGGCTCCCGGAATGTCCGTAGACATCGTGGACACGTTAAAGAAGGTTGTGCATTGGAAATGTGGGGCGGGTGCAGCTGAGATTTGCGAGCTTCGCGTTTGGCTATTGCTGCGGCGATGCGGTTGGCTTCGTGGATCGCAGCGCCTGTCTTCACTGTCCTCTTCCAAGTCGGTCGGTCGTGGGCGAGGTCTTCCCAGCTTCTCAGGTTAATTTGCAGACGCTTCAGAGAGGACTTCAGAGTATCCTTGTATCGGCGAGTTTGGCCTCCTTGGCGGCAAGAACCCGTGACGAGGTCTCCATAAAAGAGTCGTTTGGGTAGCCGCTCCTCGTCCATCCGCACGAGAGGGTCGCTCTAACGCAATTTCAGTTGCTTAAGCATGGTGTAGATGCGCAGGATTCCTGTCCGTTCCAGTATCTCACTGTTCGGAATTCGGCCCTGCCATCTCAGCTTCAGGATACGACATGAAAACTGAGGTGGGAGTGATTGAGTCGGCGTGCCTGCTTCGTGTATACCGTTCAGGTATCTGCTCCGTACAGCAGCGTTGGGTGGATGACGGCCTTGTACATCTTCAGATTCGTACTAAGCTGGAGACTATGACGATTCCTGACTGTGCTTTGGAGCGGCCAAAGGCTTGACTGGCCTAGGAAATCCTCTGGGCCACTTCGCCGTGGATTTTCGTGCTGCGGGAGAACGTACTGCTCAGGAACGTGAAGTTGTCTACCACTTTCAGTTGGGTTCCGTTCACGCTGATCTGCGGCGAATTATGGGGGTGGCTGTGTTGGATGGCGGTTGGTGCATGACCACCGTCTTCTTCGTGTTGATGACCAGAACGAAGTTCTCGCAGGCGGCGAACAAGAGGTCCATGCTCCTTTTGCATGCACTCTTACGAGATGACGTTGAGGGCGCAGTCGTCGGCGGAGAGAAGGTTGTGAACCGTGTTTGTGGATACGCGCGACTGGAAGTACAGCCGCCGTTGATTGAGAAGGTGCCGTCCGTCCTGTAGGCAGTGGGGATCCCCGAACGTTCGTCACGGTTGGCGTCCATTAGCATAACAGAGAAGATATGACTGAAGAGGGTGGGCGCCAGGACGCATCCCTGCTTCACTTCGTTTGTCACTGCGAATGCCTCTAAGACTGATCCGTTTTTCGCGCCATCATGTCGTCGTGGAGTTGACGCCCCATCTGGATGTATCGTTCGGGACAACCGAATTTCTGCACGATTTTCCAGTCTTTCAATACTCCCCGTATTGAAGGCTTTCGTCAGATCCACGAAGGTAGAGCATAGGTGGGTCCGCATCTCCTGGCACTTATCCAGAAGTTGACGGGCAGCGAAGGTCATATCCGTGGTTTCGCGATGACGGCGGAAGCCGCACTGGCTTTTCGGCATAAGACCCTGTTCTAGGCGATTATTCGGGCAGATAAGGAGGATACGAGTAAATATTTTCCTGGTGATATTCAGCAAGGAGATGTCTCGATGATTGTCGCGGAGTTGGCGGTTTCCCTTTCGATTGTATAGATGCACGATTGTGGCGTCTCCGAAACACTGCGGGACCTCTCCTTGACGTCACATCACCTGGAAAAGCGCAGTTAGGTGGTCCATAATTTTGGGGTCACCGTGATTGTAGACGTTAGCAGGGATCATATCAGATCCAAGCGTTTTCCGCTGGAGAGCCGCTGCACGGCCCTGCTGGTTTCGTGGAGAGAGGGCGGGAGATCGAGGTCCATGTTGGTCTCCACTTGCGGCAGAAGGGCGATGGCGGCATCGGAGATGGTGGAGGGACGATTGAGGACGCCTCGGAAGTGCTTGACCCATCGCTGTAGAATTTTTGTCTTATCAGTCAGTCGGCGCTCAGCAGAGGTGCAGTACCTCAGGTTGGCGGAGGGTAGACAGCTTTGATCACGGAGAAGATGTTCTTCAGTTCGTTGCGGTCCGCGTATCCTTGGATCTTCTCTGCCTTGCGAGCCGTCCAAGCGCCCTACATCTCACGCAGTTGCTGTTTTACAAGGCGACGACTACTGTAGAAAGCAGCTCTGATGTCGTTGGTGGGGCGGTCGACGTAGGCTTTGTGCAGACGGTTGTTCTCGGCAAGCAGTTTGCTGATGGCGGTTTCGTTGTCGTCGTACTAGTCTTCGTGTTGGCGGCGTGCGCGACCGAGGACGACCAGCGGTGTCGACTGGACTGTGTCCTGCAATTGACACCACCGGTTCTCTACAAAGGTGTTATCGTCAGCGGCGGCAGCGACTGGAATGTTGTCTAGCCGTTGAACTAGCTAGTTGCTGAAATGAAGATGGTGAGCAGGCAACGAAAACAGGGCAATATTAAGCTTGCCTGAGGGCCGCCTACCCTGTGGTCTCCTGCGAGGCTGTAGGCGAATTCGCTTCTTCGAGATGACGAGGCGATGGTCGGTCCACCCGTTAGCACCCGGAATTGCCTTGGTCACCAGCACGTCCTGCTGGTCTCGCCTCCGGACGAGGAAATAGGCCAGCGGGTGCCACTGACGCGATCGAGGATGCATCCAGGTGACCTTCTTTCGCATCGGCAGGCAGAAGAAGTTTTTCGTCAGGATGAGCCGGTGTTCTGCTCGAGTTCGTAGAGGGAGCATGCCGTTGCCTTTGAAGCCCCGGAGCCCTCGAGGACTTAGCACTTCTCTCCCATCAGCATGGTCTGTTCCGACGCGGGCGTTGAATTCACCAAGGACAATGGATTTATCCGCCTTCGACACAGCTGCCGGGAGGTTTTGCAGGTCCTCGTAGAATTTGTCTCTTGCGGCGGCGTCAGGGCTGCTCATCGGCGGAGCGTAGGCGCTGATGATGGTCGAGAATTTATGTCCCCTTAGGGGCAGACGGAGGCTCATCAGACGATCGTTAATACCCTGCGCAGACAGGGCGGTCGTCCCGCATCGTCGTTCCGGATGGCAACGTCGACACCCGCATCTCGTCGATCTGCCCTGGAGCGACCGCTCCAGAAGAAGATGTAGCCGGCACCCACCTCCTCCAGTTGGCCTTGTTCGGAGAACCGAGTCTCGCTGAGTGCTGCCATTTCCACCTTGTAGCGCGCCAGTTCCTGACCTACTAGCGCCGTTCTCCGTTCCGGTCGGTTGCTCCTCGGATTGTCTAAAAGGGAACGAAATCTCGAGGCAGCCAGTGTGAGCGGACTCACCCTACCAGTCTGGCGAGTGGGGCGGTGGGGAGGAGGAGGAGGAGGAGGAGGAGGAGCAGGAGGAGCAGGAGAAATAGAGGAAGAAGAAGAAGAGGTAGAGGAAGAGGAAGAAGAAGAAGAAGAAGAAGAAGAAGAAGAAGATGAAGAAGAAGAAGAAGAAGAAGAAGAAGAAGAAGAAGGAAGAGGAGTAGAGAGATTGTTGTTTCGGTCCTGACTTTGTCGAGCGTATGTTTTTTGTTTACGACCACGGCCTGTCTACAGACGGCGTGATTCTCAGCAAATTGCAGGACACCTTTTTCCAGCCTTTTTCAGCTTGTGGGGCGAGCAGTGCACCCCCTAAATAGGGCTGCTGGGCATCCCAAACGGCTGCCGAACTGCGCAATGGGCCACGACTGCGTTAGTGAGAGTACGACCCGAGTTAGCCTGGGACCTTAGCTGGGTAGGGAGGAGTGGAGAGACGAGAAACACAACTTTCCTCTTATTCTCCGGGGTGAATAGTTGCCGAAGTGGATAGAAGAGAAGATACAACCAGCTGAAAGATATATGACCTACAGTTAGGAGGGACAAGCAAGCATAGCCAGCAGGCAGGGACAGCAATAAACAAGACAACAAGCAAAGTCCAGCAGAACGACAACTAACTATTGGTGAGGACAGGCGCAAACAAATAGACATAGAGCAGGCAACAAGGGCGGCATGCAGCATGTAACGGGAACAGGCAAAGTGAGGCAGCAGAGCAACGTTCGCTTACCTCAGGGCTCACTTACCTTATGGCCTCCGACGATGCCGACGCGACGATCCATCCGGCCGGCGGAGTCCACAATACCGTGCGCACAGATGCACACACGAATACCCCCATCTGGGTTCGCCCGCCGGTCGAGGCGGTCACGGGGGTGTGGCCGCTAGGCAGAGCCGAGCTTTGGGGAGCCACATGTGAGAATTAAGTGCCAGCAAGATGGACTCCAGGCGTAATTTGCACCTGCAAGTAGGCGAGCGACCTTCTACGACCGTCACGTGAACACACAGCTGGACTCGCCTACGCCCACTACCCATATGCACACACACCTCTCATACGTGAGAGTGCCAGAGGTCACGTTTGAAGGCAACGTTGCAGCCCTGAATGTCAGCCCATCAGTCCGTCACTCCGCACAACCATACACACACACACAAGTGAACGAACTGCGTGGACTGAGTTGTGGCGTCAGTCGGCACTGACGCACCGTGATGCTCTCAGGCTCGGATCGCACATGCAACAGAGGAGCCACATGGAGAAAGAGCTGGGAAGCACACATACCACTTAAATCAGGAGTGTTAGTCTAGTGCTTGCTTTGTGTGGCGATGGATGATGTTGATGTGTGGTGCGGGTGTAAATGGGCAAAGCTATGATGGTGTGGTGTAGTCGGCGGTTGTCTACCGCAGGTTTTCCTGAATGCACATGTGATCTTATAGGTCCATGCGGTGGCTGAATGTGCGAGAGCAGTGAGGGCAGCTGAGGCGGATGCGGCGAGTGTATGCGGGTTCTCTAGGCACTAGTTCGCCAGTCTCTATGCAATGGATTTGCAAATGACCGACTGGGCTGATGTGTGAGGTGAATGTACGGTTTCAGCGGGGGCAGGATAGGTCATGAGCGTCAGAGTCAGCTTCAGTGGTGATGGTGGCGGTGTAGCTGCTGGCGTTAGCCTCTCTGAGCGATGGATGTCGATTGGGCTGACCATGGTAGGTGTGCCAGGTGTGCTATGAGCGTCGAAGCCGTGGTGAATTCCGCCCTTGTGGATAGGCATGTGACCGAGTATGCCCATGCGGTAAGCGAATGTGCGTGTGCAGTGTGGACAGTGGGGAGGCGGATGCGACGAGTGTATGTGGGTGCTCCAGGCTCTGGTTCGCCAGTCTTTCTACGATGAACTCGAAAGTGATCGATCAGGCTGGTGTGTGAGATGAATGTGAGATTGCAATGAGGATAGGTTGAGATCGGCCCCGCGCCACTGGTGTTGGCGGTGGTGGGGTTGGTGTTGGACAGTGCGTCAGGATTGTTTGCATTGGTTGTGGGGGCCGGAGCCGTCGCAGCAAATGTTGAGGCGTGGATGGTGGTGGATGATGACGACGGTGAACCGAGGGCAACGTCAGGGTGGTTTATCGACATGGGGGGGGGGAAGACAGAGGTGGGCGGGGGCATCAGTTAGTGTCGTCCGGGTGTTGCAAATAGTCAACGATAACAAGGGCTTATGAATAGCGCCTCCTGTCTAGAAATTGATTTCTTTTAAACTCACCTCGAATAATTGCCTAAACAATAACTCTAATTAGAGAGAGGGGTAAAGAAGGTTGAAAAGGTTGACCACTGAATGTGGATAGCTAAGAGCCCTTGGATACGGTTCCGCGGCGGTGCTATTATCTAAACCGTCTGAAAACTGTTTGGTATTCCCATATTTACCGATGACACCCCGATTGCGTTTCAACGAACCCCTTTAAGTGCGCGTGAAATTCAGGCAGAAGTACAACTGGATCCAACATGCTTCGAATCTAATCAGGCAGTATTCGTGTGCTACAGTTTGCAAATTTTAGCTGTCGTTATTTTAATGAGTTTTCTGCGAAGATTTTCGCCCTGAGTCGTGAATAGCGGAGAATCCATTGAGCTATAAGCGTGGTAACCCCCTAGTTGTCTGCTGCCCGCAAAGTTATATTTCCACAGTAAGCATGGTATCATGGGTCATTAGTTATGAACCGTATAAAAAAATTTACAGTGCATGGATCTGCAACACGCAGATGTGCAATTCATTGCGTCTGCAGCATTTTACAGTTCTGTAATTTAATCCATCTGAACTGAAATCAAAATGCTAGCACTCTGCTCAGCCGATTTAAAAGTCCTCGAGAATGACCGCGGACGAGGCGCGCGCAACTCAATCTGAGCTGACCTAAACGGCTTCGTGACATTGTACATGACCCGCAATTCACCTTTTGTTGTTAAAAAAATGACGGTGGTTGTCTAAAATATTTCCACTCTCCACAACTGTGTCTAATACGGATGGCACCTACGATTAGTACGCCCACCATCGAAACAACTGGAGAAAGGAAGGAGGGTAGAGCTAAGTGAAGGGAAAGAAGAATGTAGAGCAATGTGGAATGTCGCAATGCAATAACAATGCTGGTGGTGGCGACGGCATGTTGATTGGGAGGAAGAAGGAAATAGAGAAGAGGGAGGAGAAAAATTCGATTAGTTTAATTGTGAAACGCAACCTTAAGAGCAAGATCAAAAACTTGATTTGTTCCCTTACATTCGGTACACGGTAAGTTTAAAGAAGTGAAACAACTAAATGAATTTTGAAATTGTTCTCTAATGGTAGAGGGTATTCACTGGTCCCGTTAGGCCTTAGGGCCCTCTCTTGAGCCCAAACAGCAGCTCCCTCTCGACGCATGATAAAGGCACAATAGGATTGCCGATAAAGACAATAGAGGTTGTAATGGCCATTTCTGGCTTGTCCTCTGTCGTCGGCCAGCCATACCAAACCGCGAAGTGCGGAACACCTGTGTCTCGATCCCGCGACCCGTTAGTTACAAGTTCAACACCCCTAACCACCGAGCCACGGGCTCGCTGTCCTGTCGGTTGCGATTAGGTATGTACAATGGTAGAAGGACGCTCACCGATCGTGAACGCTCTCCTTCTAAATGGAAACGCTTCTCCGATTCATGTAACAGGTTACTGGAATGTGAGTTCCGTAAAAAAACGGTCGGTAAGCGCCGTCTAACACTGTATATTCCCGATCGCAACCGACAGGACAACGAGCCCGTGGTTTAGTGGTTAGAAGCGTTAGACATCTAACCAACATCAGCGAGATTGAGCTCGATGTGTTCCACATTTCGGAGTCGGGTATGGCTGGCTGACGGCGGCTAATAAGCTAGAAATGACCATTTCGGTCTCCTTTGTCTTTGTCGGTAATGCTATCGTTCTTTAGGTTCCAGACTTGGTGACCGGTAGCCCTCATGCGTATGAAGCTTAAGTATCTGTTTCATTTAGATGAGAATTGCTATCTGGTAGGTTAGACCACCAGGTCTACCAAATTATAAGAGCCATTTACTTAGCTGCAGACTGTTCAACCACCAACTGCAGCTCTCGTTTACATTGTCTTAGAGGGTGTCAGGAAAAGCACTGGGAAGATGAAGCGGATGGTAGTCGAAACACACACCTCCACATCTGTTGAGTGCTTTCTGGTCAAGACTTCTGATTTGTAACCCTTGTTAAAAGAAACCTTCACACAAACGGAAGACAACTTGCAGGCGACAAAGCCTGCGTATGAGACATGACTGTCAAAACATCGTCAAATCATTCGACACACTGACCTATTTATGACCCGATTGACAAACTCCCAGAAATGTCAGAGAGGACTTGTAAGGGTCTGGCCTTGCAACTGTTACCAAAGACAACGATAACGAAATAGGACTGAGAAGTTTCAATAGAGGCACGACTCACTTACGGCCGATATTAGCGATTTACCTGACAGACATGGTAGAACCTGCGTTCCTCTGGCTTTTGAGAGAGCGTATTGCCCAGAACTTAACGATTTCTGAAGCATGTTAGTTCGCAAATGTAAACGACGGCACACCAATAGGTCTCGTCCGTTGAACGCCTCGTCTTTTGGTATTATTATGCTTGAAACTCTCAGTTGCTTTACTGTCGGAGTGCACACCTTTTTAAAGGAGATTAATGTGCAAATATCCATTGTGGCCGTGGGTCAGTACTGAGCCTTTCTGCGTTATCTTATAGCAGTGTCTGCAATGTATGAGGGGCGTGGCAGCTAACAATCATTAAATGAGAAGTGTTGCCGACAAATGGCAGACACGTTAAAACCAATTTTCTAACGTAGTTTTTCATCAGTCAGTGATACGGCAGACGAAAGCTGTATACCTGATAAAATGTCATATTTACTGATTGAAAGTCATGATGCCACCGTCTGCCTGGGCTGTTAGATCCCCAAGGTCATGACAATTTCGAAATATTTCTGGCTGTCCTGCAATCAAGATGGATCGGTGCGCGTCGCACTCATGTGACTAGGAGGTGTGTTATGCGGTCCGGGGTGGGGGCACCGCTGACTGCTGACGGCAACTAAGTCCGAAATGGTCCTCCCGATGTTGGTATTTTCTACTCCAACAGAATATATTTCAAGCATCGTGCAGAGTCATTCACGCAGAGGAGAATTTTCAGTCCGTCAACACCAACCCCAAGGGAAACAAAACTAAACATTTATTAGTAATCTGTCCTGCTTTTTACTCTAACTCGGTTTAATTACGCCGTCACTGTCCTCCGTCTGTCTCACCCTCCTGCAGATCGGTCTATGCACATTGGTGTGCCGCTGGAATTTGGCGACGAATGTCCTCCAGGTTTTCTCACGCAGGTGGGCAAGGCGAAATCTGAACAGGGCGAGTTCTCCACCGTCTACTGTGTCCTTTCAAAGGAAGGCCTACAGGATGTGGACAAGAGCAAGTTCAAGAGCTTCTGCATGTTTCTTCTCAACCAAGAGCGTGAGACCTGTCCCAAAGGTATAAAACTAGGAGATTATTATCAATCATCGTTCTATAATGATGGCTTTTTTCATAATTATCTACTGGATATCCAGTGGTAATTTGTGCACAAAAGTATCAACATACCACTTAAATTACCATGAAAATAATAATTTTCCTCACCAGAGATATTACCGACCAAAGCTGCACACTGCGTGTGATAACTGAACGTCTTACCGACTCTGATGACCAAGAGTGTAGCAGTCTGATCTGAGCCTATGGCGACTTGTTGTCATTCGGACTATGCATCTTTTTGAACGCTCTATAGGAAGTTAGTGACCGAATGGATCTTACGTCGATGGTCATCAAACGTTTGGCAGGTTAGCTCGTTTGTTAAAAGTACAAATGGGGAACATCGCTTGGTGGACTGACAACATATTGTTAAAATTTCACTAAACTGTTGCAATAATACCGACTTATGTAGATATTCGTCCACAGAGAGCTGGGTAATTTTCCCATATTTTATTTGAAAACGGATCTACGAAGCTAGCTCAGAATCTTTGAGATTTATCTGCCGAGAATACCAAAATTGCAATGCATGTGACAAAGTACACCGTAGATCCCCGCACGGTGACATTCATACGTCGAGCACAATGTTAAATATGTGAACCAAAACTGTTATCCAACTGACTATTCATCTCCATCTTGCTGGACATAAGAACTATAACAAAAGCAGAAAGTACCCGGCTGGCACTCCTGCATGTATTCGTCTGTCGCCATAATTTTTGTGGTATAAAATTGAAGAGTGCCGTATAGGTGTTCAATTCCAGTTCACTCCAGAGCTGCATTCCTCCGAATGCGTAACTTTCGGTTATTGGTACTGAAACTTTGAAATTAGTTACTACTTACAAAGCTGGTAGCAGGTTAAGTTTTAGAAGTAAAGTGAAGCAATAATCCGTTATGAGGCAATCAGAGCATTCAGTATTGTCAGCATTCTACTTTCTTGCGAAAGTGATTGTGGGAAGTAATTTCAGGAAAGGGATGTGCGGACCACTCCAGCATCTTCAGCATCTTATCGTGAAGGCGTGCACCAGCATAAGCGTATATTATCAGCTTCAAAAGCCGACTGTCAAGAGTGAGCTTTCTTTCTTATATGCGAATATTTTTCACACTATCGTTGTATTTATTTGCTGGCTGGAATACATATGCGGCCCATAAGTTTACACGAAAGTTCCTTTTTTCTTTTAGGCTTATAGCGAATTACAGTTTCCCGGAAGTTTAATTAGAGTAGCTTCCTACTAACGCAAGGTCACCAAGACATGTCGATTGAATACAGTTATAGGCAGTTTATTTGTGACACACTGGTCCATCGCAGAAGTTCTGATTCTGACGTATCCGTAATCCATTGATATTTTTGGCAGATTTTGACTAATTCATATTGACCCAACCGTGAAAAACTCGGCGCCTCGGTGTGATTCGAACCCACGCAGTAAGGGGAAGGCTTAAGCGCTGCGCTAAAGCCTTCCCCTTACTGCGTGGGTTCGAATCCCACCGAGGCGCCGAGTTTTTCACAGTTGGGTCAATATGAAGTATCCGTAATCTGCATGTCAGGCACAAAGGCTGTCAAGAAGCAATATTTTCATGAGCTATTAAGAATGACATCAAAACTGAATTGATTTGCCGGCTGATGGTATAACTAGAGCTTCACAACACACTGCAAATCTTAAAATTATGGTAAGAACGGAGCAGGCTAAGGAGTTATGCCGATAGAAGTGAGGTGTCGAGTTCCAGGAAGCAGTTGATGAGGAGAAGATGCGATCACCGTAAAGAGACGTTTCTCGGCCCGGCGCTTCAGATTCTTACTCGAACTTATCAACAAAGACAGGTTCAGTTAAAGGTGGTGGAGGCGGAAAGAGTGCAGTATTTATAGCCTTCGGTCGCCACGCGACCATATTCTTACTATAATGAACAGTTACAGCGATCATCGCTAGGGATTGTATTTGATGCATCCACATCGGAGTTGTTAATGGACGTGGCTTCATTACCGTTCTTGATTCGCGATATGATAAGCACTCGGTTATTTGGCTCGTCGTCACTTGAACTATTGCTCGCCCGCGTTCTCCGTGTTTTTTAGATTACTCCGTCCAGACAAATTAGCAGAACAAAGTATGGAGCTATGAGGTCGTTGTGTTTGTTAACCGACTGCGGGCGTATGGCCATGACTGAAACAGCTTGCGGCTCACGCGGTTGCCACCTCTTGCGAGAATTCCGGTCTCACCAAACTTGAAGGTGCGGTCCGGCCCTGTCATATGGGTCGCGACCTGAGAGATAGAGTCATTCCTCCTCACTGCCACTGCATGTTTGGCAATGCGTGTTTAGAGTAAACTCTAGTTTAAAAGAAGACGAAGGGACGATCACTGGGACAGTATATTTATTTGTCTGAGCTTTCGAACTCGAACTGGAGTTCATCATCAGAGATTGCTTGAGTGCAGCAACTTGTGAAAATTTATATCTTTCTTCCTTGCGGGGGAG
>CACRXP010000076.1:1286297-1367906 GCA_902702965.1 Spirometra erinaceieuropaei
CTCCCCCGCAAGGAAGAAAGATATAAATTTTCACAAGTTGCTGCACTCAAGCAATCTCTGATGATGAACTCCAGTTCGAGTTCGAAAGCTCAGACAAATAAATATACTGTCCCAGTGATCGTCCCTTCGTCTTCTTTTAAACAAGAACCTGGGATGCGCATATTCTCTTCTATTCGTGAGTAAACTCTAGTTTCTCAAGCGTAGTTGCTTTGTCCACAAATGCACCAGATCCAGACGTTTCCTGCCGTGGTAGTGGGCCTCTCTGACCTATGACCTGGCTTTTGATAGTTGCTGCCGGTTTGTGTGCAACTCTAACTCCAAGTAATGAGAAATGGCGATCGGCGGCTTTCTAGATGTTCTTCACACACAGGAGCGTTCGCCAGAACTCGGAGCCAGTTGCACTGGGTTCCTCGTCTCGTTTGGTCGTGCACCGTTTTCCAAAGTTGCGCGGATAACCATTCGCTCTAAGTACCTGTCGGAGATATTGTAATTCAACAGCCTAGTCGCCCAGTTAAGTGCAATGAGTCTCAACACGCCGTTATAACGTCATTACTCAACTGCATTTGCGACTAATTAGGTGGTTGCCGCTGTAGTTCAGTACTTCCTTCGTATTTTTTACTTTCCTGGTCATTTTGATTTTAGGCCATCATAGTCTTTGTGACAGAATAGGACATAAAGTTAGGCTAACTGATTGTTTTCTTCCTCCCTAACCTTGAATTGTATGTGTAGGAAGACGGTGTTGAGATGTTCTTAGAATGCCAGCCCTGGTCCTGTCTGATGACGACGAAAGTATTATTCACACACCGAGCCCAGAATTTCGGTCTGCGTTGACGGAATACCAGCGACTCTAACCATTTCAAGAGCACCTCAGCTATAAGCCTTAAAGTCGGCGGACCATTGGCTCGAATTCCAACTGCTCGTGGGCTATTCCATCGAAGGTGAAGTACGTATTGAGACAGAACTTTAGGTGTAAGAGGCAATTCTCCGTCTCATCGTGTTTGTTTTAAAGGAATAAATCAATGGTTTAAACTGCCAGGTCGCAGGAAATAGAAGTAAACAGGTCACGACATCCAAAGATATCACGCCGTCGTTTGGCAGGGGACATACCCCTTTAAGTTTCTCCAAGAATCGAGTTGACGTACTGTTCGTGGTGGATGAGTCAGTGTCGGAAACCTAAGGCGCCGAAACAATCACATTGTCAGTGCGTATGTTGGAGGTCATTTGAGTGATACGGTGGGCCAAAGAAGAGCACTCACTCAGTAGACTTTTGTGCTCTCAGTCGACTGGCGATATCGCACCTGGCTTCTCTAGTGCCATTTGACTTTTCAACCATCTTATTGATTTTGCGTGTCTGCGTTTTTACGGGATTGAATTCGCGTGGGACATGTAGAACTGATGATCCACCATTGAGTTGTTAGCTTTATGGAGGTAGTCTGCCCTACCAAATACGACAGTAGAACGACCCTTATTTGTAGGAAGGATAGCAAGGTCTTAATCAGCCTTGAGCTCTCATAGTGCATCCCGTTCGACCTGGGGAAGCATTTCTCGCTGCCATGAGAAGGGACGACAATTGGTGTCAGATATGGTTATTCGTTTCGTTTGTCGTTTCAGAGTGACCGATAATTGACTGCACTGTTGCAGTCATGTTGACAGAGTAGGCATCAGCCGGGAGAGACGAGGTCACATGCCTTAGCACCCATATTTGTTCCTTTGCCAGTTCATTTGACGACGAGTTGGGTACTAGTCCGTCATCTTCGGGCGACATTGGATGAGGCAGCAGACGGAACTTGTTCTCCAATGCTGTTTTGCGTACCGCTCATATTTCGCGGGTCTGTTCGGCCACCGTCTGCTGAAGCAGTTGTGTATCGTTCTCGCCAATGAACTTACAACTCCCCGTCTTCTCTTTGTCAATCCTTCGAAGGTATTCGCGGAACCGTCCTGGGGGATGAAAACAGAATCTGTCAATTATAGTAGGCATGTGATTGCACGGCAATCGTGTCCTATAAATACTGCACTTCTTGGGACTCCATCACTTTTATTAGCGATCGTTTCTCATGATCGGTTCCTGTGAGAATCCGTAACGTCATTTCTCTAAACTTTTTGTCCCAGCGATCACGTCTTCTCCCGGGAAAGCAATGTTTGTTGGCCTGGCGTTTTGGATGTAGTCTGATGTCCGTTGAGACATATTGCCACTCCCCATCACAAAACTCCCCTTGAATGGAATGATGTGAAGAAGACTGTGGGGTGTAAAGGCAAGGGCAGTGTACTTCACTGTTTCTTGCTCGAGACGGTGGGGCCCGCAAGGGTCTCACCACTGTGTTCGGAGTTGTGCCACTTTAAACAGGTTTACTAGAATCCTTCATGCTGCAGGGTTTTCCATTTTGTCCCTTTGAATATATCACTTCCTTGAATAAATCTCTCTCTTACGATCTCCATCAGGATTTGATATGCGCCGAACGTTCATGCGTGTGCAGCTGAAGAACACGGGCAAGTTTAGCCTATTTCGTCAGGAAGGGTCTTCATCTATTTGGCTGGCCCTCTGTTGTACAAACGGATCACATCTGTCCAAAACTGTCGATTACCCAAAGTACACGCTTACCTATCAACCAAGCATAGCTCAGCAGGCATTACGACGACGTGTCTGGCTGAACTTGGATTCTCCTGGGTCTCCGACGGGCGTTCCCACCTCTGGACGCCGGTTGCGCAGAACCGATGTCCCGAGTTCCACTAATGGACCGCTGTTCCTCTCCATCGATCGTTGCCCGCCTGTCCCCGGCACGCGCCGAAAAATATTCACCCTGGGGACCTGGAAACCCTCCAATATGACGGCTACGCTGATGGAGTACGGTTATCACACCTCCATGTGTGTATACTACGACGACAATGTGCAACAGGTTCCAGCGACTACAGAAGGTAGATCTGAGAACTGTTGTTTTGGTATTAATGCTGTACTTATTTCAATGGAGTAGCCATATCTTCTGTTATTAAACACCCAGTTCTCGTGCCGCACATACTGGTGGAAGGTCACACTTGCCCGCAGCACTTTTCACCCGCTTCCAACGCCAAGTTACATCATATGGTCGCCTACTTACGCACGGCTTTTATCCAGTGCAAACTGGACGGCACTTATCGCGGGGATGCAGTGGATAAACTTCTGCCGGCGGGAGAGCAATGCTTCCTAGCAAATCCGCTCAACGAGGAGACACCAACAACAGAGGGAGAACCTGTCTTGCCTAAGAACTATATTTGCCCTCAAGGTTAGAGCAATGAGCCTGAATCATTAGATGTTAATTTTATTATTCTGAGTGTGTTAAACTGGGATTTTATAGACCCTGGGTGGGGCAGATATTGCCTTTTCCATGGAAACATTGAAACAACTGAAGTATAGCCGTAATCAACTGTCTGGCCTAACCGATACTTTTATTCTACAAATGATTTGTGCCACAGACAATTGGAATTTTACAATTGTATGATTCCTTCTAGCGTCTCAGCCCGATTAACCGTAAGTTCGTCTTGAGGGGCATAATTCCCTAGAGGTAGGTCGAAAAGGCTGCGGAGATTGAAATGGCAGTTTATGGAAACTATTGCGTGCCCGCTTAGGCCATTCATACCTCTGACCAAAATTTACGAACAGACAACACCAAGACCTATAAACACAGCGCATACCCAAATACATGTATTTGGGCGCGATGCGCTCCGAACAGCGCATACATTTCATAAGTGAGATCTAGCCAATGGATAAGTGACGTCGCATAACAGAGGTTCAACCAGCTTTTCTTCACCAGACAGTTTTGTCAAAAATATGGCGGTCAAGGATATGAGATCAACTTGAACCACACCCAATAAATTTGTTTCGCCTGCCAGAAGTCAGAGAGCTGTAAAAACGATTTATAATGTACACAGAACAGGTTGCCATGGCTTGACAGTTTGCTCGTGGATCGAAATATTTCCTCCTAAAACGGGCTGGGCGGTAAATGCGCTGGGTCGACAAGGGGGCTAGATCGGAATTCGGCAGGCGTTATCGGGAATGTGCACCCATAACAAACGCCAACATTCGGGGTGCGGTGGCAGTCTCAAGCCACGCAAATTTGTATCCCTACCACCCCCTATAGTTGTTGTTAAAAATCTCGGTAAAGTTTTGCCGTAGACCAGGGGGTGTGGTGGTACGCCTGGGTGCGGGTTTTCGTCGTGCTAGCCACCTGCGGCCTCTATCGTCTCGAGCCTACTAGTCATGACATTGGGCCCAGGTGAGAGAGGAGGAGATGCAATAAATTTTGCGCAATTTTTCAATCACCATAAACTGTTTCACGCGCAAATCAGCGTCCCTGCTCTCGCCTTGCTTTACAGCATATGGTGGAAACGTCGAAACCGACGGTGGAACTGTCGGGTCAGAACAAGACATCCGTTCGGGAGGACAAATAGTGGTGTGGTGCTGACGAGGGTCTGAAATGTCAGTCGGTATGGGCAAGTGATTAGCTAAGTGTTTGAACGTGTGTGGTTGGTCTATGGACTTAGTTAGGAGTGCATGATCATGTGGGCCCGCAGGTTTTCAGGTTGTTTTTCCAGTTCAATAGACCTAGAGGACGCCATGAGTGCTGTTGTTGATTTTTGGATGTCGTCTTATTTCTACCGGATCCCACACAACACAGTGTAAGCACACCTTTTATAGCTGGATCATTTCACAGAGGTGAATTAATGGCCCCCGTGTCGAATGTGTTGAAGCAGTTTCGCTGCCTTGGAAACTGCTGACTCTTGGAGACAGAGATATGGCATCAAGGGAAAAACACCAACTCGTCGAAGAAGCCTTGAGTTTATGAGTCTGGCTAAGTTTCTATTATCAACCCTCCTGACCTGCCTACAGATTATCCCTCGCGTGGGAAACCCAATCTCTCTATTTATAGGTACACTAAAACTGCTAGTTAGCAGCTCTCAGAAGAGCTGTTGAGTCGTGCTTTGGTTTCTTCGCTAAAGAACTATGAGCCGACTGAAAATTTAAAGTAGGCATCCGATTGACAAGGTAATACAGACGCGAATGGACAAGTCAAAATTCCCCACTCTTATTTACAGGATTCGAGAAGAATGAACTGTTTTGGTCTGGACGCAACGATACTTTGGGTCCTTTTGCTGAGGTCCGACTTTGGCTCTGCTGTCGCAACGCAAGTGAAGAGGCTCCCGAAAAGGCCAAATCGAAGCAATACCCCTTTCCGTCTTACATGAAACAGGTTTCCGCCTTCGCTACACTCATGCTCGGAACAAGCTGTCCAGAGTATGTGGATCAGAAAACAAAACTGACAGCGGAATTTGTGAGTTCTAGAATCTGCCTTGTGAATCAGCTAGAGCAGATCTGATCTCGGATTTGGTGTCAACACACATATGGTTTGGTTAAGAGCCTGGAAGTATTTTGTCCGTTTTGCACGGACATCTAGTTCTTGATCCTCAACGACGGTCGCATGATAAAGAGGGATTGGAAGCGGCGTGCTAACTAATATGCCGAAACTGAAGACGTTTTTGTTTGTCATCGGTAGTCGTTTTCAACAAGACATAATGTAGATAACAAAACGTGAACCTTTGTTGTTCATAATGATGCAGATCTGTTAATCTCAAAATTACTGGCTGGGCAAATCACTCCGTACTCACACTACTGCTAGCCCAAATCCATATTAAACATTGATCTTTTAGACTGTCCTGGGTAGAAGAACACTGATTTCAGCAGCTGACTGACTTGGAACTGATGCATTGTTTCGTACAACAGCCACTTCAAAACTACTGCTCGTGACTTGAAATTCCGCATCTTTATTTTCCGCAGAGTCCAATAATATTACGAAATAGGTTACCGCCACTATATTCGTAGAAAGTAGTGGGTGATCGTTTAACGGCACTAGTTGTCTAGAGTACTGACCGCTGCAGAAATACCTTTGTCTTATGAAGGGTAGACGGCGATGAACATGCATAAGACTTTACTAACTCATATTGACCCACCTGTAAAGAACTCGTCGCCTCAGTGGGATTTTAACCCAAGCCCTAAGGGGAAGGCTTTAGTACACCCAACGCTTTAACCACTTAAGCTAAGAGGCATCGCCGGACGACGCGAGTTTAACCACATTTGGGTCAGGTTTTCCGCCCAACCTACTGCAACGTCTGGAATCCACCAAATCTGATACGGTAATTTGACTGCCCACGCAGGATTTCTTAAGTAATTCACCTAGAATCCACCAGATTCTAGGATTCTAGACGTTGCAATAGGTTCGGCGGGTAACTTGACCCAAATGTGATCAAACTCGCGTTGTCCGGCGGGGCCGCGTAGCTCAAGTGGTTAGAGCGTTGACTGTACTAAAACCTTCCCATTACTGCGTGGGTTCGAATCCCACCGAGGCGCCGAGTTTTTCACAGTTGGGTCAATATGAATTATTCAAAGGCTGCCAAAATATCCATGACTTTACTAATCGAAACAATTATTGGAATCATTCATACCTCCAAAATCCCACATCAGCTGCACCTCTCATGTCAGTGGTAAGTGTGCGTTTCGTCTCCTTTCTCCGTGGCTGCATGTGAGATCTGAGCGTTCTATCCATCTTGCGTCTGAAATCCTTTTGTGTGCGTTTGGGGGACCAGGTCATATATGTGGCGCACACAAACGAACGCTCTAGCTCCATCTGTCACTTCGCCCACTCCCCGAGCCAGGCAACTGACCGGCTCGGGCAGTGGCTTAAGCCTGGGAATAGGAATGGAGTGTGAGATCGATGACTCAGCACACGTTCATCACTGTAAATGACCTGACCCGCTTGAAGCTATTACAGTGCGTTAAAACCCCTGGCTTGGAAGGTTACTAACTGACGGGATAACTCGAACCTCGCAGTCCGCCCAATGTGTGTTTGTGTGGTGTGGCGGACTGGAGGACTGGGAGTCAGGTTGCAAATGGTTCCTTCTGAACGTGGGCCTCTATGGCACTCTCACTCCGTGGGATCCGAGCCGTGTGTGGTGGCACGCCTAGGGGTGGCCCCAGACGCGCCAGACACCTGCGTCCTTTTCCAACCTCCGATCTTCTCGATTCTGTCTTGACACCGGATCCAGGTGGGAACGGAGAGAGTGTGGCAGATGCTGCGCGAGTCTGCCATCGTTAAAAACTAATTAGTGCACAAGTCACAGTTACCCTGGTGTCGAGCACATGGTGGAGATCGTCGAAATCGAAGGTCAAACTGTCAGCGATGATTCGAGTTAGCCTGTGCTGGTTGGCTCAAATCTGCTTACGAGAACGTTTAATTCACTCGTTGCCGGAGAGCACAGTAAATGAACCCCATAAAAACTACTAAATTTCCCCGATTTTCCCTGGTTCACAACGGACTTGACTATTTCTATGAACTTCTCCTGCTTTCCTAGGCTTTCGCCAATGGTTTTCAGTCTTGCAAGAAATAATTTTTACCAGTTTTCGCTTCCTGTGCGGATTATTTAGTTATGAAAGTTATGTTGGCTGAACACTTTTACTAATGATGGAGTATTGAGTTCTGCAAAAAGTGTGCCTTTTAGTCCGCTTTCGTAGATTTCGGAGTAGTTAATACGATTGCTAAAGTAATTGTTTCTCTATTTCTACTTTTAAGATCCCAGTTATGCAAACAGAACCATATTTAACGCTAGAACTATCCGGAAATAACAACCCGGTGGATGTCATCGATTCGGTCACCGGAGTGCGAGCGGTTCTTGCTGTCTGCAAATACTCGCAGCCACGTGGTAAGTTGTAATTTTCCCAGAGGTATTTGATTTCAAAACACGCCTGTTAATATGGAAGTTTTACCAGCGAAAACAGAGGAGGCTTAATCGGTGCCTTCAGATAGCCTTGAAAGGGCCAATGGGACTTTTGAATTCGTGTCCTCATGGTCACTTACTGGGTTTCGAACCATTCCTTGGTTCCTGTCAAGGATGCTGTCATTCAGCATTGGGTTCATGCTCGAAGGTTAGTATATGCAGTAGATGTGCTAACTCATTAAATGTTAATTGTAATTATAAAATGCGTTTTGACTCGAAAAGATTACTTAAAAAGGGATATTAAATTAACCGCCGTGCATAATAATTCAGTTACTACAGGATGCCGGCTTTAGAACGAACTTCTTTCCAGCCGCCTGCAAAAACGACACTGCAAAATTGACAATTTCATAGGCAGCATGAACTTTTTGTTGGGATTTTTGATGTTTTTATAAATTCAAATATATTTCATTGAAAACATGCATAAAATATTCATTCTTTTACTCATTTGGTAGAAGATTACGTCTTCTGCGAATTTTTTATTCGAACGAAGAGTGTAATTCGGGTTTAAAATTTCTAATTTTAGAATATTTTAAGACTGGAAGCGCCCGTTCATAAAACATCATGTCTCTGCATTTACTAATGTGGCTTGTTAAGTTTACAATATGGCTCAAATCCACTGCTAAATTTTATGGACCCCTATATTCTCCTCTTAATACCGTAGAGAAATGTGTGGTTTTCCGTAGGCGAAAAAATATATGACTTGTCGTTTGGAAACCCTGAATATAAGTGTAACGACAGGTCGGCTTCAAAATTATTCGGGAATCGGAAACGATTTTTAAAACCGAATTGTGTCCTTCCTTCAAATTTAGAATTTGAAGAAAATGTGCCGTTCTACCAAATGAGTAAAAGAATGAATATTTTATGCATGTTTTCAATGAAATATATCCGAATTTATAAGGGCATCGGAAACCGGTGAGAAAAATTTATGCTGCTAAAGTAGTCATTTTTTGCTGTTTCGTCTTTTCTGGCGGCCGGAAAGTTCATTCAAAAGCCAGCATCCTTTAGTAACTGAATTATTATATATGATGGTCAATATTGCAACACAGCTTAAGTAATCTTTTCAAGTCGAAAACGCATTTCAGAATTTTGGTAAACATTTCATGAGTTAGCACATCTACTGTAAGTAGGGAAGGCGGAAGACAAGCTGTATTGCTACTAACAAATGCTTTACCTATAAGCGGACCTAAGGATTTGTAGTTTATTGGGGTTAGGGGCCTATGTTCGTAGTTTTTATGGATGTCTTAGCTTATTCGGAAGTCCCTACAAGGGTTAAACACCTAATTTGGACTAAAATTGATAGGTCACTAAATCTTGTTCCAAGTCTTTTGTAAATAAATATACGGATGTCTCTTGTTTCTTCGCCTGAGACAGTACTGTAACGCTTGGGGATTAAATAGTTGTGAAGGTGTATTTTTCGAGACAACGAAATGAAGTTTACAGACGTTTGCTTCATCTGAGGTCTTGAACACCAGTCGGAGATGTGGTTTGTGTTTTTGATTCTGGACTGGGTTAACGTATGATCTCATAGTTTGGGGTCAAAATACTGGATCCGTGGGTTCGAAGCACGCCAGAAACCACTCGATTATATAGTTTGACAAAAACTAGTGCCCCATGTGAGCTCATCGCTTGCGATCTGCACAGAAAGCTACCCCTGCGAACAAGAACGGCCATCAAACGAAGAGGCCCAATAAATATCCTTGACAAAAGCAAAACGGAAGTGCCTATTTTCACATGTGACTCACATCAGAAATGTGAACCTGACTCTCCTGTAACATGAAGACATCAGTCTCTAGCCTATCGAGTTTAATTTGAAAGCTGGAAAATCCTGGAAATATACTGTTTTAGCAGCAGACTTCGGGGCGTGCCAGAGATTTTTCACCACGACTCAGAGCTCATGACCTGAAAGGTTTTCAAAAGGCATATTCCTTCAACAGGCCGCATTTGAGAGTTTTGGTTCTAAGTTGAGAATCAAGCCGACACCACGACAATCAGCTACACGAGATAACCGACATTCATTCTCCCTTACTGAGGGCGATTTTACTGCTGGTTTTAGTTTATTAACCGATGTAGTTACACCGCTACAGTTTGGTATTAATATTAGTATCCCTATTAGTTACGTGTAGAGGAATTATATGGAGAAATGGAAAGGAAGTAATATGAAAGAAATACAAGGGGAATAACAAAAACTGTACAGATGAACACAGAATGTCATGAGTTAACAGAATTTAGAGGCACGTAAATTCGGTTTGTTGATTAAATGAAGTAGATAGTTGACGCACACTTAAGATGCAGGAAAATAAGTAAAATTTTTCGTCTGCAGACATCGTGGTGAATGTAAGCAGTGGTGTGGGACGTGATCCAAAATTAATTAATTACGTAAAAATATGTTATTTGAATGTTGGTAGTAGTATCGCCTTAACACTAAATTGTTGAAGTTGGCGAACAAGAAAGTTATCGGGCGATGTAAGATAAAGCATATTACCTACAGTACACTAAAAAAATTCGCGAAAATTTACCCAAAATCGTCCTCGTAATTTGGCTGACCGATACAGTCTCTGGGAGCAGTGTTTACCTGCAAACTCCCTGCGTGATTAATTCATCTGTTTCGGTAGAGTCTGTGGTTTATTATTGAAGGGAAAATCCCTGCGCTTGTTGCTGGACCGCTGACCAGAGAACAGAAGTTAATGCAACTCGTGGCTCACGTAGATGTGTCTCGCGAGTATGTCTGCTACATCGAACTTGGGCGTGTGGTCGGGTCCCGTCGAATGAGCCGCAATTCAGTAGTTGACGCCATTTCTTCTGTTCACTGCTGTTCGTGTTCGGCCAGATGCGTCCGAATTAATCTAAAAGTTTGTTTGACGTACTTGCTTTGCTCCACAACTACCTCATATGCGGCAAACAACTTTGGGCGTTTCCTGCCGTGACAGATGGTCTTTCAGTCTCAATACTTGGCGCCCGGTGATGGCTCCTGGTTTGTGTGCAACCCCAATTCCAAGTGCGGCGAGAGGGCGGCTGATGGCTCCCGAGGAGCTTTTGTAAAGGAATTCGCCGAACTTTGGGTTCACGAGGTGTGGTCTTCCGTGTCACTGCAATACGTTTCAACGCGTTGACAGGTCACCCCTAGACAACTGTACTTGTGGCCATTTAGATAATTGATGTTGAAGCTTAGTATTTGTCTCGCATTACTAACAGCTTCATTTTTGGACAAATTAAAACACCCAGGTAAATCGGTTGGTTTTTCCTACCTTTCCTATCGTGAACTTTATGCCCAAGTAGACGACTATGAAATATTATTTCAATGTTATCACCTGGTTTTGTTTGATGACTGCGAAGGTATCATCCACATACAGAATCGGGCATGATGGTCTGTAGCGTTTGAAATCCAGTATCTTAAGCCGTTATAGGACCGCCTTTGCCATAGTTCGCGAAATCAATAAATCTACTGGGGTATCTTTCACAGGCCCGTAAAATGTATGTCGGACTGGAAATATGCTTCGTAACAGACACTTGAGTGCTGAAGTTGTGGTCGTATGCTCGGCGTTTCTTCCTTCCATTGCATTTGCTTTGTAACTGTAATTCGGTAGCCTCGACTGTCAGATTTTGGAAACAAAAATAAAGTGGTAGCTGTCATCAAAATGTGTTTAAACCTAGTTTGTTAGGATACCCACCCTTTCCACTTTCGCCAAGAAGTCTGTTGACGAATTGACTTTGGTATCTTGAGCAGCAGTCAGCAACGTTATACGTCAAAACACCTACCTTGCCTATCAATAGGTTGGAGTGCCTTTGTGAGGTGGGACAGACCGAAGGGGAGCGTTTTTTATGCACTTTGCGAAGCTGACAGAAGCGGGCCTATTTATTTTCATTTTTCGAGTGTGTACTTCTATTGGTAAATGTACATTCAGTGCACGCTTATTGCTGACTTATACTCTTCCCGACAATGAATAATACATGTACAAGAAATTACTAAATTTCATACTACTACTTCACTCGCCTTGGAATCGACCGTGCAAAGGAATCAACTCCCTGTTTATAGAGGTTTCTATGGTGGCAACTACTGTGACCGATTGATTAGGGTCATCAATCTGGAGGGTTTTAATCCATAAAGGCGTGGTTACTCAATACTATCGATCCTTGTGTTAGGCACGACCATTTGAAACATCCATCTGGACCGAAATTAGAATTGCGACTGGTGGCTTTCATTTCTCGCGTGTCCAGCATGAACTTCTTAGTTGCTGTCAACTGGTAACATGGAACTCAGCAAAAACTTTTGTGTGCATGAAACAAGATTTTCAATCTGCATGCCAAACGTCACCATCATCAGTCCGGGCTAGCGTAAGAACTTGGAGCCATTCGACTGATCTTATTCACGAATTGGAAGATCTAGTTTCTATCAACCCCACAGCATGCGTCGGCCAAGTAAACAAAGATGACCATCGTGGCTGGGCTGATTATGATCATTCCATACACTGATGAATGGACGCCTATTCTTTCAACCTATAGCACCCCTGTACAAAGGCAAATAAAAGATAAGACACGAATTGTCGAGGTTTGAACAGATAGTTTATTCTTACCTTCTAGTAAGATAGCAGGCTGTTTGTCAAAATTACTCTAGGTTTCGCCACCTTTTTGAAGGAATAGATATGCCTAGACTTGGTCAGGGAAAACTAGGTTGGCTTGACCCTGTATTTCCTCCCGCGGTCCTTACGCTCGGCCGATTGTGAACTGAGGAGACCTTTAGAAATGAGACTGACAATTCTGTTCAGAAGATGAAGATGCGATCACTGGGACAAGAAGTTTATTTGCCTGACGTTTCGGATTCTCACTCGAACCCATCATCAGAGACATTAGCAGATAGAGGTTTAAGCCCCTGCATTAGCGCCAACTCACTACGACCATGGTTGTTTGGATGCTAGACAGAACCGCTCCGTTATCTCCTACTTTTACCACGTCGAACGTTTATGTCTGCCTGTAAGGTCGGGGAAGTGTATTACTAACACGTATTCATATCCTAAATCTTCCAGCCCTATGTAGACGATATGAACAAGATGATGAACGGACAGAGGGTTAATCCTGTACTTCTGTCTGATACTATAAGCTATTTCGAAGCCATTTCCATACAGTTATGTCTTGCAGTCAGTTAAGCCGATACTACATACTCCGGGCGGGATCTTAGACGGGGTCGTCCAAACAATATGTACCAGTCGAGAATTACTTACCCCCATAAGTCTGTTCTTTTCTGGCACCCTTTCCTCAGATCCTGCTGTGCACCTGCGTACTACAGTGTTCGAACGTTTTCGGCCTGTGAAGTTTAGTAGACACCCTTTATTATTACATTCCCCTTTGAAATTCAGAGGAGATTGGCGTGTTATCGGGCAGTGGACGTTGTGATGGCATTGGCTACCGGCAGGTACCCTCTATTCACCCCGGACCTGAACCAATTACAACCTGCGCGGTCAACGTCACAGGAATTACGTTTCCCCCGGGCTCCTACTGCTTCTACAAAACGTCCACGGTCTGTCCGTCAGGTAAGTCAAAATTAGACAACAAGCAAACAGGCTCTGCATATATAACTAGATACATCTCTGCGTACGCACTGACTGTTAATTCCGATGTCACTTTTTCCTATTTTCACGAAGCTCGGAGGCTCTTTAATGAACAAGATAGAAGTCTGAATGCCGTCGCCCCTAGACGTTTTAATTTTACTATAGGCCTCAAAGGCACGAACTCTCCCCCTGATGTGCTAGTGTGAATGCTGTAAAACATTGCTTATGTGATTTAGCCATGCTTTGTCCAACAAGATGTGTGCATATATCTATTCCCTTCTGACACGTGTGCAAATAGTTTTTCGAGTACATTGGCCCACTGCCTTCAAATATACTCGATCACATATCCAAAAGCTGGCATTACGCATTCTCGTCCTGTTTACCATACGCCGTTGCTGCCATTTTGTCTTGTAGTCGCACTTCTTAGCTAATTTCCGACAATTTTTTATAGTCGAAATAAAGTCGCTTTTATGAGTTATATTCCGTTTCATCTAATAGCTTTAAAAAGCTTCCGTAAAAACGAGCATAGCTAGTAAGGCAATCACATTCGTTCCAGTTTGTCAAAATTCTTCATCTTCCTGTTCTTCACATAAACTTGCCTTTATTCTTATTTTCCTGTCAAGCATCTTGATTCCTCCTGTCGGCGATCTTTTGCATCCATGTATATCTCCCCTGTAGCCTTCGCACAGTTTTACTTCTTCGTCTTTTTAAATGTCCTGCATGTATTATAGCCTCTAGGAAAACCTACGTCTTTTTGTATTTTTTACTTCCTTTTGCCTCTTCATCTGCCTTATGCATAAGATATTTTATAGTGGGGTTTTCACGGAGTTAACCTCAAGCCGTTTTCCCTACTTATTCCTCCCCCTACACTCGTCCTCCTCTTTCTTCTTTCTTTCTTTCTTCTTCTTTTTCTCCTCCTCCTCCTCCTCCTCCTCCTCCTCCTCCTTTTCTGTCAAAATCCTTTGCTATAAGGAGTACTGACAAAGATAAGGGGAACTAGGATGGACATTCTGACTTCTTAGCAGTCACTAGCCATCCATAACTAATCCCTGGTTTGCTGAACTTGCAATTCGAGCTCTGATTCTTTATTAATTTAGCGGTTTCAAGTTCAACGCCTTATTATTGGGCTGCGAGCCCCATGGCATGCCTCCCCATTCCATAATACCGTACAACACGTTCAGAGGCCCTCTGCTTCCTCTCTGTCGTTACAGTCTTATGATTCTATCCTGCTCTACCTACTCCTACTCTTATTTGATCATTTCGTAACTTTTTCTATCCTCTTTCTACGAAGCATCCTATTTTCTTAATATAAAAAAATTGTCCTGCCAAAGTTCCAGCTAACCCCTTTTCACCGCTTCAGCATTCGCCAACTTACCTTTGTACGCCTGCAAATATGTCTCATTACCCTCGGTTTCAGCATTGTGAGCATATTTTTACCTAATCCTCCCAACTTTAACAATTTAAAAAAATTAGTAGGACATAGAACTAGGTCCTGCAACATGCTTCTTATGTAAAGGCCCCCTGTAAGATGGAAAATCGTCGCAAGCAATTCCAAGAATTGCAACAAGCAGACTGTCAAATGAGAACTTTTTGGTCACATGTGACGGTCTCGTTAGAAAATTCTCTTTTGGTGGTGTAGTTTACTATTTCATTTACCCTAGGTGCTTTCGCAAAATTAACTGATTTTCCTGGACCGGACCTATAATTTATATTATATGAAATTACACCTTCAGGAAGTCTATTGTTTGGGAACGCGAATGAGTTTCTTTTACAAGAGAGCAGCATCGACGTTTGTGCACGTTCTTAACGTTTTCTATTCATTTCAATGTCTCATCCCCAAAAATTTTTTCCGTATTCACTTGTGCATTCTTCCGGTATGACACCCCGTGACTTCCTATGAAGCGTTGAAAAAAATATGGTAACAATCGGGAGATGGCACGCAAAAAAATCTGCCTAACCAAAGCAGTCTGTCTTATGGGACAGGTGATAATAGGGGTTTTATGGGTGATGGCTGATGGGGATGTACGCTACTAGCCGACAGAAAGGCTTATTTAAACAGGTGAATGATCTAAGTTGGCCTGCTCTCCGTTCCGTTATTACAAAATGGATCGCCAAAGGCAGTATAGTGGTAACGGACGAGTGGAAGGCGTATAATCGTCATCCCTCAGAAGGTTATCTACATTTCTATGTTAACCACTCAAAGAACTTCAAGGACCCTAGCACCGGACGGCACGCCAATGCCATTGAGGCATACTGGAGTAGACTGAAAAGGAAACTCCATGAGGGAGGCCCAGTTTGTGGTCGAGCTGTGTGGGCCGACAGAGACGAATTACAGTATCGTCTTTGGTTTGGCCTTAATGCCATGTCTTTGACAGACGCCTGGGAACTGTTCCTGTCCCATGTTGTGCAGACTTATCCCATCTTAAAGTGATTATGTTTTGTAATAGACTGTCATAATACGAATGTATGCTGTATATTCAGGTGTATGTGTGTAACGATGGGGAAAGTTGGGTAATAGCGACCATCGTCCATGTAACCTCCTGCGATGTTCGTTCGGTCAGCCCATGTTAGGCCGTCGCAGAAAGTCCAAGTAGTACGTGAAAGTAGGCCTGAAACCGCTGATTTAGCTTGAAGGCGTTTGAGTCCACTGTTAAAGGTATTATTTCCAGGTAGCGGATTTTTTGGGTGCCACCTCTCGATTGTTACCAAAATTATAAATGGTTGCCATGCTCTAGCCACAACAATACATCTGCGATGTTTATAGTACATGTATATTCAAACAAATGTCATTAAAATCATTAAAGTGTGAACTTTTACGAAGGAAGCTCCTCACCTTTTCTTCTATTACTACCTAAGAGACAATGTTTACCCATAAAAAGGGGAAAAAGATTAAATCGATGTAAGTTTTTGCAACCAAAACTGATAAAAGATGTGCAAGTACCTAAAACCTGCAGAGTAGGCATATGTTGTTTATGTAAATATTTTTTAAGTATAGTCTCCCCTAGAAGCTAAGATTATCGATAGAAACTAAACCTGCCGAGGTGCACGAAAATATTTTTTACTATGTTCACTGCTTATCTCTGTCGTGTCTTGGCTTAAGTAACCTGTATTTTTAACTGTATCAATAGAGATATTTATAACAGGCTTATTCGTAGGTGTGTTAATGAGCTTTGTTAGTCTACAGCATGTTTCAGCTCCAAGTTATCTTGATGGGTTTCGGTAAATTCCTTGTTTTCAATTATTTTTACTTCTTCCCTCATACTGAACTCTTAGAAGCGACTTAGTCACCCAAAGATACGATATGTTGGATTAATAGTTTCATAGAAGGTTTAGGTTCATCTGAACAATTCGACTTGGGATTGTTTTTGAACATGTCCTCTGGGCCCGAGAGACCTCAGGGAAATATGTTCGTTCGTATCGTAAGCTCACTCTGGAGGCATTTATGGGGGTTGGTGTCGATCACCATCCACAAAATCAGCACTATGTCAAACCTGGAGTTAGGAAAAGTATGTAGAAAAAACAATATTTATTGATTTAGAATGCGCCGGTTAAGTACGTGGTTGGCGTCGGGCAGAGGGACCATCTGGATGCTTTCTACTGATTCACTAATTGGTGAACGGAGCCAAGGCTGGCGTTGGGCGTATTCAACCGCCGAAATGTATGAGCAGAAGGGTCAGTATGGCCCTGCAGCAATAACGCGCTGGGGTAGGGTCGTTTGCAGCTCCTTCGGACCGTGCTGTCACAGATCTGCCTTTCAGTCGTCCTCCTGGCTAGTGGAGAAGCCAGTTTGAAGACAAAATTGACGGGTGCCAAATAAGCGGCCGCAGGTCTTCCATCACGGCTACCTTACGTACTACTGTTTGTTCAGTAGGTGTGCTTGTAGTATTTTTTTGCCGCGGCGGCAAAAAAATACCACAAGCACACCTACTGAACAAACAGTAGTACGTAAGGTAGCCGTGATGGCAGACCTGCGACCGCTTATTTGGCACCCGTCCAAATCACTTTTGACAGTAGCTACGTGCACGTCTTGTCGCTTTGTTTATAGTCTTTTCTTTGCACCTACTCCTTCGGAATCAGTGATGCTGCTTCAATTGGCAGGCGTCATTTTCAAATCACATTCCTAAGAGTCCTTTCCACGGGTTTGAGACGATTATATCCGGGGGGGGGGCACTTTCTTCCTCCGCCACTTCCCCTTCATTTCTAAAGTGACTAAAATTACAAGTGTTTGCTTTTATATTGTCATACTGCAGATAGCGGGTCTTGTCATCATTTTTGCCAGGTTTAACTGAGATGCAGACAAGCGTGTTCGAAGGCATGGTTAGAAGTTTTCTCCTGCAGACCATTCTCTCGCCTTCCTCAATGCTGAGCGACGAGAAGGAGTTCTGCTGCCGGTCGGAGGAGTCCCTCGGAGCCCTTGACATGCCTCTGAACATTACGTCAGCTTTCACACTGCCTGCGGCACAGACGGTTTGCCAAGCATTTAAGGGCTTCAACGTGGACCAGACAAAGGGACTCTGCGTCTATACTCCTGTCAGTGGTGAGTGCATAAATTGCGCTGTCATTTTGGAAATGAAGGATACCTATGCAATGGGTGTCCCGAGCTAAACTAGCCAACATTTGAACCATGTGTGGTGTGTGTTGTTCATGGGTTTATGGACGACAAGTTTGTACGTTAAATAAAGCGGCAGGTTAAAGGCGAACTTTGAGGGCACGTTATTGCATATGCATGTTGTCTAGACTAGCTCGCGGTTAATCAAACGAGTACCCGGAGGGTTGTTTTCCATTAAACTTTCTGTCTGATAGAGCAATTGTGATGATTTTGCGGGAGGCCCTGGGGAGATAAGCGAGTGCTCCTTTTCGATATGTTCTCTGAATGGAACGCCTATGTGGCAAAGCGACATTTACAAGAAATGCTCATGGCGACGGCAAAATATCTGGTAAACCAGTGTACTCTTACCTCATTTTGAAGTACTGGACTGGGTATTGCCTACGGATAATACTCGGAAAGGGACGAGAGGGCAATGCCAGCGTTGAGCATGTTGTCTTCAAAATAGAATTCACGTGTGAGGCGTTACCACTACTAATACTATTATCATCACTATTGTTCGTATTACCACCGCCACTACTACTAATACTACTACTGCATCTACTACCACTAATATCACCAGCACTGCTACTATTACTAGTACTATTGGTACTACCTTTACTTATAATACCACCGCTACCATTAATACTACCACTACCATTACTACTGCTGCCGATACAGCTACTAATATTACTTTTAGTACTACCACCACTATTGTTGCCATTACTACTTCTATTACGACCAACACCAGTACTACTACTGCCGCCACCGCCACTACTGCCATTACTCTTGCTACTGCTACTACTATTACTACTAGCAGTAGCATTACCAACGTTACTGCCTGTAGTACTACCTCTGCTACTACCAATGCCACCACCTCTACTACTGTTACCACTACCGCTAAGGCCACTACCACTTTTAATGCTACTACTACTATTACTGTTAGCTGATACCACTACTACTGTAACTACTGTCACTACTACTACCACTACTACTTATACCACCGCTTCTACTATCACTATTGTAACTGCCACCACTGGGGTAGTGTCTATCGTCGAACTTGGTGGGACCTATGAAAAGTGTTGCTTCGCGTTCTTGCAATAATTCGTTCGGCCTCAAAATGGTCAATATTTGTGTTTTTCTGGGCACTCTGTGCTGATGATTACAATAAGAGTGTTCACAAATGCGGAGACACAGGAACCTCCGAGACCGCTAGTACATATCTCTTTATCGAAGCGAAGTCTGGAAATCCTTTGAATATTTCATAAGTACGCCTCTCTAATGCACTCGATGAATGCGTGGATAGGTAAGGACTCCTATTTTAAAGAGTGATTTTTCAGAAGACCGTAATCTCACGATGATAGCCGAAAGTCTTTTACTTGCCTAACTTCTGGGATTTCGAGTCAACATGCGACTGTTTGCCTTCTGCATTCCATAAGCTTAACGATTGTGTACTCTAATTTTGAAGTGGACAGCGAGATAGTTCTGCTAATTTCTGCTAAAGTGCTACATTCTAATGCGTTTTTTTCGTAACCATATGAGACATATTGAAGGTGCAGTCAGGGACTACCTTCATGGCCCGCTTTTTTATTCATTCAGTTGAAACCCCACATGCACATCCCAAGATATCAATAAGTTCAGGGGCTTAAGGATGCTTGTCTACGACCATGATATATACGACATTTTCTCCGCTTTAAACCTAAGTAAGGTTAGCGGACGTTGACTGATGTACCAGGTCGTTTCCAACTTGACGATAACACGAGATAGATTTGACATACCTTATCCCCAATTTTGGTAGACAGCAGTTATTGCGATACTGTCTCAGCAATGAGAGTAGACAACAGTGACTCCATCGAAATGTTTCGATTTTTTCATCCACAGCTCCATCGGGCGTAAAGATAGACATCAAGCAGTGTCTGAAGATGCCACCATGATTTCCAAACTTTTGTCTGGCGTTTGTTTCATGGTGATATTTTTATCCGCTTTTACCGGAAAAGTAACGTCAGCACCCTGCCATTCGTAAGCAAAATGCCGTACAGTTGTTCAAAGTAATCCTTTCGTTCGATGACAGTTCGAGATCGCATGCGACGGTGTTCACCGTGTGTCCCACGGCAATGCGGGTGCAGGACGGTGACTTGCGCGTCAGTTTCTTTATATTGATAGCTGGCATGCACAGTATCTATAAAACTAACTCCTCCCTTGTCCATTTGGGCCCGGTGAGAAGACTTAGTCAAGATGACCAGAGGTGGACTTGAGAGCAGTGGCTGAGAGTGCCAACAGCTCGTCTACGCGTGCCAAACACGACCTGGGTCCAGCACAATGAACTAAGTTTTCACAGAAGCAAGGGAAGTGCTCGGATCTCACTTTCGTGAAAGTGCCACAGAGTCCGTGTCAGAGCAGTATCCTGCCAAATCAGCTTTATTTGTCTCCATAGGCAACGGGGGTGGAGGTGATCGAACCTCCTGAACTGACTGGCGTAGACGGCCCATACCCCCGTCTCATACAGAAGCGTCGTCAGGACTACACCCTGCACATCTTGAGTTTTTTGTTTCAGCGTTGGCTGAAGACCTGGCTGGCTTTGGAAATTCGGTTCGCTACTTCGTCTTCAATTGGGGTGTTGTTTAAGATTGTGCTTCTTCAGTAGGCGGAGTTGTCCATCGATGCGGGCGAGTTCCACTCACGTTAATTGTAGGCGTAGTGTGTTCGTCCACCGATGCCGACTGATGCAAGACCATCATTTTCTCTGCGCTGATGATCACTCCAAATTTGGTGCAGCAGGAGGAGGCGATGGGATCTATTCCGCTAGGTGGATTGGTATTTCAGAGTCGTTGTTTGGGAAATTTGCATAATTGAACAACTTCGTGATCAGGGTTCCTTTCATGTTTTACCAAACCCTATCAGATTAACTATTGAAATCCCAACGTATAAAGGTTATCATGTAAGGGGATTTCACTCGAAATTTGGCGTTAAAATCCAGCCAGCAGAAGAGTCTATAGGACGAAAAACATGTTGCCTAAACCTCCCATAGGCAGCATTTTACTAAAAACTGACTGTGAATTCACAGTTAACAAGGTAACTTGCTATGCGGGAATTAGGCACGGTAACCAAAGGATTTTTCCTCATAAGCTGCTTACGAAATTATTCAGTTCTAATGGGTACCTAAGTCTTCATTGGACTAACATGGGGAATGGTGCCGTAGACTTTATATGCCATTTATTCAAAAGGATTCGGGATGGTTTCTCAAGAAAGAATAAGGACTCGACTTAAAAATTGCGTCCGGCATGGAACCCAGCCCGAGACCATATCATAGAAGGGACACGCTAAGTCTTACTTTTTCCATAGACTACGTTGCCTCTATCTACTTTTCTCTTTTAGTGCGGCCAGCCGTTGCCTATATTTTGGTTTGAGCATACGAGCCCCATCCACAAGTCACAAAAATCAGCCTGAATACTTCAACTTTCGTCGAAATGTTCTAGTTTAAATAATACGATTCGAAAAACCTTCCTTTTCCAGTGAAAAGGACGTTTTTTCTATGATTTCATCTTGGTCCTTCTTGCTTTAATCCGAAATCGATTTTACGCATCTAGACCAACCGGAATCCCTTATTGTCTGGCCTCGCCGCGTTTTCCCAAATAACCTACGAGGAAAGACGGAGATTGTAGTCACATGTACAGATCAGGCCACACTGCGAAGTGTCTACCGAGGTGAGTTTCCACCCGAACACATCTAATGTACTGAATTCCTTCTGTTAAAAGTGTGCCAGTGATCAGTTTTCAGTATGAATTCTCAAAAATTGATTCCACGTCAATTATGATGTCAACTATTTTATACAGTGCATAACCTCAATCTAAGCCTGATTGACTTTTCAATTCTTCATGCTAGTTTTCGAAATTTTGTTTGGGAGAAGTCATATTTGTTTGGCGTAGATCATGAGGTTCCCAACACCACCCTGATGGGTCTTAGTTAACATTTTGTTTCAAACACCTATGTAGACAAAAACTGCTTAATGAAGTGTAACTATGGAAGATGTTTGGATCCTTTACTAAACTGACTTCCCCTCTCCCTCGTAATTTTTTTCTTAAAGCCGGCAAGATGCGCAATTTCATGATGCGTCATCGCAAACTTTGGCTGGTGCCCACACCCATGCAGGACTTTTCTTCGAGCGACTCTATGGAACTGTGCTATCAGGAGCTAGAAGGCGCTAAAGTCCCTTATCGAAATGAGTTAGGCTCGTTGGACTACTGCATCGCTGTTTTCGCTGCTTGTCCCAATGAAGGTTTGTGAAAGAAGCTTTCGCAGTTTTTCATTTGCATCTACGTCATGCAAAACACATGCATCCACAACTTCATATTCGTATACATATTAGTTGAAAATTGGCGAAAACCAGCATCTCATTGTGCTTTTGTGGTTGTTAAAGGTATGAATTGCTGACAAACGCGCCAAAAGCCTAAACACCGGTCGAACCAGCACTCATACGCCATGCGCCTTAGGCCTGGTGTTGAACGCCACTGGCTGGAAAGGGTTGACAGGACAAAATGAACCATTTCATTTTATTAATGCTTAGCTATCGCTTATCTTTTTCAAACGTTCATCAGTTCACATGCCTTACTTTGGCGGAAACTCGAGCCGATAACGGTCGCCAAAAGTCGGGAACCTTGGACTGAATGTCTAAATCGTACCTCCACTGCAAAGCGTACTAGTGCGAATTCGCCATACTAAGAACACGGAACCAGAATCTCGGAATACTTCAAGCAAGAGGAAAACTACACCTAAAAAGACTAAAAGAGTGGAAAATTTTCCGGCCAGGACAAACTGGCCACATGATAAGTATGAGATCTTCGCACTGTTTTCGGTGCTTGACAAAGTCAGGTACTCTCTGTAGAAACGTGCCAAAAACCGATTTTAATAGCGTTCCTTTGGACATTACCTTTTCTGGGTTCAGCGCCTCATAAATTTCAAATTAAAGTCTTTATTTTTGCACTTTTGACTTATTTTATATTTCTGTCCTCTGGAATAGCTTTCGGAATACTTTAACCTTGTCAGTGGTGGATCTCAAAAGAATAACGTATTTTATCTGAGCCCATTTCGAAAAAACCGGCGGCCTCGATGAGATTCGAACCCAAGACGGCAGGGGGCAAAGCTTGAAAACAGCCTACGCTCTAACCATCTGAACTGAGAGACTTTGACTATGAGTCCTGAGTTTAATCTCATTCGGTTAGAGCGTTGGCTTTGCTCAAGCTCTGCTCTTGCTGTTCAAATCCTACTGAGGCTACCGACTCTTCCATAATTTGGTCAAATGAATTACCCAAATATGCAAGAAACACATATTAGTAAGTATTTTACCACCGACTGAAAGAGTTGCAGATGTTATGTGCAGGAGCAAGAAACATGTGAATAAATGCTACGTGGTTTACCATACTGAAGGCGCAGGCGCTAGTTAGAAGCCCAGACATCCATCTTTCGCCGATCTTGTGCCGCTAAATGACGTGGCTGAGAGGAGCTCGGTTCATCAATGGACCTCCAACGTTCCTCATGTGCATCTGGCATATAAACTGGTTTATATGGCGCCTTGAATGAAAGCATACGTTTTATAAATATTAGTACAGTTCATTTTTATTAAGGGCAAAGTATCCAGACGCCTTCGAACTCCCTCTTACATAACGAAATTTTCAAAAAAACGCAGATACACAAAGAACGCCGAATGGAAGATTGCTCACAGAATTGCATTCAACAAGTATGCGGCCTTGTCAAACAACAAATATTCCGATGTATGCGTGGCTATGACAAAAATATTTAACGTGTCACGACTTACTACTTAAATGGGTCAAGTAATGTACAGACTAACAGTGACCATCAGTCAGATTGCCTTTGGCGGTGCGTTCCCCCGGCAATGTATTTGACGAAGTGCATGCAAAAAACTACTGAAATACAGGGATAATTATGTTTGGGGGCGTACAAATGTCATAGTGGATGATGCAAGGGGAGAAATGCGTTGAATTTTGACGGCGTGGTGGTACGTATGGCTGTGCTGGTCATGCTTCTTCTGAAATGTTTCCACGGATAGGAACACTACGACGTCCGCAGGCAGTACACTTCATATCTAAATCACTCTCGTTCCTATCACACGTAATTTGGGAGGATGTCGTAGATAGTTGGAAGTGGTGGCCAGCTCAAAGAAGTCTTCGAATACGAGGCAACGGTTCTTACCCCGTAGTATGCGAAATGTTTGTATCAAAACGCCTTGTAGCTTTCTGTAATTTAAAAAAGAGGTTGACAATGGACAGCTGTGTTTTTTGGCCATGAACCTCGGCCACCGCGTAGCCTGGTTGTGCGTTGTAGAAATTTTCAAGGGCGCTGCAATCTTCGACAGTCCACGATCATAAAGCTTGAATAACAAATTCTTATTCTGGTCTCACAGAAGTCCCGAAGACCTTTCCGGAACACATTTCGTCGAACTTTGCAAAAACCTGCGTGATGAGATAAAAACTTGGCATTGCGGATTTGGCTACTTTTGAGCAGTGGAACGATGGCCATAGTGAGAGTTTGGTCCACACTCCCAGACCATTCGGAGCATTTGCCTCTTATAGGGGTGTGTGTTTCAGTTAGTACATCCTCTAATTCAGAGTGCTGGTTCTGCCGATCCACAAAATACTGCACTTGTTAACAATAAACAGAAACACTCAGTGGTTTGATTATCTCTTAAGTCGATGCAAGATTGTCTGTAGATGTGCTTCATCACTTTCGGTGCGGATGACGATAGAAAGCCTTAAATCCCCAGCAACCATGACGATTTCGCGTCCCAACTCACGAACTCTGTCATTAATATACATAGTTAGCGCATAATTTCAGAAAGTATTCAGTGCAGGACATGGAGTTAGATCTCCGACACATGACCTTTTAGGGTCAGACCCAAAATTTCAATGAACATTCGAGTTGAAGACAATCGACTAATGTGGAATAACCGCGTAATGCCCATTCTACAAATATATACATATGAATTGGACCGCAGGCATCCAAAGAAAGATACTTTGAAAGCACCTTATACATTTCATACTACTCGTAGTATTTCTTGTTTGTAGAGTGGGGATTGCGTGGTTATTCCGCAGTAGTTAATTGTCTTCGGCTGGAATGTTCATTGAAATTTCGGTTCTGACCCTAACAAATCATGTCCCGAAGACTTTAATCCATGTCCTGCACTGAAAAATTTTTGAACTTATTCGCTTGATTATTCTTTGGAGCCCAAATACCAGAAACCGCACAGAGAACTCTAGGGGCCCACTGAGGAGCCGAATCCCTGGCGGCTGTTTTACGCAGCGGCCGAATATTGGCGAAATACGTGTCTGGGCTTTTAGCAAGAATCTATGTCAGGAGTACTGTATACTACCTTTACAATATATATATATATATATATATATATATATTGCCATCCTTGCCAACCTCGAATCAATCATATCATCAACCAATCTTGCCGAAGATGAACAATTTATCATTCGCAGCAGCACTGTACAGGCATTGAAGAACCGAAAAAACTTCTCAAGGCTATCTTACGACGAAACGAAAGCCCTTAAAAGTCTAAAACAAGACGAAGACATCATCATTCTACCTGCCGACAAAGGAGGTACCACCACTGTTTTGAACAAAACAGTCTACACAGACAAAATGATAACACTCTTGAAAGATGATTCAACATACGAACCTCTAGCTGCGGACCCCACGAAATCGCAAAACTCACATCTTGAAAAAACACTGAAACGCCTTTCGAGTAGGAAATTAATCACTGGAGTTCTTGCTAAGTCTTTAAAACAGAATGAACCAACAATTGCCAAGATATATGGTCTTCCCAAAATTCATAAAACTGATAACCCGCTGCGACCGATAGTCTCCCTAATCGGTGCGCCCAACTATAAGATCCCGAAATGGCTATTTCGCCAACTACATCCACTAACGAAGAACTCCGAGAATTCCATTCAGGATTCAAAAGAGTTTCTAGACAAATTAAGCGGTGTCAACATCACGTGTGACGAGATTATGGTGTCATTCAATGTAGTCTCGCTCTTCACTTCGATTCCGCTAGATTTAGCAAAAAAGCTGCACCGAAGAACTCCTTCAAACATATACTTCTGAGGTGCCTCCAGAGGCTTCACTTCAACTCCTTGATCTTTGTCTGGAGACAATTTTTTCCTTCTCAAATCAATGCTACCGGCAATTAAAAGGTGCTCCCATGAGTTCACCAATATCCGGTTTCCTGGCAGAAGCATTACTGCAGAAATTCGAGAGCATAGCCCTTCCCACAGTCAATCCAAAACTTTGGCTACGATACGTAGATGACACTTTTGTCATCGTCAAGAAAGATTAGTTGAATCTGCTCCATACCAATATTAACTCCATATTTCCAGGAATTACATTTACTTTAGAAACAAAGGTCGACGGACAACTCCCATTTCTGGATGTCCTTGTACGTCGAAAAACCGATGAATCACTCCAGACATCAGTTTATCGCAAAGAGGCGTATTTAGAGGTCATCCTACATTTTGAGAGTAACCACCCTGTGTCTCACAAACGGAGCACAGTCTAAAGCATTCTGAATCGAGCCAAAACTCACTGTTCTGACGAAACAAGTTATCGAGCAGAAATAAAATACCTCTACAAACTGTTCTCCCAAAATGGGTACCCGCATGACTTCATACTTCAATGCATGAGGCACCAGCAACCCAAGGGAAAAAGTATTTCTAATGCTGCGGCCGCTCAGGCACCAAAACCAACCACATGGCGAACTCTCCCATACGTCAAAAATGCATCTGAATTTGTCGAAGGACAATTGAAAAAGTACCAGATACACGTAGCACACCAGCCGGCAACTACCTTACGAACACAGCTTGTGCACCCTAAGGACAGGGTCGGCTACCTCGAAAGAAAAGGTTCGTCTACAAAATTCCGTGTTCTAGTTGTGATGTCGTTTATTGTGGCCAAACTGGGAAATCTGTCTCAACCCGTATACATGAGCATCAGTTAGCGGTGAAGAGACGCGACCATCTATCCCAGGTGGCCATGCACACACTAGACACTGGGCATAAATTCGCATGGGAGAACACTCGCATTGTTGGCGCCTGCCAAACAAGAAAAGGCCGCGAATTCCTGGAGGCAATGCACTCAGATGAGGCATGCATCAACCGGCATATCGATTTAGATGCCACATACAAAATCGTTAAGGACAGATTCAAACTGAGTCAGCCAATTCCGACATGACAACCTTAACCAATCATGGACTCCTTTTGCTAGACTCAGTCTAAAAGTTAATTGTTTTTGCACACCCGTTGTCTGAAGACGAGCTGGGGAATCAGTCTCGAAAATTCACAATAAAATTTTGCTGTTTCCCAAAGAACTTCACCTTTCTAATTATATTTCTTGGGTTGCCTGTTTTTCACTATATATACATATATATATATATATATATGTAGGCAGAATGATATAACCGACAAAGACAAGGGAGACTGGAATGGCCATTTCTGGCTTATTAGCCGCCGTCAGCCAGCCATACCCAAGCCCGAAGTGTGGATCACCCGAGCCTCGAACTCGCGACCTGTTGGTTTAGAAGTCAACGCCTCTACTCACCGGGCCAAGATCGGTGAGCGCTTCCTAACACTGTATATTCCCGATCGAAAACCGACAGGGCAACGGGCTCGTGGCCCGGTGAGTAGAGGCGTTGACTTCTAAACCAACAGGTCGCGAGTTCGAGTCTCGGGTGTTCCACATTTCGGGCTTGGGTATGGCTGGCTGACGACGGCAAATAAGCCAGAAATGGCCATTCCAGTCTCCCTTGTCTTTGTCGGTAATATCATTCTGCCTATATATCATGCGCCGCTGTGCGGCTGCTGGTTGGGCTCGAGAGAGAGCCCTTAAGGCCCAACGGAACAAGTGAGTTCCGTATCAACGATCAGTGAGCGCCCCCTAACACTGTATATTCCCGATCGAAAACCGACAGGGCAACGGGCTCGTGGCCCGGATAGTAGAGGCGTTGACTTCTAAGCCAACAAGTCGCGATTTCGAGGCTCGGGTGTTCCACACTTCGGGCTTGGGTATGGCTGGCTGACGACGGCTAATAAGCCAGAAATGGCCATTCCAGTCTCCCTTGTCTTTGTCGGTAATATCATTCTGCCGATATATCATGCGCCGCTGTGCGGCTGCTGGTTGAGCTCGAGAGAGAGCCCTTAAGGCCCAACGGAACAAGTGAGTTCCGTATCAACGATCGGTGAGCGCCGCCTAACACAATATATATATATATATATATATATATTGGTAGTATACCGTACCCCCGACCTAGATACTTGCTAAAAGCCCAGACACGTGTTTCGCCGATATTCTGCCGCTGCGTGACACAGCTGCGAGGGGTTCGGCTCTTCAGTGGGACCCCCAGCGTTCTCTAGCGGTTTCCGGTATATGAACTCCAGAGAATAATCAGGTGAATAATTTCAGAAATTAATCAATGCAGGACATGGAGTTAAATCTCCGGGACATGACTTTTTAGGGTCAGAACCGAAATTTCAATGAACATTTGAGTCGAAGACAATCAACTACTGTGGAATAACCACGTAATGCCCATTCTACAAACAAGTAGTACTATATATATATATGTATATAAAGAATAGAATAGGGTCAAGAACGAAACTCCGAGAACTCCATTCTCACCCGCTATCCCCATTAACTGCTGACCGCCAAGACGAACAATCTCGGCTCATGTTGGGAAGGACTTAAACTATCTGGTTACTGTGCATGCTCGTTCAGTTGGCGCTTGGACTCAATCTATTACCTGGCTGACAACGGCTAATAGGACGGGAATGACCTTCTAAGTTGACCCAACCTTTGTCGGTACTTATTTCCACAGGACTATAATCTCTCTGTAAAGACAGGTCAGACGTAAAAATGGCTAAACGTTTTCTAGCCATGGAAACTACCACCTCCACGTAGAACGGTTTGGAGATTTTCTAATTAAAAGTGTCAACTGCTTTAGTTATCCTTCTTTGTGCACTAGTTTCGCTAGTAACTCGGACTATGCAGTTACCCAGACTACAGTACCCCCTCATTTGGAGCTAGTAGAGAATGTCAATTAAGTTGCATGGCCGAAGGCGTATATGTGATAGCTTCGAGGCAGATCGTCCGACGATAATTCAGAACTTTGGCGGTTTGAGCCTGACTGAGTCGATCCTCATTGGCCGTACGGTTTTTTTATTGATCATAGTGGGCCTTAAAAACGTCCACCTGTTAAGATGAGGAATACCCAGTATAAAGGGCGAAAAGATAAAGTGTCAAGCTGGTAAATTTTCGTATTTCTAGCAAACCAATGACTATCATAAAAAACCACTTAATGTAGTTTTGTCTGCTGTCTACAGGTTTTGAAATGGTAGCGGCCTTCCCATATCAGCAGTACGTAATTTGTTGTACCAAACGAAACGCCACCGTCGTTGAGTCTGGGGAATTTATGGGCACCGACACAGATGGTGTTGGCAGTGACAGTGTATCAACCTGGCCGGACAGTCTCCGCACAGTGACCACCCTGGGACATAAGAGCCCTGGTGATGATCAGAAAGTCCATGATCTGCTAACCCCTACTGAACTGCATCGCGACTTGAAGAAGCCAGACGCCGAAGACGGGTGTCCAGCCTTTGCAGGGTATATGCTTATTCGACGTTATGTGAAGATGTGGCAGGCCAAACGCTACAAAACCCTTTGGACTCGTCCATCGGTGAAACAGCTACTCAACGTGACAGCCATGTCGGACAGCGAGGAGATTGCGAGGAGGACGGGTCTCTGGATGAACGATGGCACCCTCTATGCTATCTTCTGCGAGTTTCAAACTACGCGAGCGGCTGAAACCAGTTCTGAGACTGGTGAGTTTCCATTTCGAAAGTGGTAATAGTTGTACTGACCCTATGAGAGCAGTTGTAGTAGGTTTATTCCTTATGAAACTGGCACTACAATTAATAATCCTGGTTCTCAGCATGACAAAAACTCTCGCATATTTCCCCTAGAAAATCGTTCGACTTGGTGATTTTAAGTGAAATACACTCTATTGCTGCTGACAGCAAGGGTTAATTGGTGATGGAGTTGAAAGTGAGGGTGGTAACATTTGAGACGTTAGTAGTCTGGGTAGCACGAAAAGTAATCCAAATATCGGTCGCATTGTCACTATCAGTATCATCCTCCCGAAGACATTGATAACTATTGATGCCGAGGCAAAATTAGCGGTGACATCAGTAATAATAGTAGTAGTAGTGTTTTGCGGATGGAGAGAAGCGACATTTTGCACCTTGAATATAAAGCATCCTTGCCATATACGTCTCTCCGTGGCCAAGAGTATGACTCAGTGATCGATTAGGTGCCCATTTTGCAACAACTTTGCAGGAAAGCCCTTAGTGCCAGTCGGAGACGTACATTTTGCTTAAAAGCATTAAAAGGGGTTCATGCGACCTAATGGTTACGACGTAATTCCTTCGATTATAGAAAAAATTAAGAACGAAGCAATTTATACTAGCAAGTCTAGCACTGAACACTAAACTCTAAATTAGGAAATAAGTAAGGATGCTTTGAAGTCAACTTGTGACTGTAGATAAGGCACGCAACCTGGTTCAAGTTCATGATTAAATTTTGTTAATAGTTTTTATGGCTTCCAATTCTACTGACTATTTCACTGGAAATAAATATGTGTTGGACAAACTGGCGAGTACTTTTATCATATTCATATGAATTTAAGGGTCCTGTTGTTCTGATACAAGCCCCTACTAATAGCTTTATATGGAGCAAATTATTCTTTGGTGCCACCGATGTTCTCCAGGGTCCTGTTCTCACACCAACTCCGGTCGTTAACATGAGAGGTTTGGTTTTGCGTGACGCGTTGGCAGATCACCTCAGCGTTACAACCTATCATCTTTAGTGCATTAGGGATCTTGATCACGCTGGAGACTCTGTAGTGCCAGCAAGTTCCTTAGTAGAAATGCCGTGACCAAGATAGGTGAGAAGGCATCTCGAATAAACTTCAGCGTGTACTTCTTGAAAACACCTATTTCTGTTCTGGGCATTGTGTTCAAAAATACAGTGTTAAGCAAATGCATGAGACGTTGGCTGATATTTTCAATACGTTTAAAAATTAAAAGGACTGCGTAGGTGTGTTTGCAAAAATGTTAAGCAGGGTCATTTCTCATTGATTCTTTTAACTGCATTCTGCCGACCTTTCAGTGCGTTTATTAACAGTCTTCTGAATAAACTGTGCTCGACAGCAAAATTTTTCAGGTAGTTCATTATTCGTGTTTGTATAAATTAAATCATATTTTATTGTAGGCTTCAAAATACTTTGTTTTGCTGGGATTTATGCCTTCCAACTAGTATCTTACCTCATGGATTTTCCAGACACACATGAATATTCATGCCTTGCGCTATTTCCAGGTTTATAAGTGCTACTTACAATGCATGCTACACACATATATGAGAAAAGGCCCCTTCATAAGGGTTTAGTGTCTTTTCAAGTCGAAATGTAAAGTACTTATCCTAGAACTCTTGGGCACATTTGAAAGTACGAGTTTCACTTGAAAACGTATGAGCAGTTATGAGCTTCTGAAAACCGACAAACTGTCTTTCTTCAAATACACATGAGAGCGCAACGTGCTACAGCTAGAAGACAAGACATGAATTTCTCACACATCCTTCCCGACAAATGATTAAGTCTATGCACACTTCAAAAATAATCAAAATATGCACTGCTTAATTAGATAGAATCTTTTGAATTATTGCATAAAACTTTAATCAAAAGCCAGCATGATAGTGTGCGAGAGCCTTCTGGAGATCCATCCCTTGTTAATCATTTTACCGACCCAGTACACGTAGTATTTTATAGGTGAAGTTACATCAAGAAGTCTCGACCGGTGACGCATGAGTTTAGGCTCATTGTGTCTGCGTTGTGATCGCTTCGACGAGTGGACAGCTTCTGCTATCCTTTGACCAGACTTTCTTCCAATTAGGTGAGAAAATGTGAGATCGGCCACTGGATCAATTGATTTCGCCCGGCCGGCCGACATATGATTGGTCGTACGAGCAGTGTGCGAGCATAAAATGCTTCCGTCGTAAAAGTTCTTTTTCACGTATGTGAAACAGGCCTTGTGCGTCCAGAAGATATATACTACTTGACCTTACTCGATCGGCGAACTAGTTGTACTGTCAGTACTAGCAGCAGCTGTGGTAGTGATGGCGATAGCAGTGGTAGTGGTGTGGGAGCCAGATAGCGCGTGTGAAACGCGCAGTCAGGCTCTCTAGCCTTTTCAGCTATTGCGGCCAATCTCCGCAACAGTAGACTGCGACGGACTTAATTCTATCAACGTGCGCTAAATGCCCTATCTTTGGAGGCCGCTAACTGACGGGCTAATTCAGTCTTCCCCTCAGGACGGTGCACCAGGCTGCAATGGCTCTTATAGCACTTTGACTTAGTTGGAATCCGAGCCGCCCATTTGTCGCTTGTGGGGAATCCTGGATAACAATCGGGAGAAGGCACCCAAAAAGACCCGCTTAACCAAAGCAGCCTGTCTTATGGGACAGTTGGTAATAGGGTTTTATGTGTGGTGGCTGGTCGAGATATACGGTACTGCCGATACAGCGGTTGGAGTCGCTGGTCTTCCAAAACCACAGACCGAAGTTCTGGGCTCGATATGTGGACGATACCTTCGTCGTCATCGAACGGGATCAGGTGTTAACGTTCAAAGAACGTCTCAACAGCGTCTTCCCGGACATACAATTCACGATGGAGGAGAAAGAGAATAACCAGCTGGCATTCCTTGATGTCCTCGTCTGTCACAAAGATTGTGGTGGCCTAAAGACCAAAGTGTTCAGAAAAGCAACGAACACGACACAAATTCTGAACTTCAACAGTAACCACCCAATCTGCCACAAACGCAGTTGCGTAAGAACGCTATTTCGGCGTGTTGAAACGCATTGCAGTGAACCGGAAGACAAGGTTGCCGAATCCCAATATCTTCGACGGGTTTTCCGAGAAAACGGTTACCCGCGCAACTTCGTCAATCAGTGCTTGCGCAAACGAGACGAGCGACAAAATCGCGCCGACCCCAAATTCTGGCGAGCGATCCCATACATCAAGAACGTCTCCGAGGCCGTTAGCCGCCTTCTTGCACCACTTGGGGTTGGAGTTGCGCACAGACCGGAGACCACCATGAGGCTTCAAGTGATGAGACCAAAAGACCCACTGCCACGGCAAGAAACATCTGGAGTCGTTTACCGGATCTGGTACAGTTGCGGACAAAGCAACTACGTCGGAGAAACTGGAAGACTGCTCCGGACGCGAATCGCCGAACACGTGGCAGCTGTACGGAGAAATGACGCCAACTCTCAGGTCGCGGCCCATTCGACGAGACCCGGCCACACATTCAAGTTCGATGAGGCCGAAATGCTCGCGAGAGGGGATAATCGCGTGAGCCGCGAGTTGCTTGAGTCATGGTTCACGGGACCTCAGTCTATCAACAAGTGCAACGACATCCCCACTCCATATTCTGTCCTGAGGCATAGACTGGCCAAAGCAATTGACAACTCGAGGAGCGCGCAAGCACGTGAGCCAGATGGCCGAGCAATCATCACGCCAGCATCTAACACGGGTGATGAGATGTCAGCAGTTAACAATTTACATGTCGGCCATCAAGCAATTAGCGCCCCAGCGGGCAACAATCCTTGATGAAGGGAGCACGGTTAATTGCTGTAGGTATGCGGTAGCATGGCGACCGCATCTTATAATTACTGCGACTGCCTGTACACTAGCCACCCCTTTCTGCAACTGTCTCTGATGATGGATTCAAGAGAGAATCCGAAACGTCAGGCGAATAAAGCCATTGTTCCAGCGATCGCTTCTTCTTCTGATCATATACGGTACTAGCCGACGGAAAGCCTTATTTAAATAGGTGAATGATCGAAGTTGGCCCGCTCTCCGTTCCGTTAATACAAAATGGGTCGCCAAAGACAGTATAGTGGTAACGGACGAGTGGAAGGCGTATAATCGTCTTCCCTCAAAGGGTGATCTACATTTATCTGTTAACCACTCAAAGACCTTCAAGGACTCTATCACTGGACGGCACGCCAATGCCATTGAGGCATACTGGAGTAGACTAAAAAGAAAACTCTACGAGGTAGGCCCTATATGTGGTCGAGCTCTGTGGGTTCACATAAACAAAGTACAGTATCGTCTTTGGTTTGGCTTCAATACCATGTCTCTGACAGATGCCTGGGAACTGTTCCTGTCCCATGTTGTGCAGACTTATCCTATTTAAAAGTGATTTTGTTTTGTAATAAACTGCCATAATGGGAATGTATGCCGTATATTCAGGTGTACGTGTGTAACGATGGGGAAGGTTGGGTAACAGCGACCATCGTCCATGTAACCTCCTACGATGTTCATTCGGCCAGCCCACGTTAGGCCGTCGGGGAAAGTCCAATTAGTACGTGAAAGTAGGCCTGCAACCGCTGATATAGCCTGAAGGCGTTTGGGTCCACTGTTAAAAGTATTATTTCTAGGTAACAGAGTTTTTTGGGTGCCATCTCCCGATTCTTACCGAATCCTGATTCTTTGCGCGCGGGTCAGGGGATGTAGTGGCACGCTTAGGTGCGAGCTCATGCCGCGCCAGGCACCTGCGCCCGATCCCACCTCTGCTCTCCCTGACTCTGTCTGGATACTGAGTCCTGAAGCGTGAGGGAGACGAGAGTGTGGTGAATGCAGCGCAAATCTACCATCAATATAAACAAATTCACGCGCAAGTCACCGTCCTTGCATCCATCCTGCTGTGGTACACACGGTGGTCATTGTCGATAACGACAGTCGTATTTGACAGACTAACGAAAACCCTCCACCCATCAACGATGCATTCTTCACACAATTATTCGACCTACCATTTTCAACGGAAAGTGATTTTTTGTCGTTTTACATAGAATGGCCAGCAGGAAACTATGCTCTGCCGAAACCTGTCACCGGATGTCCACCCACGTTCTCCTCCATGGACTTTGTACACTACCAAGGACGAAACGGTTTTCACTATTCACAAGTAAGTTTTCAGAAAGCACATTCCAGCAACCTGTTACATGACTTAGAGAAGCTTTCCCATTTGGTAGGAGGACGCTCACCGATCGTGAGCGCCGTCCTACCATTGTACATAGCCGATCGCAACCAACAGGACAATTAGCCCGATGCTCAATGGTTAGGGGCGTTGGGCTTGTGACCAACAGGTCACAGGATCGAACCCCAGGTGTTCCAAACTTCGGGGTTCAGATCAGATCAGATTTATTAAGGGAAAGGTAGGCGTGCGCCTTTGAACTCCCTTTTTGTTAAAATAACGTCATAAAAAACAATGTGTAAGACAAGTGTAAAAGAAAATTAGGTAAGTAATTACATGCCACAAGCATTGGTTACTGGTATAAATTTGTCTGTGAATGCCCTCTATGTCAAAATTGTACAATAACCGGTACGCGGTACTGAATGAGCCAAGTAATATCGTAGCAAGCGTATATGCTTCGGTCAGGATGAAACGAAAAGTCTGAAGGAATGCTACTTAAATACAGGGAGCAACATTCCTTGTAAAGTAAAATTTTTTGGGACGGCTGGTACAAGAGGAAAATTTTTTAGGTTCTGATGCTGTGGAAGTACATATACCTGTGATGGTCAAGTTTCCTCTTAAATGTGTCCACGGATGAGGACATGACGACGTCCACAGGCAGGGCATTCCATGCCTTTGTCACTCTTTGGCTGACGAAGGACCCCCTTGGGTCCTTGGGTTTGGTGCGACCGGCTGACAAGGGCTAATAAGTCAGAAATGGCCATTTCATTCTCTCTTGTCCTTGTCGGTAATGTTATTCTGCTTCATTATTTGTGACAAAAACCACCTGCTCTTTTGATCCCGACTCCTACATTAGGAACTGGTGTTTTTAGTTAACTCTGTGCGTTTTGTGCAGCCAGACAGTCGCAAGGAAAAACAGACATGAGCTTTTGTGCCGCCCATCTGCAAAACACGAAACTGGAGGTTGTACATTAGAAAATTAAGTTGTCTAGAAACTGTCCCTTCGGATTTTATCGTGGAAATCAAGGGGATTTCACTCAGTCAATGTTATAGTTACGCTTGGAAGGTATCACTCACTCTGCAGTGAAGCTGGTTTTAGGGAGACCTAAGTTTAATGCTTCTAAATAAAGCGCTGCAAAAGTGACTTCGCAGACTATAGCGCAAGAGAACTGGATGACTGGAATAGGCGCGTAGTATTTCCAAGTAATAAGTGTGGTTTTTCCAAATGGCTATCCGAATCAATACCTTACGCCTGCAGCTTGATTACAATAATCGAGAAAGACAAAGGGCATCGAGCTTAGCGGAGCAATTTCCTCTTCTATAAAGTTCAATCATTGCAGAGGAATTTTGCTGAATCTACTTCACTCTCTACTGCACCGTCCTCAAATTCTGACGACAAAGCAAAGTCAAAGCGACCGGAATTGATCGTGGACGTGATCGCACTGACTGGCTACGTGCGCCACACGAGTAGATCGAGTTACGTCGTCAGTTGGCAGCCACGATTTGGGCAGATCATGTAAGGGACGAGAACGTTAGATTTACTTTGCTGCGAGTTGTGCCGATTCGTCGGGAGGAAGCATTCCTAGATGCGATCTCAATTTCATTCCATCTCCCCCATGCGTCAATGGACCTTTCGGGATTTCCAGCCGACTGACAATGAGGGTCGCACACGGGAATAAGTACTTCCTGTATTATAGATGACCTTGCACTAGATTCCAAGTGTTCCAACGCCGACCTTTACCCCATGGAATTTAGCGCAAGGCCATCTGTAGTAAGGGGTACCTATCTCGTGTTCTACCGTTAACGAGATTAGGTGCAGTGAGTATCATGATGGCAGATCTGCCGACGTGTGAGATTCACACGTACAATAATAGTGAAGCATCCCTGCAGACCCAACGCAACCCGACAAACTCATACCGTGAGTCAGTGTGCTTCAGTTTTGACCTAGTGGAACAGTAGCATAGTCCGTTTGGAGCATTAAAGTGCCATATCTTAAGTCACGGACCCATGCAGTTTAGATTATTGATCGGTCAGGTTTTGACTCACCAGAGATCGCCGCTGATATTCCGCCCCCTGGACTGCATCCACATTAATGCTGGTGGATTGTGCTAATGGACTATTAGCTCAGTAGTTCGGACAGGGACGCCCACGCTAGTTCCCTTGCCTTCCCTTGCCTTTCTCAAGTAGAAGTCAATTCAGCAAGATCGGGGTGATAGTTTTAGACTGCGCAGGCTGCAGAAACTGTAGTAGGTTTGATATCTAGCCAATTGTCAGCAGTCTAACCATCTAATACGTGATTTGGGAGTCACTTCGGTTGGCCATCCCGGGAATGCCGTGGGATTTCGCAACAAGATATCTTGGGATTTACGGTGCACAGATGTATGTACTGATGCATAAGACAAGAAGCATAGGCTGTGGACATGTTTACGCTAGTGCTCGTATAAGGAAGATAGTAACAGCAAGAAGAAGCAACACAAGTCACCGCATTGCATGCCGCTTTTGGCTAGTCACCCAAAGGAAATCGAATCTTTAATCGTGTTCGTAAATAAAACGAAAGGAGGAATATTTCACAATCGCAGTGTGCTCTCGTAACCAGGTGTCAGATTAAACTAGTGAGCTGGAAACGAACTACGACTTATTCGTCTTTCCGGACTACTTTTCTAGACTTGTCGTTCCTCTTATTCTTGATTACTAAACATTACCCGTTTCTTTCCATTGGTCCAACTTCCCCTTTATCGTTTCTTTTTTGTTATTCTGCCTCTGCTAGCCCATTCACCTGGCCGGGGACTTCATCTCCCACTCGAGAGCTGTAACCCTGCATTACTGTCAGCGTTTATCAAGTATGCTAGCAAAGCTGCTAAGCAAACGCAACACGGCAACCCTGCCCCCAGGTCACTACTGCGTACTCTTGGCCGGGCGAAAGTGCCCTCCAGGTAAATATAGACCCCTACGAACAAGTATTTTCCACTCATACGCCTGACGGAATAAGTAGATGTGTAAATATATTCTATTTTGAGCGAAATTGAGATCGGCGTCTTAAGCAAAACCTGAAATTTCTGCCAAACATCTGTTTCGCCCTCGAGATGGTGGAATTTGCTATACGACTAGAATGGTATCAAGAAAATTTTAGCCAGGCAGTTTAGTTTCCTCGTCATCAGTATCAAACCATTCTCTTCACGTGGAAGGATACTATCTTTACTGATTCCATTTGCACCCAATTCCTCGAATCGTCGAATAACAACGCCCGGCTTCAGCGGTTGGCAACAATTTTACGCAGAGACGCATCTAGTGGACGTTCGATCTCTCAGCGTAGCAAACTGATTGACCTTCATGAGCTTTGGAAGGGTGTTGGTATTAATGGCTCTACATGTCCAGCTTGATGAGATAAAATTAACCTTTAGCAGATGCATAAGCGGCCGAAATCAAACACAGGTAGGTGTTAAGGCGCATAGTCTGCTAATTTTTGAGAGCCTGCTAGTGTGCTGGTCGTAGATTAATTGAAGCTTTTCAGAACTATTGAGCAGTTCCCAAGCTGCCAACAGGTTGTAGAACATACGACACGCCCGTGCTAGTATCGAAGCTTGCGCGGAAGCCTAACCGTCCCTCCTTGCATCGACAGCATAGCTGGGCCACTTGGCAGCTCTAGCGGAGTGCTCAATCACATTTTACACATGCTTGCATTTGAGAAAAAGACATGATAGAGACAGTCACAATAAGAATTTCACCGAGTATAGTTATATGCGGAAGGTTGCGTCGATCCTAAAAAGTCCTCTACGAAGTTCGCAGTGGACCTTCACCGAAGTCTTCGTTCATTGTCGATTCCACGGTTTCAGCAAGCACCGCCTACATTTTCTCCGACACAATGAAGAGTGGTCGGGGCAGCCCGGCGTCATCGAAAGTGAACGCATTTTCATCAAAACATTGTCAGCGACGTACACGTTAAGAAATCTTCTAGGGTTAAATAGCAGTGGTGTGGTTATTCGACATTCCCTCTGCCGTGAGTGATTTGTAAAATCCTGTTGGTGTGATGTCCGAAGATGACACAACCACGCAGCATGAGCTACAACACCGATTGATGTCTGTAGATTTACTTTCAACTGCGAAATTTTACTTAAATAATGTCGTCTGTAAGGATTGCCTTACTACTTACACCATTCAATTTGCAAAATAAGATAAAACCTTGGTCTGACGATTCTTCAGGTCTGCCCATTAAATGAATTGGGATCAACCTACTTTACCAACCGTTTCTTATGCAAAAAATTAGTGATCTGACAAATTTTTGTGTCCTTCACATAGGTTTCACGGCGGGAAGCCTCTCAGTACTTGAAGGTCTTTTGCAGAGCAACGAATCAATTAGAGCCAACGAGACTGGCGACACCATAGGTGCGAGCACAGTTTCTCCTCGCTTCGGAGCCAACACTGATGGCCCTCGGATTTTCCGCGACAAGATAGAACGCGGCGACACCGGTCTTACCTTCGACCGGGTCACTTACATGTTCTGCTGTAGGGCCGACTCACCATCCGCCAGCATTCCGATAACTGGCTTTCCGAGTACAACAGGGCCCTTTTATCTTTATCGGTGAGTAATAGCAAGCTCGAACATAAAAAAATGTAACGGATTTCCGGAGTTTTATCGTCGTTTTTGTAGCTGCGGACCCTTGTTTTTGTAATCTAAATGGATTGTAATTCAGAGGATTAACAAGAATATCGGCCAATTTACCATACTGTTAGCGAGAATACTAGATGAAAGCCCAAGGACGTTTCACAATTTTTGGGCAGCTGGGCTATGGTGAGTTCGGTTTCCTCGTGTGCTTTTGGATATCTACATACTCCATTTTCTCCATTCTAAGCCTTTTTACTTTCTTAGATATTGTTGTGTAAGCCTGGGTGGTACTCATTCAGGTACTACTGTAACTTTCCTGACAGACTGGCGGCGGATTTTTAATTTGACGCAGTTATCCCTCCGTATCTGATAAATTCCGAATGTCGGCTGAACTTGAAATTACCTTTCTCGAAGACTTTAATCTGAGCTCAATCATTAATATATGAGGAAATTCGGAACGTTAAAATGAAACATCACGAGTGAGTATATATCAGAAAGCACATAGGGGCATATCAAAAGAAGAGGGGGCGTTCACCGGGACGGGATTATTTGAGATCCGACGTTTCGGGTAGTTTATCCGTCTACCCATCTTCAGGGACTGGGAGGTCCTGTGCACAGCACTCCTTATTATGGCGCCCTTTGTCCAATGCGTGATCCGTCAATGCCGCCTGTGTGGCTGCATCCAATCCGCATGTCACCGTGACCTGAATCGCCCCCGTCGGCCGCGGTGATGACTGACGGCCCCGATTGTCCCGCGCCGTGACTGTCCCCCGCTAAGAAGGTTCGTAGAGTCAGATAGGGGCGAGGCAAATTGATGTGGCAGTTGACAGAGCGGTCGGTGGACATCTAGGCTTCTTGCACTTGCCTTGCTGTGTGATCGCTGCCCCGGCCCACAATCTCAACGGCGTCAAAGTTGAAGATGTGTCCCATTTGCGCTGCATGGGTTGCTACCTCCGACTTTGGGTCCAACCTTCGCACGGCCAACTTATGCTCGTGCATTCGCGTTTGCAGCCGTCGGCCGGTTTCCCCAACTTAGTTGCAACTTCCGCAGCTGCATTGAAGTCGGTAGACAACGGCCGACATCTCCTGCTTAGGGATCGGATCTTTCGGCCGCATCACTTGCCGGTGACATGCGGGTTGGATGCAGCCACACAGGCGGCATTGGCGGATCACGCATTGGACAAAGGGCGCCATAATAAGGAGTGCTGTGCACAGGACCTCCCAGTCCCTGAAGATGGGTAGACGGATAAACTACCCGAAACTTCGGATCTCAAATAAACCCCTCCCGGTGAACGCCCCCTCTTCTTTTGATTGCACATAGGGGCGCTAGGGTACCATCTTACGAGTCGAACCCCTCGCAAATGCGTTGTGCAACAGCACAAAATTGGTGAAACACTTGTCCGGAATTTTAGCTAGAACACGTACTACGTATTGGTAGAATGTGAAGGTTACGAAATTATCTATTCGATGTTAATGGATCTCGGCCTAAATATCCCAACCCTCGGACCGAACACGGGATTAGTGGCGAAGAATTTACTTTGAGTCCACGCATTAGTTTCTGTGATAATTTTCCAAAATCAGACGTTAACAAGAGCAGCTAGAAGTAACCGCCTAACTCTAACAATGGACGTATGTCCAAAATATTATTTAGCCTAGTTGCCTGGACATCGTAATAGTCAGCGCTATTGCTCAACTAGCGTGTTCTAATTGGTCGGTCTCATGTGCGCCTACAGAATCTTCGCGAAACTGTGCACCGGGGTCCCTCGTGCAAGTGTGTATGAAGTTAGCTTTTGCCCGTGGAACGCGCTAGCTTCCTTTGAACGCGCCTCGGGCAAATTCTATTGCGCTTTTGGCCGCCGGGACAAAATAACTTGTACAAACGGGTTCGAAAACTAACAAAGGACGAAAACCACCAGTGAGTAGATTCACGGATGAAACAACACGTGAAGAACACTGCATGGGAAGGCCAATTAGCCACTTCGTCAACTTGTCTCCTGGAAAAGATTTTTCAAGACATTATTGATGATTGAGTAAATCTGCTGATGTTTCAAAAGGTAGTTTATATCTATGATAAGTAACTCTGGTAGAAAGTTGGTCAATCGGCTCTGTGCAGGACGTCAAGCGCTTCATATTTCAGGGGGCACAACCACTCAAGGTTTCCAATGTACATAGAACACACTACGAGACGTTGGTTTCTAAATCGAAATTACCAAAAGCTCGGAGGTCATCTCCTAATTAAAAGACCACTAACAAATTATCACAAGATAAACGGGACTTTTATGGTGTTGTCATATTCTGCAGGTCTATGAGCGAATACGTTTCTTGCCACTGCGGAGTCAGTCTAACTGAAGATTTACTACTCACGCTAGAGGATTCGCAGGACAAAATGATCCTAATTGTCGGTCTCATAATAAAGCGTTTTTTCGGAGCTGTCTTCTTAATCGTATTGCCTGGTTCGGCAGTTCAGCTCATGGTACAATACGGCGTAATCGTGAGAGTTAACGCGGGGATCAGTACATCGCCTAACTGACAACGATCCCACTTATAGTAGATGTGCTAACTCATGAAATGTTTACCAAAATTCCAAAATGCATTTTTGACTCGAAAAGATTACTTAACTGGGGTTGTAATATTAATCACCTTTCAGCATAATCTCAAGATAGTTCATTGACTTCAGGACGCCATCGTTCTTTTCGGCCGCCCGTAAAAACTACACTGCAAAAAATGACCACCTACGTAGTATGAATCTTTCTCATTGATTTTCAATGTCCTTATAAATTAAAATACATTTCATAGAAAACATGCGTAAAGTATCCATGCTCTTACTCGTGTGGTAGGAGGTCACGTCTCCTTTAAATTTAGTACTTAAAAGAAGAGTAAAATTCAGTTTTAAAAGTTTATAATTATGAAATTTTTTAGACCGTCTATTGTCCGTTCAAAAACACTGCATCTCGGCATTCAATAATGTTGCTTGTAAAGTTTATAATATAGCTAAGGTCTACTGCTAAATTTTTTAAACCCCATACAGTCTCCTTTTAATGGCGTATGAGAATGTATGATTTTCTGTACACAGAAAATCTACTGCTTGTAGTTTAGAAACCCTGAATGCAAGTGTAACTGCAGGGAATCGGAAAATTTTTTTGAAACCGGATTATGCTCTTTCTTTTAATGTGAATTTTAAAGGAGACGTGACTTCCTACCACATGAGTAAGAGAATGGATATTTTATGCATGTTTTCTATGAAATGTATTTGAATTTATAGGGACATCGAAAATCAATGAGAAAGATTCATACTACAGTGCAGTGTAGTTTGTGCAGGCGGCCGAAAAGAAGTTTGTTCAAACACTGACGTCCTGAAGTTAATGAATTATCTTGAGATTATGCAGCAAGGTGATTAATATTACAACCCTACTTATGTTATATTTCGAGTCTAAAACGCATTTTAGAATTTTGGAAAACATTTTATGAAGTAACACATCTACTGTAGTTCGAGAGCTTTTCTGATGGCCAAGTATTATTTTAATTGTTGACAGTGAAGAAGAACAATCCAAAACCTCAAATAATAACTTATTCCCTTGAGATCTTCACTGGTTTCCAAGTCCACTGTTAGAGATACAAGAAAAGCGACATGGCATACGATTACCCTGGATGCTCAAAAGCGAACCACTGGTTAAATTTTAAAATATGGCACCAAATGGATCACATTTTTCGACGGGACGCAATACAGATTAACAAGAAACGTAAATTCAGCGTATTCCTTAACACCATGATGCGGACTCCTGGCAGAACATCCGTGAAGCCATCTGAAAATAGCATCCTCACTAAAAACGAATGCATAAATGATGTGCATTTTTAAATGGTTGTCGATGTGTAAATAAATATATTCGTGTTTATTACTAAAATGTATGAACCATATGGTAGTCCTTGGCAATGACCTGAGATATGATTCGTTTTTGATAAATACACAACGAGTATTTTGGAAGGCCTAGCGTAAATGCAACAACGCGTTCAACCAAAATAATACGCGAGTTTTGAACCGTTTAAACCATTAAACATCGCCTCAAACGCGAAAATTTTAGGTAATTTTTCGGAAAATGATATGATATGAGCTTTTGGCATCATAAAGCTGCATTGTGCAGTGCCACATACGCCTCAAAAACTAGTCAAGGAGAATCGGGGTGGAGATTAACACGTATGTCTACAATTTACTGCGCGATTTCTTGCCTTCTGTATACCTCTGATGTTGGAATCGAGGACTAGTCCAAAAGATCCCAATGGCAAATTGCTGTTTTTTTATGTTGAACGTGTCTTCTTCACCGTGAACAGCAGGCGTTCCTGGAATCCGCTTCTCCTCATAGAATCGTGCTTTTATGGAGGTCGTACAGGATCAAAGAACACAAGATATGCCATCTGGCATACAGTAGAGCATTGTTATAGTATGGATTGAGTATACCACTAGATGTCTTAAAACAGGCATGGACCCAGCTTTTTCATCATGCATTTTACCTGATTCCCCATGATCCTACGTGTAAGCTACGGTCAATAATCCGGTTTTTTGCTCTACAGCTAATGTCTTTGTCACTGTTCGAATTCCCTTGATAAATGGGATGCCTCGTGCATAAATTTAAAAGATTATCAGGTCTTCGTCGACTTGAACTGTTTACTGCGTGAATGACCTATTAATTAGCACGGCAGGAAAGTGGGCTAGCAACCTCGTGAGACTTATTTCATCTGACAGACTTTAAATTTCTGATTGATTTTGCATCAAACTCTGGCTGATTTTTACGTCGTTCGGTGATAAAACCTTTAGTTCTAAGAAAGACGCTAATGTCAGCGTTTCTAAAATATGAGAGTGTTGCCATTTTGGACAGCTGATATTCTTGGAGGCCAAAAAGAGAGTTTTTAAAATCAGCGTCATAAATCAGAAGTGGCTTCAACTTCAGACCGTAATCCAGTCCTATTCATGAGATCTCTCAACAATTCGACTTTCCCCTTTAGAGCTGGTGAAACCTGCCAAGAGATCGCAGGTCTTCGAGTCACAGAGGAATACGTCTGCATGGATGCACCTGAGTTCCTCGTTGGGAAAGTGTTGCCTTACTCTTTCCAAATGGAAGTTGTCGATAAAACATTTCACATAGAGGGTTTCACTCCTGCCATTTACGTGTCTAACGATCATTGCAACGTGAAGATCAACCTCTGTTACTATGAGCCAAGTAAGTATCAGCCAGCGCCAGTTCCCCTCGCTTTTATTATGAGCTTTCGTTTACTGACATTAGGTATGCGAATGAACGCGCAACTTGCCTGTAACCAACGAACCTCAGTCCTCTTGGCATCACATGCACTTGCTTTAACAAAGAAATTAGGAATACTGTCTTTAATCTATGGGAAATTTCGATTTTTTAGTAGGGCGCTGTCCGCTAGCAATCTGGCGTTTGGTCCTCACGTGTCTAATCCAGCATGCGATAAGATACTATGTGTAGAACTGTGCAATGATTTACCGTACTAACAACACAGGTATTAGCTAAAAGCCTGTGCTGTTAGTACGGTAAATCATTGCACAGTTCTATACTACTGGCTGCCTGCTGGCGGTTTGTGAATATTAAGCGGTTATTCCACAGTAGCTGATGGATTTCAGCTCAAATATTCATATCAAAAATTTGGAGCGTGCCTGAAAAAGCCCGTTTCGAAAGATTCACTCCAAGTTCGCGCATAATCTAGTTCGCGCGCAAATCCTCGGCACCACCCAGCCACCTTCAGCGCCTACGTTCTCCCACCCTATTCCTCTCCCCCAGGCTCAACTACCAAAGTCTCGTAGAGGGACTGCATGCGGTTGCGCAGGCAGTTGGGACTACGTAGGCGTAATTTTCTAGCCAAACCAAAGAGGCGTTCGATACCGGGGTTTAATAGCTATTTGCGGTGTCATTGGTCCTATTTAGGGAACCTCTGCTTCCCTCCGTCAATTAATGGGAGGGAAGAGCGTGACATTTTTGTATTAAGCAACAGATCTACCTCGTGGCTTCACTTCTGAGGCACAGTCAGGATCACAGGCGCACCTGCTGCAACGCAGCTGAGGCTGGAGAGCGTCCTAAGTGACAACCAACCTTTTCACGCCTTCCTGCACTGTAAACGCTTGTTCCCGGAACCGACCCCCCAGGTTAGAAACTCGACTCTATCTCTCAGTTCAAGTTTGTTGCTCCTAATAAAATTACCCCAAATAACGAATCTCTGCGGCCCCAGATCAAAGCAATGAGTCCAACGACAAGTAGATGACACCCACTCTGTGGCTTCAAATTTAAGTAAGAATTGAGGCGTTCGGTGTAGAATCTGTGAAACCTGGATCCATGCGCGCTCTTCCTCCCCGTCACTAGTGTGGATTCGCCATGCAAAACTGAAGTCATCTATTTGTTCCATCTCCTCAAAATTCAGCAAGATACCGACCAAACGCATTGATCGTTTCCTATCAGAAGTCAATCTATCGGAAGCAACGAGTCTGCCAATGTCCTGGGTAGAACGCAGCGTGGTCTTCTGCCCAAGGTTCTTTATTGTAAAACAAACGTGCGTTGCATTCACTTCCCTATCCCCTAAACCCACCATCTTCTGATGGGGGATACGGGCTCAGTGGTTGAGAAAGCTCAACGGCCGCATAAGGCCTGGTTACCAACGGCACACGTACAAAGCTCTAATGACGAATTTACATCGAATAATTTCATCCGTCGGCAACCCTCTGATCGACGGCCTTTGGTGCGACGGATTCAGGCGCAACGGGTTTGTGGAGAAGGATGTTTCGGTTCCAACCCCAGCCTCTCTACCTATCCACCTTATTTCCTATTTCGAAATGAATTTAACCATACGAAAAGGCCAGTCGATCACCACCAACACAACTACTGTCCCCTCAATTAGTCGCACAGTCAACAGACGGAATTTGCTTGAGACGACTCTCATCGAGTACAGCGGACTCATTATCGTTTGCGATTAGCTCGCGCCAATTTTGTCAGTTAGCGAAGATTAAAAAGGTGCATTTGAATACCTTTTGATGCCTGCAAAATAAAAGAACCTTCAGAGGCAAAAACGTTTCCATCATTGACATTGCAGTTAGAGGCATCGTACACATGAGGAGTAATATTATGCAAATGCAGCGGTCGAGGTATCAGTAAAAGCTTAGCGTCAACAGGGACAGGCTAAGTCTGGTTCGGGAAAATAAGGCGGAAGACGTCATCAAGAGAAGTATACTCTGTGGAGAACTCTATGTTGTTATTTCGGACAGTGGAGGAAGCTAGCGATGCCTATGCACGTGCACTAACAAGTACAACGAATGCCTGGGAGAATTTGCGCCTGGCGGCTGTTGGATGTGTAAGCAAGTCACCTTGCTTAGGCCCAGGTGCGCCCTTCGAGGAACCTGAGCAACGGACGCATGCGACTGACTAGGCATGCTAGTGCCTCCGAGGCGCATTCACCTTGAAACAACGATCGAATCGGTCGACATGACTGCTGACTTGATTGAATGTCACGACGGAACGGCCGACAGGTCGGACGGGCCGACAAATCATGCACAGGCACGGATGCCTGTTGGATGCAGGTGAAGAATGTGAGCATGTGATGTCGGTACTCTAAACAGGGAAGCATGATCAGTAACAAGGGATGTGAGCCGCGAGTCACTGCCACAAAACCTAACCTAAAATTATTATTTTTAGTTTTTCCCCCAGCTAAAGGTCATAAAATACCCCTTCGTTGAAAAAATCTGATGAGTAAGTAAAGTCGCTTAAATTTCCAACATTGAACCAGGCCACAAGCAAACACTGACTTTACGTCTGTTTTGTCCTTTTTAGCTGTGCCGGAAAAGGAAGAAGTAACCGGTAAGTTTTTTGTCATGTCCACGTTTCGACTTTGATTACGATGTGCCACGGGGACACTATCTTTCGTGGCCCCTTTATTGATTCTACTGTCAGGAACGGCTAGAAAGGGTATCAGAGGACCACTGCTAGTTTCCTATAAAAATGTGTTGTATTAATAGATGGTCTAAAATGGCAGACTGTAAATTCATCATTCTGTTGTTTTTTACCCTATCATATGCGGCCTCATTGACCAAATACGCATCAATTTGTCAGTTTTTGCAGAAAGTCTGGTGGCAGACATTATACACAGGAAAAGGTTATGAGAAGATAAGTTTCGATGAAGACCAGGGATTTTCACACTGACTTGGGACATACCTATTCACAAAGTAAATGGTTACTAAGTAGTGTTCTCATGCAGCTTTGCTATCGAACATGCAAACCTGCAAGCAATACCGCATATTCTTCGCTAATGCAAAATGTACATTATTCCAGATATTTAGCTTGTGCTCAAAAACAAGAACATGTTGATCAAATGAGTTTGATAGACGTTCTTTACGACTTTACTGCCGTTTTAAAGACCAAATGATCATTTTTAGGTTTTAAGCGCCTCTGCCAGATAATTGCCCACATTTGTGGCCCCTTTGTAGTCGAACACAACAATGGCTCCTTCTGGCCCCCCGGCTCATACTCCCTCCTGACTACGATCCGCGAAAATACAACAGATGCCTGTCCGCCTGGTTTCACTCTCTCCCTGCGCATGAATATCCAGCCCGATATCATTGCAAATACCTTCTTCCGACCGATGAGTTTCGCTGAGTATTTCACACAAAAGACTTCCGATTTCGGTACGAACGGAAGCATGCCATTCTTGCACATCTGCAAACGAAACCCTCTGGACCTCGCCAACGTAACTTCAGACACTGCAAGAGCTGCATTCTGGCCAAATGGGAACTACTGCGTCCTCATGGATTCGGAAGACTGGCGGTGTCCACAAGGTATTCCTTTAGACTATAACCACGTACTACCATATCAGATAGATTGGCTAACTGCATGCGTTAAGTGGAACTTCAAGTCCTAGAAACCAATGTATTAAATTTCAACTCCAGTCGGTTTGGTACAAACTTACCGCTGATAAAGGATGACGATGAGCGTTTAGGCCGTTTATTTCGAATCCAACGTTCAAGTTGCTTGCGATAAACAAACAGCAGTGCTTTTAAGCTCTTACGACTTGCGAGCAACCGCGACTTTGTAGGTTGAAAACTGATGGGACAACTTGCTCCTCCCAAACACTGAAGGTCAAACTGCAATGGCTTCCACTTAATGTGGCCTTTAAATATCTTCTGTATCATGGGTCAGTCCACCTCTAATTGAATATTGTTTCATATGCTGTTGGAGAGCAGTGCATGCACAGATCGCTTAAATGTGGCGGCGACCTCGTTAGTCACTGCGCCCATGCTCATGTCCAGTCGTCGTAACCTTGTCTTGTCACTGGAACACGGTAAGTCTGAAATCAGAATGAAGTAGATGCAGCATGGGCCTACCTCATTGCTAACAGACTTGCGCGCAAGCCACAATCACGTCTTCTCTAAGTCACTTTTTAGTTGACTCGAGCTGGTCTTGTCGTGAAAACACGACGGCTGAACGAATAGAGAGTGAGTTCAAGGATGCGCAGGTCTCTTTTCACAATCCGCTTCCGGCGTAGTGGGCAACTGTTCCCGACGTCGTGGTAACCATCATCGAGTTTGATGTTATATCTGCATTTAAAGTAAATGGCAGGTTCTTCATGTTCTTGAAATGAGGAATCGTTAAACCGACCCATTACCAGAACACAATGGATGAAAGGATAAGTCCAAACATCGAAAGACTGGGGTTGACACTTGCTATTCACCAGGCGGGGAGGGGATGTGCGGATATGTGGTCCCAGGAAACAGACAGATGACGTGGAATCTTCACAGTTAAATGCAAAGAGAGTAGGGTTAGTCGGTAGGATGCCTGCATACGCCTTTTATTGTGCTTTCTGGGGTCAGTTAGAAAACGTTCGCAAGTGTTTGGGGTTGTCGTTCCGGCATCCCTCCTGGCTTCTTCTTCGAAGTCCTAGACATCTTTAGGAACACGTAGGATTGAGAGGGACAACTGGCTGACAGACAACCGAGACGTAGACCTGGGTAGCCGACATAAACGCGGAAGAGAGTAAAAAGCGTTGCTTTGTTATGGTGACGGCGATTGGTACTCCACACGTTTTTGTGAGCTCGGCTTCAAACACTCGCTTAACCTGTCACGGTTGTTTATAAGCTGCCGATTTTGGCCTGTAAGTTATTCGTTGTCGTCGGCCCACAAAAGCCACCAATGTCCCAAAAACAGTTAGTTTGCAGTCTGCAGTGATAAATGCTCGGGAAATGGAACCGAGTGTAATGATATTTTCCATAAGTTGTTCGAACTGTATGCCTGACTGACTTCGAGAGTGATATCGGAAAGGCTATGGTTTATGCCCGGGGTTACTTGCTCCTGGGTGCAATTATGCTGAAAATAACTGGCAATAGTTATTTTTACGTGCTAGAGAAAGAAATACAAAGGCCTCGCACTGCTGTTGTGTGGGAGTGGTCAGGATGTTGTAAGGTAGTCATCGAAGTAAAAGTGCGGCATAGCAATACTTTTTTGGCAATGCCTACAAAGGGGCATTAAATTCACCTATCATCATTATTAATTGGTAAAAACAGTGTCCCCTTTTAATTGGTGACAATATGGAGGATCAAAATTTGTGATACCACAAAGTTCTTAGATATTCATCTCTTTTTCTCAACATAAACACCCACTCCGGCCATAAACCATACCCTTGCCTTGATGTCTGTTGAGCTGGTTATGACATTAACAGTAGCGATCGTTATGCCAAGTTCCCGGTATCCACCGCCTAACTCAGCTGCAACTCAGTCATTAACAACGTTTATTTATTTGGTTTAGGTCCGCATAAGTCAATATTTAGCAATCGGTAACCATTTTGCTGACAATCGTCTTATGTAGGACGGTCCCATAGGTCTGTAACATGGAGAATGTTGCAATGCAAATTTTGGCACTTTACGTACTGTCGTTTTTGCATATGGTTTGGGTAGAGAAACCTTCGGAAATGTGATCAGTCCGAGACCTCAAAGCAGCAACTTGATACTCGAGTGGCCTAAATTGACCTGTTGCCATCGACAACTACAAGACTCTTAACAAACTGTCATATCTTGGACCACGAATCCTGAATGTCGACGTCATGAGGACCATTTCGGCGTTCTTGGCCAGCGCCAATCGCTGGTTGGCTAATGAACGCAGGCAGTAGTAGCAACGTTCCTATGGATTTGTTGCATCAACGTCTATAAATGAACAGCACGTTGAAAATTTGTTTCCTTCCATTTATAATAATGACCCCTTTATCAATGTATGTATGTATTTATGCATGCATATCAGTGCATGGCATACCATGCGTTGTAAATTCCATAGATTTTCATTCGAAAACACGGGTCTGGTTGCTTCAGGGCTTCATCGATACACTCGACAATTGGCTGAACTCTGTTGCCACATGGACTCACAGAACGTTACAACTCCTGTAAAGCTACCATTTGTTGGGGACTTCTTTCTTCTGGGCGCTTTCGATGAACCAGATCTCAGCTGCCTGCCTATCGAAAACACACACGTGAGTATTTTAAGGGCTATAACGCTGTCAAGGGTGCAAATAAATAAAAATATTCGCCTTTGTATCGCTTTTTATGGTGTACATATTAAGTTTGTTGATTCCAACTGCACTCTTTATTAGAAGTTATTGATTATTAGAGTATTGGCAATTGGCCAGGGATGGATGCCAAATGTGGGTGACAGTTCTATTTAGTACCATAACACATAGTGGCTTCGATCTTGTTGGGGCATCAATGTGATTTATCAGCAAATTCCATGTTTCTTCATTTTAGGTAGAAAAATACGTAGTACTACTCTTTTCCTCAGAAGACCCGCATATTCACAGTCTATGCCACTACATGCCAATTGAGTGGCTCACGCAGGTACGCTCATGGCCGCCGGGTAACTACCTCCTTCCAATTGGGAAACGTGGCGAACAGGTATCCGCCCTGTCGAATACGAAAGGCGTTGACGAGAGGACAGCCGGTGCTGGCCGTGTTAAATTCGGCTGTCCCATTGGCTTCCAGCGTGTCCTGCATGAATACGTGGTCTTTGATGACGAATTTAGGCAGGAGAGTGCGGCAACCTCAGACGACAGTACAACTGCAGTCGCCGGCTCCGAGGAGGAGATGACGGTCCGACTGAACTTCTGTCAACGACTGAGCGATGGTTCTGAGGTTAATCAGTCAGTGGCAAGCAACAAGAGAACCTGGCCACTGGGCGACTACTGTGTCATAGTGATGGGGGCCATTTGTCCGCCTGAAATGCGTGAGTCGTTTTTGCACATAATTACGTCCAAGTAAGTCCTGTGAGTACATGCACAGCGGTGTGGCTTATGGCGAAATTAGAAATTGCCCTTGCACACTATCTTTAGTCAACCAACCTTTCTCGTTACGCTAGGCACTGTAATCTTCTCTGAGTTTTACAAGGAAATGAAGTACGAGCTAATATTATTTAAGGTTGAAAATCACTTTAGTTACCATATAATTCTAATCTTCACTTTCTCCGGAGATTCGCACTCCTCACACGGTCGTGACTGAGCACTAATCTGTTTAGCTGCTCGTCGCAAATAAGCCTCAAACGTAGCGGTATAAATCATGAAGCGGCGCCGAGTGCGTTCGTCATCATTCTCTGTTGTTGGTTGGGGTGTGAACATCTGAAGGGAGCATGAAAAAACACGAAGCAGATGTTCTCTTGGTCGGTATATTGCTTAATAAACCGCAAGATATAAGTTAAAAGATGGAGATATGTGAGCTGTTTTCACAGTTAAGACAGCCTGTAGAAACACAATCCATTGTCGGTATTGTACTGAATTAGTGTGCACTAACGATGTACTCTTAAATCGTTAAAACATGAAGTTGATACTAAAACTTAAATGTTCGCATGTCCTTTCCCATCCTACGCTGTTAAGAGGAGGCTGCCGAAATTCCGGACTTTCCGTGATCGTAGTATAAATTTTCTTTAACTGATGTTCAGTCCTTTAATAGCAATCAAGAAGACCAACAGTCAGAGAGCATGGACAAAGAAAATAAACCATGTTAAAGCTATTGTCTAAACACATGGGACAGCTGAACTTTGACTGTACTGTGGTTAAGAAACATTTTCACTACACATGGGATGTATTTTACCCACGCCTCCATAGTTAATTCTTTATCTTATATTAAACAAAGCGGTTATACTGCCTTAAAACGGAGCCGGTGATGGGCGTTTGCCCGAAAATATCGTGAAGAGTCGGGTGAAGATTGACTTATAAATTAACAAAGTATTCTATTTCACATTAAATGTTTCTAAAAGACGCAAAATTTATCCACCGCCTGAACAGATACGTCAAAAGAGCTTGTAATGCGGGTGCCACGCAGCTACCTAAGGTCCATCCGGAATGCTACTGATTTTGGGGATCCCTATGGCCCTAATCTGCATAACGCCGCTGAGAGTCGCAAGGTGACCTACTACTCAATGTGTTGTCGGGAGGACCGTAAACTCCTAATGGACCTCCCAGCATTTTCAGGCGGCATGTACCTACCTGCAGGTTCCAGCCTCTGCTCCAGCATTCCGGGCACCTTTATTGAACATGAACACGTGACCACCTATCTGGATCCAACACTTCTTGATCCTTACGCGGGCGTCGATCCGGAGGGCTCCCAGTTCCTGCGAGCGCAGATTATGCCTGCACCCTTTGAAGAACCGGGTATAATGACGTTATGTTACTACCAGCAGATGCAACAGCTCTCCAATGCTTCATTATCCGATGCCAAGAACCCTGTCGGTGGCACCAGTATCCTGCCCGAACTTCTAGGGCCTGGTATAACGGCGACCTCTCTATGGCTGGCTGGTGAGTCTTTTTTGCTGTTTGGTTTCGAATACATGTACATGTACGTATGAGAGAGCATATACGTCTCCATTTTCACGCCAGTTTACGCGCGTTTAAGCACTCAACTGACTCAGACTTCTTTTTATTGTCTGCCTTCGACAATCAAGGTGAGTGTGGTTGCGCTGAAAACGCCTACTGTCGTCCCTTCAAGCGTTTCTCCTGCAAATGCAAACCTGGATACTTTGGCGACGGAGTACGCGTTTGCCGACAAGTCACGCCGCTGACAGATTCCTGTGCTAATCTTTGCCACCACTCTGCGGAATGCAAGACTAGAAGGAAACATTCCTTCATTGGTCGCAGTGTAAGTAAAAACAGATGCATTGTCGTACCCTGAGATTCTAATTTCTTGTGTGTTCGACTATGTCCGTAATTAGCAAGTGTTCAATGGAGACATTCTCCGCGTCACCCACTGCGCCAAATCTTGTCGCCAGTTGGCTGAAAGCCTCGGAAGTCTCACTCGTTTATGGCAGACGCGAGTAAGAGTGTCCCAAAACGGACCATAACGAGAGTCGAACTGGTTCGTGGCATGCGCTAAACTGCACAGAGTCCGCGCGAACTCATGGCTACTGTCATACACGCGCACATGCTGTGCCGTGGAAGTAGGCCTCCAAGCCTCACCAGTCACTGCTTCAAATCCCACCAACAGCTGGTTAACAGGCTGGGTCAGTCGCTTAGTGCATGAGAGAAGGAAGGCACGGTGGGGCCGACACTAGGGATCGGCGCATAAACAAGCCACGTCACACTAGGAGTCATGGTTTAGAAGGTTGTCATATTGGCGATGTAACTCTGTCCTGCTCAGATCTAAGGGCCAGGCTGCGGCCCTTATGACACTCACTGATGTGAGAACAGGGACATGCAATGTGAACCAGGCCGTGTGAGGCACACGCAGACGGGCTGTTTGGCCTCGTCAGCTATTGGGGCCGAGCCCCCCCTACGGTCGTCTTGGCGTTGTTCCGCCGTTGGTGCAGGGGTTGTTGAAGGAGGAGAGGGTGAGGTAAATACTGCTCAAGTCTGTCTCACTACAAGCAAAGCCACTCGTAGGTCGTTGATGTTGCTCCCACTCCGTGGGACACGCGGTAGACTTCGTCTTTTGTAACCCTCGAAGTGTCATGTGTGTGCGTATGCATTGTTGTTAGCAGTGATGAGTATCCTTTTTGTCCTGATGGAGGAGTGTCCTCACGACTTTTGTTCGTGTTGGCGGTGGTTTTTTGTGGTGTGACAACAACGTTGACGATGCTGACATTACCATGGATTCCAAAATGTCCAGCAAGGTCAATCAGCGCCCTAAATGTCATTCGGAAATGCAGGCAGAACAGTAGGGAAAGGACGGTTTCGAGGTTGGTCCGCGGCACTTGAGTCTTGCGAGTCGCTCGATTTGCTTTGTCTTTATTATTCGGTTTTCTTCGAAGAAAGCCATTCTAGTTCCTACGGCAGTGTGCCTGTCTGCTAATACTGGGCAAAGTATTTTCAGATCTCTTTGTTTCAGCATAGCTGATTAGCAGAAGGCTTCGGAGTGTCCTCGTGCCGTCGTTTCCGTCTGCCCTGTCTGCAAATACCTGTAATGACGTCGTCGTGGAATAATTGTTGGGACAAAACCACGACGTAAGCATTTCATCGCAGTTACCCCCTCTTCATCACAGCGTAAATACTGAGCACGCCCGTCCCCTCCAGGACCTCGATGTCGGAGATCCTCTACTCCTACTTCACCTCTGGTGAAAATCATTTGCTTTTCAGTCCTGGCTTATGTATGCGGAGTGTTGCTGCCAGTCGGAGGCTGTGAAGATCAGACCGCTAATTTACGATTCAAAAGGAAGACGAGTTTCATGAAGCAGTTGAAAAGAGGGGGTACAATCGCTGAAACAGGGATTTCTCTCTGCTGTTTTGGATTCGCAGAGACGGCTGCGGAGAGTGGTAATGGACATACAAGAGATCCAGTACTTACCGAATAAGGTTGTCAGGCTATCACACGTGTAACTATCGAAATAAGCAGCTCTCGCATTCCTCGCACTTGCTACGATGATGGCTAGCTTACCCGCATCCGAGTCGTTAATTATTGAAATTTTATCCCCGTTGGTGCTTATTGGTACGATATTTACTCGGCAGTTTGGTTCGCTTATACTGTTATAGAGGGGATGTGGGTGTCTATGATGATGGGTCCGAGTGAGAGTCCAAAAAGTCAGACCAGTAAATTCTAGCTTCAGCGATCGCATCCCCTTAACTGACAAATCCACCGTATATTTTGATGTTTCCTCAGGTGGTGCATCCTGATACGCGAATTTGTCTACAAATTTGAGGCTAGTTCAATTGGTATTTAGAAGGGAATCGTTATGGCCAACTATTGGCCCCCCTTGATACATGAGAGCCGCCTTCTTCGTGCAAATGCTCAACCCGCGTTAGAGTAGCTGGATGTTGAATATTTGACTGTTGGTTCGATAGCCAATGTTGAGTTGAGGTTGTTCTTCACGGTAGACGTTCACCAGCATAATGGAGAACATGAGGCTGAAGAGGGTAGATGCAAGAATCAGGGTAAAGTTTGACTTGCAACTGCACCTCCTTGCTGTGTTATTTATTCCACTTTCCCTTGCACGAGATCCGAGACCACCTTATTGTTGCCTGGTATATATGGAGTGGGGCCAGTTTGTGTGTGGCACGGCTTGACGAACCGTTTAGTTTTGTCAACCACTTCTCCCAAACCCATTTGCGATCGTCTTGACTTCGTCTTGCCATCAGGGTAAGGTGGTTGAGGAAGGTGGGTGTCGCGAAGAAGGCGACACGATCAGTGGGACATGAGCTTTATTCGCCTGACGTTTCGGACTCCTGCTCGAACCCAGCATCAAAAACAAAAGCAGATACTACTGCTTCCTGGGACTCGCCTCTTCGCTCCTATTGAAAGAGAGAGTTAGGGGTGTACCGCAAAAATCTGCTACACTTTAAACGCATTCACGCGCCCACATACGAGCCTACCTCTTGTGGTAGCCGTGGACGTCGGTGATGTTGGGACTGTCGTCTGTGTTTGTGGGCATGAATACATGCTTTTGAATCTGTTTTTTCTTTACTTTCCCATATATCGCTGAAAATTCCACTGTGTTAGAAGGAGGAGACTTCCTGCGTTTGCAAAGACGGTTTCGTCGGCGACGGATTCCATTGTCTGCCGAGATGCAGTGCTCACGTCTGTCAACCCTTCAGTAGATGCTATATTCGCCGTGGAGGTGAGTGTGATGAGCCTTTTTCGGCACACGAGTGGGCAGAGTAAACACTTCCTTTAATATTCGAATGCATTCTCTGAGTATGACTTTGAGAAAGAAATTTCCTGCTCGTGAGTAACATAATTTAATGGGTTTATTGTGCAAAACTTTTTAGGGGAGACACTCAAGAAAGTTGATTTTTGTCCGTCGCCAATCAGTCTAGCAGAGTGAACTTTTTAAGTGGTAAGGAGTAGTAGGACAATGAGGAAAATTGTTTATTTCTCGACGTTCTGTCCTTCAGCATTAGTCCTATGCAATCAGACTTGACGGTACAGACAAGCTATATTATTGATGGCTACCGTCATGGTCATTACTGTCATCCATTTGGGCGCAAAAGAGATCTGGTCAGCCAGGTTGGTAAATTAAACTGCTTATCCTGTGGTTTTTATCACGACTTTGAGGTCAGACTCTAAAAAGAGTCCGAACGCACAGAAAACAGCCTTGCGATATCTTATTAAAAATTTAAGTTTTAATGCGGTACCCAGTAATTTTGTACATACTAGGCATAAATCTTCTAGTTGCGCTTATCTCACAGGACTCGTTTTAAAGATAACCCACCGTCACTTTTATTTCCGAAGCAGTTTCGGTTATTTGGGCTGTAACATTTTATGTGCTTATTTAAATTTTGAGGAAGAGAAGGGGGAGGGGAAAGAGATAAAGGGAGGGAGAAGTACGCTTTATTTTGAAAGTATCGTCCTTAAATTTTTAGTAGAAAAATAAAAGGCCTTCTCCACTCACCATGGCCAGAATACAAATAAATAGGTTATCAGAACGTAAACTAGTTTACGTAAGACGGTGAAACTGTTATGGGGACAATTTCAGTCTCAGATCCTAAATTTCGTTCTTTTCACATGCAAGACATCGTTTTAGAAATGGTAGTACTGAACGTTGACACGTCGATGCACAGCTAGAGATGTGCCGGAAGCCACCGCGCATGCGGAAGAAAGACTTCGAAGCAATTAAGAGTGAAGGAGCTTGATAATATCATCCAGAATTTGATTGGCAAATTGCTCGTTTGTTGTGAAATGTCGTTATATTATTATATCAACCAAAACTAAATTAGAAACGTCGGCAACAGAGGAGAACATCCGAAGGACGCGTTTTAAAACGCGCGTAAATTTTTTTAAGCTGGGTCGAAGAAATAACTGGAGAACAACATAGGACAATAGGAAGAATGTAGACATCAATAAATCGTCAGATTACGGACAGAGGGATGTGATGAGAACGTAAACGACGAATGTGATAAACAACTTTACGAATTCATGTAACATGAATTTCAATGTGAAGGGAGAATGAAAGATTTGAGGACAGAGATAAACTCAAGTACCGGAAGGATGAAAATTCATTGGGAAGTTAAAGGACTCGGTAAAGGGAGAGTGTTGCAGCTGTTACACACGCGTGGCATTTTTCTGATGACTAAGTAGGAGACCATTTTCCAATGACCATACAGAAAGATGATCCAAGCCATCCTTCAGAAAGCGGAGATGAAGACTGTTCTTAATAGGGTGGCCAACAACCGTATCGTCCGTACACTTATGATATAAGTCAGTCATCGAGCCATCTCAGGTTATCAGAGTGAAGAGTGAAGAGGTGAGGGGATAATACAGAACAGTAGAACAGTAATAGTTATTAGCAAAGTATATTTTTGATTGTTAGACTGGACGAACTTAGTACGAAACGCAAAAATGTTGCAAGCCAGAAAACAATCACACCAGGGGAGCCGCATTCGGATGTTTTCTTGAGTAGGAGTTGGTGGGGAACAGTACTGAAGGCCGATAGGAAATAGGTACGTATAGCAACCCCTGTTTAGCTCTTTTATGCAGTCTTCTTCTGATCACAAAGTAAAACATTTTCTGACACTTTTGCTAAAAAACGGCCAAATTTTCGTGAATTTTATTGATTATTTACGTTTCCCAGCAGAACACAACTGGAAACGTAGACGAGACGAAAACCGGGCATTGTGCATATTCATAGTCATTTGTTGTATCAAGAGCAAGGCGCGGATAATGTCCTATAAGCCACGACAGAGATTAATCCGTCAGTCGGATGTGGTTCGTCAATATGTTTGCCATTTCCCCTAAACGCTTGGATAACTGTCAGTGGACCAAATTAGGTGTCTATGAATGCATTTTTACGCCTGGTTGTGTGCGGGATAGAATGAGATCTTTCGAGCTTAATGTAATTTAATAATTAAAAAGCTTTCGGAGTCAAAACTTCACTGAGAATATAAGACATGCTGGAATAACCATATTTGAAAGGGTTTCGTCAACCTCACCCCATCGAGATCCAGCAGATCAATATGTGCTGTGAAACCAAACTTTTCTGGCCATCGGTGATTTACCGTTGACTGGAACAGACATGGTGATTGCTCTGAGATATTTTCTATAGTTCCTGTCCCAGTAGGTCACTCATCTCATCGAGAATTGAGTCCCAATTGAATACCAGTGAAGTGAAGTCAGCCATATGCCGACCAAGCTGGCGACACGTCATTTGGCCGGACAAACTGATGTCTAGAGAACGCCAAAGCGGGTGGATTGCACAGTGACGGGAATTTGAGTAGGGAGACGAGGACAATGATTCCAAGACTTAACGATGCTTTATTAGAAGAGCATTTGGCGAACATACGCGGGCCTTTCATAAATTCACATCGGGCCAGTACATTTATATGGGATTAGTCGTTGATCGGCCTCGGCAGATGTCGGTCCGTGCGTTCTCGTCCTCAAGTCATCCGCTTGCACTGGGACAAGATGCCAGTTGAACTTTTAACATTTGTCGGTGTAATTGTCCTGCAGTTATAATTTATCGCCGGTGAGATCGTTAAGTGGCCTGAATGCCTTAGTGCAAGCCATTATTTTACTGCGTATTAAGTCATTTCGGATTAGTTTCTATAAGTAGAAGCATTAGAGCTTCAAGTATAATCTGTTATATGTGACAGCCTACTTAGGGATTTCGAAGCATTTTCGTTAGTTTGCATACCAACCGTGTAGAGCAGAACTGTTCGGAGACCTTCTTTGGGTGCTAGAATACCTTAAAACTGGAAAAAATATCAGCCAACTAATTATGCTTCCAAGGAGTGCACTCGATGTACGATAAACAGTTAAAAGACAAATTACCATACATCTGCGAAAGCAAGGTTGAGTGACTAACCGTATAGTATGCGCGTTGGAGCGCCTCGCCGTCAGTCTGTAGATAATTCGAAACATTTGTTTGGCGTCTAACAATTGACGTTTTGATAATCAGCATGAATATGCGCGTACATCTATGACACGCCGGGATTAATATGAATACAGTGCCTATGAAGTAATGCAATCTGTGATAAAAATCAACATTTACCATGAAGAGCCAAAGGGAACTTAGAATGCGTGTTTAACAAAGCTAATTTAATTGGAATTTGATCGAGTGAATTAGTCCTATCTCAAAGTTGTTGGAGACACATAATGCGTTACCGAAGGTACTAATACCTCGACAGCACAATCAGAAAGTGCTGTTTTTAGAAGGTAGGGTCATGCACTTGGTTATTGTTTATATTCTTGTATTTAAGCGAAAGGACTGGGAAAAGGGATTCTCCGGATTTTGGCAGGCCACGATCGTTTTGAAATCTTATGCAAGCATGCACCAGAGCCTAGGGTGATAGCCATACCTCAGTAACCTGTCTCATTTATCTACGCCAAAATTACCCTTGCTTCTTTTAACAAACCCTCCACTTTTATACCCTCGCTGAGTCAACAGAATCCTCAGTGAACGGACAAGATCGTTGTGGGAAATCGTAAACTATACATTATCGGTCAGGTTTAGCAGGCCACATGCATAATTCTAATGAGGAATTAGCAGGAGCCTATCGCTAAGGAGAAATGCTTTATCAGTTTACTCAGTTCTCAAAACGAAAGTCTGCAATCTCTAAACCATCGAAAAATCAAAGTACCATCGCCGTCATCACTTGGAGCACTTATGTGGGAAATATTTTGCATCCGTTTGGCCTTATGCGTTGTTATATGCAGGGAAAAAGCTCTTGACACTCTACTGTATGATTTATGTGTAGCTCCAAGGAGTAAAGTTCCAGTTTCACACAGCGAATATTCACAGCTGCTGATTGCCCTCTTGAATGCTCTCAGACTGAAACGTCTTTTACTGTGAGCAATTTATGTATGAGAATTGGAGTTTCTTTAGTTCATTTAGCTAACCTTAGAATAAGTAGAAATTGGTGTCAATGAAGCTCGCACGGAAATCTGGGTGACCAGTTCTGTGCATGGTTTGGCCTATAGTGGCAGGAACTCGTATTATATTTTAACGGCAGAATTTTGACCTTGCCGAGTTAGTTAATTTGGCTTGAAATCTCTCACCAGAATTCGGTAGAACAAGAGTTTTCAAGTTGTCTTTTATACCTTCTCCGAAGGGATAAGCACTATCGAAGATCTTTTTGGCACTATGTGCGATCACAGGTCCGGGACACGCATAAGAAAACATCTCATCGGCAGTACTTTGAAAATAACATCTTACGCTCGTTTAGGGTAGTCAAACAAATTAACCCTCTGTCTGGCCTACCCATACATTACTTGTATTGTAGGCTTTGGTATTCGCTATTCGTTGTTAGCAGAGCTGTTAATTGTTCAGTCTCTTCGGCAAAAAGAAGAGTTATTCTTCCTGTTCTTTAATTTCCTCGTTAGTTCCCGTATGCGAGTGTGTCCAGGGCACTATTCAGGACGGGGAGAAATGCAACTTCGATCTCTATTCAAGTTTGCAAGCTGAGAAGGACTTGCCACAATATATGCTTCAGCATCTTTCCTGCTTTGATGACGAGGTCGTAAAGTCTCTCGTCCGTCAGACACCTAAACGTTTCTTCATCCTGTTTGCGCCGCTGAAGGTATATCAGTCTTAAATTTACATTTTAAAGGTTATGGTTCTTTGGAGCTTCGGCTCTTGCATCTGTGTTGGAAATCCGAACCAAAATACACGTCAAATGATAGTAGTTTTTTTCAGATTTTAAAATTAATTCTGGTTACATTTATCTTCTGGGACCTCGATGCACCAAGGGACAATTTTGCACGTATCATCGCATCGTTCATGTATATGTTTATTGGCAGCAGCCATTTCTTTCCCGACGGGAACGTGTTCCTACCGAGAGTAGTGTATTTGGCGATAACGGTTTCTCCTCTCTCCTGTCCAAGGGTTTCGAAGGCTTTCATAGTGAACATTTAAGTGACCAGTGAGTGATGTTCACCTGAAACCTGGGTTCCTTTTTAAGCCTTTATTTTGGCAGAGGCCAGGCCGCTGAAGGAGTGGCACCTGAAAGTGCAAACATCCATCACATGAGCTACGGAGCGTTCGACTTTGGATATCGGTTGGTTAACTATCGAAAAGTTAGGGAGCGGAAACAGCATACAGTAGGTGGACTAACTCATGAAAAGTCGACCGCATTTCCAAAATGCGTTTTGGTTTCGGAAAGATTAATTAAATAGGGTAGTAAAACTAATTATCGAAAAACATAATTCTAGGATAATTCAGTTACCTCAGGATGCCGGCTTCCGAACGAAATTCTTTCAGGCTGCAAGCAGAAAATATACTCTATAAAAAGGACTACTTAAGTAGCATGCATTTTTCTCATTGATTTTCGATGGCCCTAAAAATTCAACTATATTTAATGGAAAACATGCTTCAAAATATTCATTCCTTTAATCATTCGGTAGAAAATTACGTCTTCTTTCGAATTTATGTTCAAAGGAAGTGTATAATTCGGTCTTAAAGAAGTTTATAATTGTGAGATTTTTTTAATACCGTGAAATGGCCGTTCATAAAAAGTCATGTCCATGCACTCATCAATGTGGCTTGTAAAGTTAACAATGTGGCTCAAATCTATTGCCAGATTGGATGAACCCCATATGGTCTTCTCTCAACAGTGTAGAGAAATGTATGGTTTTCCGTACGCGAAAAATAGACGGCTTGCAGTTTGGAAACCCTGAATGTAAGTGTGACGGCAGGTCGGGTTTAAAATTATTCGGGGATTGGAAAAGTTTTTGAAAACCAAATTATGCTCCTTCTTCGAGTATAAAACTGGAAGAAGATGTAATTCTTTATTCAATGACTAAAAGAATGAATATTTTAAGCATGGTTACAATGAGATATAATTGCATTTTTAGGGAATCAAAAATCAATGAGAAAAACGCATGCAACATAAGCAGTTATTTTTTACAGATTATAGTTTTTCATGCAGCCGGTCGGAAGTTCATTTGAAAGCCGGCATCCTGAGGTAACTGAATTATTATAGAACTACGCTGCTTAATTATTCGTTTTACAACCCTACTTAATTACTCTTTTCGAAACGAAAACGCATCTCGGAATTTCGGTTAGCATTTTTTGAGTTAGCCCACCTACTGTACCAACAATGAACCTTCTTTAGCTGCGAAAAATCAATAGGGACAGTGGAGTAGTTAGGAGGGAGACTCCCATATAGACATATGGAGCCGCTAAACCGCAGTGTTATCCCTACAGAGTATGGTGTCCAATGCCCCAACGGCCAGGAACCAACAAAGGGACTGCGCGGCCGCCAGAACGTTACCTCTTGCACCTACCGCAATAGGCATTTCTTCGGATTACGTCAACTTGTCTCATCAGGAATTCAGCTCTAGACTTTTTAAATTAAACATCTACTTTTGTTCTTTCCAGCTGCTGAAGACTTGCGACGAACTTCGTTCCCACCTCGTAATGCTTCCTGATGAAACTGCCTACAATAAGTTCTTGGCTTCTTCTGTGTACCAACTTACCAGTCTCAACGGAAGCGTTATTAACGTCAACCTTACGGCAAGTTCAATTACATATCATTTCACTTATTAGTCTTAGACTGATCACTCCTGGCACTACAAATGGCCCCTGAAATACTTCTTTTGTGTTTTCTATCTACGATTACGTGGTTTGCTGAGTCCGATTTTTGTTGCCTGTGCCTAATTCAAAGCCCAATTGGAATAGGAGCCTGCCTTATGGAAGGGGTGTCGAACCACCACTAAAAGTAAGTGGTAAAGAGTGTTAATAAATAAGAAAGCTGTGGTAACTACAGAAGACTGTAATTGTGGGCGTGAAGAAGTAAGACGAGGCAAGTGCTGTACCGTCCCTCCCCTTACTAACCAATTCACATGCGAGAAATCACTGCTCCCTTGCAACAGTGGTGGTCCTCATTGCTAAGTATAGAGGAGCTACTAAGGTAGCTATCGCTGGCTTGATTAATCCATCCTAAAATATGCGGGATTCGAGGATCGGGTCAGAAAGCGAGAAAACTCTTACGTGCATCAGACGCCTTGAGACGAATGAAAGCTCAATACTCTTATTAGTGAGCATTTAACGCCATGCGACCCCCTAAGAGAAATCTGCCCCGAGGCCCGGGACGACAGACGCAAAATGGTCATCTCGTGCGGTCGAATCGACTGGGCAAACGAAACTCCCTATATGATGCGTAGAGTGGTGAAAACCTAAGCCACCCTACAGGAAAGAAGAGTAAGTGATCGCCGGCGAGACCACTGGATTGGCCTGGGTTTTTGCATGGACCCGAAGTCTCAGAAGACTACGATGACCGTGCCGGTGATCTCACGCGTTTCCTGGTTGTTGAAAGTCTCTAGGATTTACAAATCCACTGCAGTCTGCCCCGAAGTACCGGCCACAGCTTGGATGGACTTATACCAAGTTGACGATGACAAGAAAGAGACGGCAAACGATGAGTACCACAGTCTATTTAAGCGTGCAATCTACACATAGACCAAGCCCGTCACTGCAACCTCCAAAGCTGGATGTGACTGGAAAACCGAGCTGATGTCATTTTTTCTGGCAATGTGGTATTTCTTGAGAGTGAAATTATAAAGTAAAACTTAGGAAGAACTTCTCTCTTGGTTTCATTAAAAACTCTCTCATGCTTATTCATCTGTCCGTATGTGCACGTTGCAATGAATGGGGCTGGCCGCCGATGGCCGGGTTGAGAGTTATATAGGCTTTTAGATTATGTGCTGTTGTTAGTTAAGAGTGCCTTGAGGACAGGCGACCTCGGGGCACCAGAGGAGATGCACCGACATCGAAAGTTATCAACCAGACCATTATTACATTATTGCCGCATAAGCTAGGTGGAATGCAACCGTACGAGCGCCAGGAGAGTCAACATCAGCGGACGAAGGTGTGTCACATTCCTGCTGTTTTGTTTCTCGATGCGCGGGAGTAGTTCAGTTGTGAAGATGTCCTTTCAGCACCAGTATCCATTAGAAGTGCGATTCAATTGCAATAAGAGGTTATTAACAGACAAAGACAAGTAATGTCGGGTGACAGCTTGATTCCTCGGTTTTAACAGTTCACTCATTGTTAAGAAACATGTAATACTTATTGCTTCACATTTACATAAAATGGAATTTCAACAGGAGTTATGGTGGAATCCTGACGGAACGTGGCAGAGCATTTTGAAATCTTAAGTCAGTATGAAAGACACATGGGTGTCACTTATAGTCCATACTGGACAGCGTTGTCGATAGTCACAACTAAGAAACAACAGGAGGCGCATAGGCAACAGCATCGAAAAAACACATGATAATTCATATTGACCCAAGTGTGAAAAACTCGGCACCTCGGTGGGAGTCGAACCCAGGCAGTAAGGGGAAGGCTTAAGTACAGCCAACGCTCTAACCACTTGAGCTACGAGACCCTGCCGGAGGGGCCTCGTAGCTCAAGTGGGTTCGAATCCCACCGGGACGCCGAGTTTTTCACAGTTGGGTCAATATTAATTATTCGAAATCTGGCAAAACATCTAGGAATTACGCAAGCCTGGTAGTTATCTGGTGGATTCTAGGTGAATTACTTAGGAAATCCTGCCTGGGCAGTCAACTTGCTGTATCATATTTGGTGGGTTCCAGACATTGCAGTAGGTTGGGCGGGTAACTTGACCCAAATGACCCAAACTCGCGTCGTCCGGGGCGCCTCCTAGCTCAAGGTGTTGGAGTATTGGCTGTACTGGAGCCTTCCCCTCAATGCGTGGATTCAAATTCCACCGAGGCGCAGAGATTTTCAGAATTGGGTCAATATGAATTTTTCGAGATCTGCCAAAACATCTATGAAACGCAAGATACACTTGGCAAGCCTGTTTGCTCAAGATAGATAATCCGAGTGTATTCCATTTGTCAGACACAAGTTTATAATTTCTCTAGAATTTTCTAGTTATTATGTAAGTGTGATTGTTTATTCTTGCTAGAATCTATGATATAAAGCGTCTGTAACAGTGTGATTATGCTACGGAAGCAAATTGTCTTTGTAGTAAACAAAAATCCGGCACGAAACCAAATAAAGCTCTGCTTCGAGGAATCGTTTACCAATCCGTTTTAAAATTATTGCGTAAATTATAAAACTATACATCTCTATTGGTTTTGCGCATATCCGTTTTTGGAAGCAAACCTTCGTTCAGACAGTCGTTATACTTTCGTATGCTCGACCTTGATTTCGTGTAGTATAGAAAGTGAAACGAATTGGTAGATTCTAGATGTCGCCTCAACACATAAATAAAGGGAACTTGCCTTAGGAGGTATTTGTGAAGCAATTGCTTTCTTTATTGAAAAGATGACGATACCAATCTACGAAAAAATAGTTGGCGTTTTCATTTGCCGCTGCTCATACGTCGTTATCCGGCATACGTAAAAACTAATAACATGTTATTAGAAATATTTAGGCTTGCTTTGATGTGGAAAAAAGTCTCCGAGATTCTAGCACTAATTATCATGAAACATCATAAAACTCGGTTACTACATGGACGACGGTTGCGTTTTCTCGTGTGCTTTTTGCGGATGCTGATGTAGTTTACATTGAAAGTGAAATCAAAACTTAATTGCCTCGTCGGATTCATTTTATTACAAGCGTTTGCATGAATTCCCTTATATGCGCTTGAAAAGATATATTTCAACTTTTATAATCGAATGGTCTTTCGGCTGTAAAAATCGTCTTAACTGCAAATAAGGCAAAAGAGGCCGCATTTCTGTGTATCCTTTCAAGCCTATATGATTAAATTTGGGCAAGCATCCAATCAAACGCTACATAAGTAACGATGTTGTCCGAATAGAATTTACGCCGTTAAATAGGAAGTCGCTCAACCAAAAGAGTATGTTACTGTGAACAAATTAACTTGGGAATACATTCAATGCCGATCTTCATTAAAATTACAAATAAGTAAAATTTTCCACTTTGAGTCCTATTAACAACCTGTGGTCAATGATTCAGGAGTGCGTCGATGCACTAAAAACGCTCGGGATGACTTGCGAACTCCTCTAGCCTAATAATTTTTAATCGTTTACAGCATTTTCGAAGATTGGCATTAGTCTAATGCATATCATCTATTTTACTCAATACAGGACTCAGTTCGGGTCAATGGTAAGAAGATATCAGATAAACCTATCCTCTTCACAAACGGCCGTCTGTACTACATCGAGGACCGATTGGAGCACATTTTGGTAAGTTTTTTGGAAACTAAAAACAATTTTACCTAACTGCAAAGTAGAAAACTTAGTTTTAAAAACGGAATTTATAATTCTAGTATGCTATGTGCACAGGGAATAAATAGCTCTAAAACACTGGGGTGTATTTGACAGTACTACAACCATAGTAGATATGGCCATTAATTTTCACGGTAGAATCGAAAAAAAAATTTTTTATAATCAAGAAGTTGTACCAAAGAAAAAAAGGTAGACCGAAATGATCACCTTTTACTTATTCGCCATCGGAAACTGGTCACACTACAACCCAGCTCGGGGGAACTTGAGATATGAAATAGAGTCCATTTCATCACTACGCTAAATGGGCTACCGGTTGACCCATGGGTTCCGCTCTAAAGAGTGCGATTGGGGATACTCGGTCACGTAAGTTTGAAGTTTACTGACCTTACCTGAGTGTAAGATTTACTCAGCTGTTCCTTTCTACCTTAAATTTTCGATGGCGCCTAATCGCGCGAGGTTACGTGACAATGAGCAATCCATGACCCACAGGTTTTACACGCGATTCCTTCTATAAATAGGTTAAATAGGCGGACTCACTCTCAAAAGACTCAAATCAATCACATAGTGCACACTTTTAGACACGCAAAAAGAGAATTTGGCGACATTCATTCCCTATAACCGGACTGCCGAATTATGTTGGAAAAGGTCGTACTATTCGCCAGAAGCTAGCTTCATTTTGGTATGCCATCCAGTACCTAATATGCGTTAGCTGTTGCTTAATTACTAAGTGTATAGTTCGGCATATTTCAGAGTAATAGACATTGCCTTTGAACGCCTTGTTAGAAGCAGGTCAGAGTATGCAAATCCAGGTATGACTCGCCGTTTGCAAGTAACATCTATGAGTCTGTATTGGCATTTAAAAGTTCATTGCAACCTTCCTATCATATACAGGCAATCAAACATTTATTTCTCACATCTGGTATTACCGTTTTCTTTTTCTGCGTAAAATGTCCGAATGTAGTTATTTCAAGTCCAAGCAAAAAATTCTGCTTGGGCACTGCTTTAGTTTTCAAAGAAAAACTTTCCAGGCAGTTCGTCAGTCCAGGTGATTATATCTTCTTCGCAAAATATATGGCTTCCATGACTTTTCCTGCTAGGCTCAAGTCATGATTTTTTTATGTAAAGTTGCGGCTTCGGCTTCAAATAGTTTTTTAACTACCCTAAAAACAACAGCCTAACAGGATATCAAGCGTTCATTAACTCGTCTCCCGCAAGCTGCACTCTATCTCATTCCCTCCGATTTATAGTGTACATTTTCACTGGTAAATGGAAATTAATATTTTTCTCTTCAAAGTGAACCATGGAAATATGAAATCGACACACCTATAAAACTTTGCCCCTTGGAACTAGACTGGTTGTTAGAATTTGGCATTTCCCCAGCTTGCATCGAAGAATATAAAAGAACTATTACTTATTACGTTTACGTACCGTCCGTAATTTGTGTATTTTTTCTGTTTAGCCGAGCTCTAATGGCGTAGGAAACACCACTGCAATTGCCGTCTCTCTCACTATCATCTTCCTCGTGGGCTTAGTCGCCGTCATGATCCTGATAAAAAAGAAAAAACCAGATCTTCTTAATTTTCACTTGACAAGATCGGTGAGTTTGCTTGTTAGTTGTTGATACGTTTGGAAATCCTCCGAAGGTAAGAAATTCGTGTGTGTTCCTTGAACGGATAGCCGACCATTAGCCAACATGGCAAACGAGAGATGCCTACGACTTTAAAAAATTGACCTTTAATAGTGTTTGATCCTGATCAATCAAGTGAATGTAGTAATCATGGGAGGTCGGCCTCACTTGGGGGGTGGATTTTGTGGCTAGCATTATCGTGAATCCCGATATCCTGAGGTTTATCAAACGCGGAGAGCTCAAAGATGGGCAAACTATATCCTTTTGAAAGCGGATTTTGAAACCTGGGAAGTAGATCTCCACACCACTGTATATACTTTAGCAAGCAAATATATTAATAGATGAAAAGAGAAAGAAAGTATCTCAGGATTACGATGTGGGCGAAAATGCTATTTTCTGATCCTTTTTCCGCAGATTTTTGACAAATTATCAGTATTCGAAGATTTCTGTCCCCCTGACGTTTTAGATTCACTCTCATGCCCCGATCTGCAACACAACGGGCATGTACGTTAGACACATGGGGTGCTTTTACTAAACGTCCACTCACCTACTAAAATGAGCAGCCGTTCCATCATCGCAGTGTCAATACCTAGTGCAATAATGATTTGGTTGTCTCATCGGGGTCGATTAGTGCCCCAATTTCCTGATTGGTCTAGATAATTGACGTGACGAGCAATGAGGCCGACTCCCAAGTTGCATTTCAGTCAAAGCAGGCCACCATTTATTCATGTTCAACGAGACTGAAACTCTCTTGGGGGTGAAACCAGTGTGAGTCGTGGGATTTTTGAGTTATATTTCTCAAACACACAATACGTCGACAGACACAACCTAAGGCGTTGTCTAGATGGAGTGATTAGTTAAGAAATAACGACGAATATTTGAGTCCCAGGAACCGTTTCGACTAATAAAGAGGGAGATTTATCGAGCAATGCAACTATGTAATTATTTCTCTGGATTATTAAACTCAATCAGCAACCGAGACCTTGCTATTTGCCTTTAATCTTAAAGTTTCGGTCGGAGTGCTTTCTGCATTGCTCACTGCTAAAAACCGTCTTACACATCGTTGAGTCAAAAGTGGACCGGCGGTCCGATCTGTAAATGAAGGCCCATTTGCTGAGCATAGAGCATGACAAGGAATCGGTGAGGCACTTAATCAGCGAGCTTATGACATTTTTGATCAGCGACTTTAACCGGTGTCTGCATGTGCACAAGGATATGTCAAGAAGTTGGCGATTTCGAAACGTAAGGGAAGTTAAAACCGCTAGACACCGAACGCGCAAAATGTTTACTTTCACCTGCATGCAACCTTCGCAAGCGACATTTCTTCTATTAAAACTCAATCAACAGCGTCCTTTGGTTCCACTTCCTATGCCGTAGGGATCGACAGTATCTGCACTGGTCTTGGCAAAAACCTATTATCAATATGTTAGTAAGACCTTTCAAAAATGCTGTTTTGGTGACTGGGGATAATTCTGCTACTTATGGTAGGAACGGTTTCTATGGGACTTTTTGGCCATAATGACACTATAGTTACTATCACTGCTCATGCGACTGAATTATCTTCCAAGCATCGGCTTCATCAACTAATTTTGGGATTATTCAGATGTGGGACAACCATCGCCAGACGATTGTCGCTAATGCTTCTACCAGTAATAGTATGAGTATGAAAGACTATTATGGATTTTGTCCCTGGGAAACAAACGAAAGAATTACCATTGTTGACTTCTTCGGGGTCGCACAGGAAACTATAACTACAACTGACTGTGAAGTAGCAAGGAGACGAGACAGGTGTGAGAGAGGTCTTGCTTCGCGTTGAATCCATTTGCGTGGTAGGGGACTGTGTGCGCGAACGTAATGACCGTAATACTATATCGAACGTTCCATCAATTAAGCTCCAAGATACAACCACAGAAGCTGAGGGAGTAGGCAAGACGACGTAGTCTGCTTGTCGTTGGGAGGGGCACTGTAACCTGATTGACTGTTTTTCGCAGTGGTCGAGGGAAGCGAAGACGAGGTTCGATTTTAGGAGATTGGCCGGTGGTCGACACCATGCGTTCGCATACAGTTGGAGGGCAAATCTTTGATTTTATCGAGTGCGATGAGCTAGGGGGTGGAAAATATAGCCAAAGTTCAGCCCTTAATCCCCGATGATTAATGTCTTCTAGGGGGTTAAGGTTACCACAATGTTGGTCCGAGGATCAAGGAAAGCTAGGACACTCAGCGAGTACGTGCTTAGCGACGTTTAATATGATGTTACACTCTCACCAGTAATTAACATAAAAGTGGTCTGTGTTCATTTGCCCGTCAGCGAGGTGGGATGATTTCGGCTTCGTGATAGGCGGTGCTGAGCCTCTTTACTCATTGGTAGACACCCATGAGATCTCCCTTTCAGTGATTTTCCAAGTCCTCAGTAGACCCTTCACGAGAGAGCCTGGCACATTGTTGTGCTTCGAATGCCCCTCCGGGTAGCCGCTTTGACAGTGGTATATTGCCAACCCGCGCCTTCTATTGGTTGGCAGCTTCCGGTTTTCGGCAGACGTCCAATTCCCTCGTTATTACTTACCCCGCAGTGAGCTGAGAACTCGTTACGCCTTCAATTGATGCAAATTTTCGGTAGTTTCCTAAACGAGAACAATAATATGCAGATAACTGAAAAGCCGGAAGCACCATTTTATACTTCTGAGCTTTCAAACCCATCATGATAGGAAATTTTTACAACAGCAAGAGATGAGCGGTCTTCTGGGTGCCTCTGTTTCTGAAACGAGTAGGGTTATGAGAACATCCTAACTATAACAGTCATCAGACTGAGCCCGGTAAGCAGGAAGTGCGAATGGTACCATAATAGGGGGTGTATTCCACACGAACCCTAAGCTACTGCATCAGGTAGCAGAGGCCGGTGGCGAGGCCAGGGCGTTTTCTGCCAGTTTTGAGTCAATCTGTGAGAGGATCCTTATGTTGTCTGTTTTTACGAACTAATGGAAACAAGGTTCAGTGTCTCGTGTCCACGTGGTGTGCTGTATTACACGAGGCAAATGAGGCTGTTGTTGCTTGGGAGCAACGTTGAAGTCCGTCGAACTTTAAGTTTGGCGCTTCTTGGAACGTCCCTAGGGGAGGGGGGGGAATAAAGTTGACGGCGCAGGACTTTCAGCAAAAACGAGGGGCTCCGCAACTATGCCGACTGGTTACATTACTGCCAACCACCCCACAGTCTTAATGTCAACGAATTCTAACTAGTGACGTACCTCCGGTGTACGGTCGGCTACCTGGAACAAGACGTATTCTTCTGGACCACCAGTTTAAATTCATGTATTCTTGGAAAAAACCTTGACATTACTGATTGCTGAATTGCAGGAACGAATTCAATGGCAAATCTAATAAATCACAGAAAATTGTTTTCCTGTGTTTGTCTAGCACTATATCAGCGGGACTTCCATGCACTTCGTAACTTGTGGTGAGCAAGCAATACAGACACCAAACTCATAGATAAAATGTTCTATTTATTCGAAGACATTTTTGAATGCAAGTCTTAACAGATTTATCCTCCCAACCATCCGTAGCAGGGCACAAAGACACTGGATTTTGAAGCCTAGACGTATTATATCCTTCTCAAAATAAATATTAGACTTCAACTTTTCCTTACCTCAGATTGCTAGAGTAAATAATCCTATCATAGTTCTCTTTTCAGTCCACTGGGTGATTGCGGTGGTCGGTACTGACGTATTCAAAACGCGTTCGGCTCACAATAGCCTTGCACCACGACGGCCATATCGACCGGTCACTTCGTCGGTCTGCTTTTGTCTTCTAAGAGATGCTGCATGCGAGAGGGGGAGGGAGCGAGGCGCAGCCTGTTCGAAAAATCGTTTAAAAAAGCTTGCACATTTTTAGCTAATAATACGGAGCGCTAGATGTGATTTTGAAGATCACTGACCGAAAAACTCGTCCTTTGTGAATAAGCGCCTGCTTTTTATGCTTTCTTCTCAGTGTGGTCTTATAGCAACTTCGGCAACAGGCTATTCCGAAAGATTAAGCTTTAGTAGTATTGGTAACAGCATGTATACGCATGGAGTCTTCATTAGGGGGAAATGTATGTCATGCGTTCATGTCCATCTGCTACTGACCACAATGCGGGTGTTCGAGAGTAAAGTGAGGTTGGTACTGCGCAAATCTTCTCCATTATAATCTCAATCACGTGACAGTCGCCAGTACCCATCCAGGCGAAATTTGAGTGTCTGCAGCAACAAATAATGTTTGTTATGCTGTTTTTTTTTCCTGCATACCTAGTTATTGAGAGGGTTTGATGCAGAATTAAAGCAAAGGCTTTGGTTTTTCCTCCTTCGTATTACCATCGGTAGCTCATGGTTTAACGGAAGGTCCGCTAATTTAAATGCCCACTTGATCCTAATTGTACCCTCACGACTACTACTACTAACACCACTGCTGCTTTTACTCCTGCCACTAATGTTCTTTCCCCTCCTGCTGTTACTATTACTGTTATTAATTCCGCTACACCTACTTATACTCCTACCACTACGCTACTGTTACTCTTACTACCCCTTCTACTGCCGCTGCTACTATTACTTCTGTCCCCACCACTGCTGTTACTGCTACTCCTGTTACCGATCTTGTTAATGTGCCACCACTACTACCATTACCCCCACCCCCACTACCGCCACTACTTCAACTACTAGCACTGCAGCCACTATCACTATCCTTACTATTAATTATAGTTATGCTTCTTCTACTGTTTCCCGTTCTCCACAGATTGGTGCACTTCATTCCCTTACTGTAGTATTTATATTCAAATGGTTAGGTAGTGCTTTATTACTACACTGCTGTGTGCACTTCTGCAGTTATGTTTCGCCCAGCCAGTGTCAGAGGAGGCTAAGGGCTATCATCGTATTATCAGAATTGGCAAACTATACGCACTGAGTCATATACATTTATTTTTTCCAAAATCCCAGCCTTTCCATCCCGTTTCAATGCCCAGAGCTAGCTGGCGAGGTTCACAAGGCGTCCTTATGGCATCGGACGCACTGGAGGAGACAATGGAAGATCAGGAAGGACCAGAGAGAAGATAAAAATGCAATTTATATACTGTGTAAAAGCCCACCATTATAATTCGCGACAAAAGTCATCTGCCACATTTTTCACACTCGATATACCTGGCGAATATTATTTTCTTGCTTGATTTTATTTATCCCCTTTGGAGGCTTTTGTTCAGCAACTTAAAAACATGATTGGCCGCAAACTCCCCGTCCTCTCAAACATCTCATGGGATAGTCGAACGGTATTCAGCTGCCAAAAGTAGCACGATGAACTAAATTTAAAGGACGCAATGATGTGGACAATTGCTTTATTTAACACGCGCAAACAGCCTATTTCGGTTTCAAACAGTTGGCAGCATTAAGTTCGTTTCGAGTTTGGGATGGCATGCTTTTACTGGTGCGCTGAACTCGTAAACAGTGTCCTCGGAGAACGTCCGTTATCGTTCTTTGATGCAACCGGTGTACTACTGGTGTCTGACGGATCCACTAACACTGGGTACCCCGCTCTTACATCACTAGCGTGAGTAAAAGGCCACAACCGTAGTTGATATCAGTGCCTGAGGCAGCATCTATGGCACTACTCTTCGAATCTTTCTTCCAATATGTTTCGGCCTTCCGAAAGCATGAATTATGATGAAAAAACAGAATTCGATCTGGGTATGTAAATATGAATGTAAGAATCTTATGAACGGTCAAATTTTGGTAAAACTTCGGAGTCGGTGAGTAGACGTTACCGCTGTCAGGTCTCTGTTCTCAGAAGCGATGATAAGGTCCCCGTTCTTTCGAAGTAGCTTGACTGCCACTGCATAATTGAGAAGTATACGATCAGCACTTAAAGGGGTTTAAGTCTAGAATCTACCAAAAGCACTACAATATCGAGTTTTTAGGTCGCAAATGAGTGTGACAAGACAGACAAATAACATTTGTTCCAAATCCCGGTAACTGATTGGCCCATGGTTTGTTGGTCCCCTGGTTCTGTCATCAAAAGCAAGACAAATGTGTATCGTTGTGGCGAACACGGATGTCACAGCTTGCAGTGATGCATCTGTAATGCGAAATAAGTAAAGATGATTTTCAGGTAGTGAGTTGAACGTATTTCATGCCGGGAAATATGTCTGACGAGTGCAAAGGGGTTGTCATCAGTCAAAACTTCACTTAATATAATCGATGGAAATTCGGAAAGCAAATTTGAAGTTTGGAAATGCATATGCCAACAAGTAGTTGGATTGACTAGCTGTCAGCGATTATGTACAAAACCCCTTTTTCACCTTCCTACTATCAATGTTTTTCTCCGACGACTTGTAACCAATAGGGAGTTCAAAGGCGCTCGCGTATATTTCCCATAGTAAACTGAAACTGAAACTAAAGTGAGCAATTTAGAAACCAATTATCCTAAGGGACCACGTAGTTTTGCCAAAACAGTTTATATTCCACCAACCTTGGTATCTGATCGTAAAATTAACTGAATTCTTGATCACAAATCCTGCCCTAAGCATCAGGTGTATCTAAACGTTATACTCTGGTCTCACATATCAATTATTACAGCAGTCTTAACGCTACTGTGATACATAGCTTGTCAGAGTCGGATGACTAACTGACTCAACATTCACCTTTGATTAACCGTGCCCCTCTAAATTTTGCGTACAACTGTGCAGATAGACTTTCAACAGCTTTTTAGCGGCTGGACTGTGACAGACGTCTGAGTTTAGACTAACATTTTATGTGTTATTGCATCACTTAGTCGACCTAACTGGAGTTCGGCTGCATATGAAGTTGCAGCTATCCCAAATTGCCCCTTTCTTAACGTAATGAACCAGAGACACCGAGCCTTAAACATCGTGAATTTCAGCGACCACCTTCCCCATTATGCAATTATTCCGGACCTTCCAGTCTCTTCTAAGAAAACTGGGGTTATGTTTAACAAAACAATGAAGTACTTGATTGTCACGAAAGTTTAGTACCTGGAACTTGATCTTTCTTTGGTCTAATGTTTGTCCTGGTTAATTCGAGTGAGGTCTTAACGAAATTCACGCTTGTGGTATCAAGCTTACTAACATATCAGTGTTTCACGGCAGTGGGAAAGGTTTCTCGAGTCTGAAATAGGATGGGGCTGCAGAAACACACGGATGACTGTTTCCTTGCAGGATCGTGTTAAGGATGCTTTGTATTGGTAACCAAAACGTGATAAGTATGCAGCACTCACAATGGCTATGTCGTTTTCATAGCCCTGTCCAGGTACGGAGTTCGCAGTAACGACAAAAGTTTCCGAAGACATCATAGCTCAAATTGCCTGGGAGACTAGGAATTGGGGTTTCAACATCTCGACCAGTTTCCAGGGAGATATAATGGCACTTATAACGGATTAAATAAAACTAAGCTGAAGAATTACGTCTGTGAGCGAACGAGTGAGTACTTAATTGGTCATGTTTCACTTCTACACTTTCCGAAAAGTCACAAACTTATCTTATTTAACTGCTATAAACTTTTCATCATGTCAAGTATCAACCCCGATTTCGTTGTTTATCTAGCACGACCATGATACACTTAATTATTTGTTGAAGTGTTGATATTGTCAGCGGAATTAAGCCGAATGTCTAACGAGACACATCGGGAGAGGGGATTCGCAACTGCGCTACTGCGGTAGCTTAGCCTCCAGTCGAAATAATTAGCGCATGTGACACATGTGAGTCCACGTAGTCGCAGTTGCCCATACGTAACTTGAACAAATCAGCCCTCAGCAGAAAGAACCCACACAAATCAGACAACACTGGAGATTGCTCCTCAAACCTATTAGAGCAGCGGCAACCACTTGTCTCGGTCTGTCTCTGAGGCACGACCTGAGAGTTCGACCGTCGATTTCGACGATGTCCACAGTGTGCTGCACAGCAGGCTGGGAGCAGGGACGGTGACTTGCGCGGGGTTTGTAGTGCGAGTGGACTTGCGATGCGTCTACCACACTCTCTCCTCCTCCCCCACCTGGACCCGGTGTCAAGACAGGGTCAAGAAGACCGGAGATGAGAGAGGCCGTAGGTGGATGGCACGGTCGAGCCCTCACCATGGCGTTCCACTCCACATCCCCTGGTTCACACAACAAATAACCAGGTTTTTGACCCCACAATAGAGATTGGAGGCTGGCACGACCGAAGCCGCATCTAGGCGCGCCGCCAACGCCTAGCTTGGATCCCACGCAGTGGGAGTGCCATAAGGGCCACATTAAGAAGGAGCCATTGCAGCCTGACTCTCAAACCACCAACCGGCCGCTCCACACCATCACACACAACACTAGGCTGACTGTGAGGTCCAGGTTATCCCGTCAGTCGCCATCTTTCCAAGCCACGGCTTTTAGCGCATCGTGCTAGCTTCGAACGCGTCAGATTGTTTATAGTGAGGAAAATGTGCTGAGTCGTCGATCTCACTCTCCCTTCCCATCCCCATGCTTCAGCCACTGTCCGAGTTGGTCAGATATCTGGAGCGGGGAATGGGCGCGGTGACTGACAGTTTAGTGACTTTGTTTGCGCGCGCCACACGCACGACCTGACCCCCCGAACACAAGCACCAGAATTTCACATAAGGGGGATTGAGCGGCGTACCTCTCACTTACGTGAGATGGCCGTGGAAATAGCTGTTTCGGCCCGGCTCCCAGTCCACCAGTCCTACACTCCACATAACAGACAAACAACTGGACGGATTGAGTGGACCAAGTTCGGTCGTCAGTAAGCAACCTTTCAATCCACGGCGCTTGACGCGTCGACATAGTCTCAGGCTCGAGTCGCCCATGCAATAGGAGCCGCACGGGGACCGAGTCGAGACGCACACTTCCCACTTGCGTGAGAGGTGGCAGTTGGCTGCTTGCGGTGGGTGATGTTGATGAGCGGTGAGATGTTGGTGAGGGAGGATGTGCTGGTGTGGCGCAGCCGGCGATTGTCTACCACAGGTTTTCATGAATGGCATGTGGCCGAATAGACCCCTCCGGTGCATGAATGTGCGAGGGTAGAGTGGACAGTGGAGGCGAATGCGGCGGGCGTATTTGAGTGCTTCAGGCACTGGTTCGCCAGTCACTGTGCGATGGATTCGCAAGTGACCGACCAGGCCGATGCGTGAGGTGAATGTGCGGTCGCAGTGAGGACAGGTGTAATCCTGCTCCTCACCTCTGGTGTCAATGGTGGTGGTGGTGGTGGTGGTGTTTGTCGTTGTGTCACGATTGTGTGCAGTGTTGATGTGCATGTAATACGCCACAACGGCGGACGTTGGGGCGGCGGAGGAGGAGGAGAAGGGGGAGAGAGGGAAGGAGGACGGGTAGAGGGAGGAGGAGGGGGAGAGGGGGGGAGGGGAGGAGGAGGAGGAGGAGGAGGAGGAGGAGGAGGAGGAGGATGGAAGCTATGGTTCACGAAGGCAAACAGAATTATTTGACGGAATAGAGGACGAGGAAGAAGTGGACGGCGGGACGACAGTAGGTACTGTCCGAGTGGCTCAGTTGATCCGAAAATGTCCAAAAAGTCAAGTTGGCTCCCGGAATGTCCGTAGACATCGTGGACACGTTGAAGGAGGTTGTGCGTTGGAAATGTGGGGCGGGCGCAGCTGAGATTTGCGAGCTTCGCGTTTGGCTTTCGCGGCGGCAATACGGTCGGCTTCGTAGATCGCAGCGCTTGTCTTCACTGTCCTCCTGCAGGTCGGTCGGTCGTGGGCGAGGTCTTCCTAGTTGGATGGATTGATGTACAGACGTTTCGCGGAGGACTTTAGATTATCCTTGTATCGACGAAGTTGGTCTCCTTGGCGGCGCGAACCCGTGACGAGGTCTCCATAAAAGAGTCGTTTGGGTAGCCGCTCCTCGTCCATCCGCACAAGAGGGCCGCTCTAACGCAATTTCAGTTGCTTAAGCATGGTGTAGATGCGGAGGATTCCTGTCCGTTCCAGCATCTCACTGTTCGGAATTCGGCCCTGCCATCTCAGCTTCAGGATACGACATGACAACTGAGGTGGGAGTGATTGAGTCGGCGTGCCTGCTTCGTGTATACCGTCCAAGTATCCGCTCCGTACAGCTGCGTTGGGAGGAGGACGGCCTTGTACATCTTCAGCATCGTACTGAGCTGGAGACTATGACGATTCCTAACTGTGCTTTTTAGGCGGTCGAAGGCTTGACTGACTTAGAAATTCGCTGGGCTACTTCGTCGTCGACATTCGTGCTGCGAGAGAACGTACTACCCAGGGACGTGAAGCTGCCCGCCACTTGCAGTTTGGTTCCTTTCACGCTGATCTGCGGCGCATTGTGGGGATGGCTGTGTTGGGTGGCGGTTGATGCATGACCACCGTCTTCTTCGTGTTGATGACCAGAACGAAGTTCTCGCAGGCGGCGAAGAAAAGGTCCATGCTCCTTTGTATGTCCTCTTCCGAGGTGGTGGTGAGGGCGCAGTCGTCGGCGGAGAGAAGTTCGTGAACAGCGTTTGTGGATACGCGCGACTGGAAGTGCAGCCGCCGTTGATGGAGGAGGTGACCGTCCGTCCTGTAGGCAGTGGGGATCCCCGAACGTTCGTCACGGTAGGCGTCCACTAGCATAACAAAGAACATAAGACTGAAGAGGGTGGGCGCCAGGACGCATCACTGCATCATTCTGTTTGTCACTGCGAATGCCTCTAAGACTGATCCGTTTGTCGTGACGGGCGTCATCATGCCGCCGTTGAGTTGGCACCCCATCTCGATGCATCGCTCGGGACAGCCGAATTTCTGCACGATTTTCCACAGTCTTTCACGACTCACCGTGTCGAAGGCTTTCGCTAGATCCACGAAGGTAGAGCACAGGTGGGTCCGCATCTCCTGGGACTTCTCCTGAAGTTGACGGGCAGCGAAGGTCATATCCGTGGTCTCGCGATGACGGCGGAAGCCGCACTGGCTTTCCGGCAGAAGACCCTGTTCTAGGTGATTATTCCGGCAGATAAGGAGGATACGAGTAAATATTTTCCCAGCGATATATAGCAAGGAGATGTCTCGATGATTGTCGCGGAGTTGGCGGTTTCCTTTTTGAATGTATAGATGCACGATTGTGGCGTCTCCGAAATCCTGCGGGACCTATCCTTGACGTCACATCACCTGGAAAAGCGCGGTCAGGTGATCCATGAGATGGGGCCACCGTGCTCGTAGACATCAGCAGGGATCATGTCGGATCCAGGCGTTTCCCGCAGGAGAGCTGCTGCACGGCCCTGCTGGTTTCGTGGAGAGAGGGCGGGAGATCGAGGTCCATGTTGGTCTCCACTTGCGGCAGAAGGGCAATGGTGGCGTCGAAGATGGTAGAGAGACGGTTGAAGATGCCTCGGAAGTGCTCGTTTTATCGCTGTAGAATTTGTGTCTTCTCATTGAGGAGGGTACTGCCGTCGGCGCTGAGGAGAGGAGCAGTGGCTTTGGCCGGCGGAGCGTAGACAGATTCGATCACGGAGAAGAAGTTCTACCATTCGTTGCGGTTCCCGTATCCTTCGACCTCCTCAGCCTTGCGAACCGTCCAGGAGTCCTGCATTTCACGCAGTCGCTGTTGTAGCAGGTGGCGCCTGCGGTAGAAAGCAGCTCTGTTATCGTCGGTGGGGCGGTCAACGTAGGCTTTGTGCAGACGGTTGTTCTCGGCAAGCAGTTTGCTGATGGCGGTGTCGTTGTCGTCGTACTAGTCTTGGTGTTGGCGGCGTGCGCGACCGAGGACGGCCAGCGGTGTCGACTGGACTGTGTCCCGCAGTTGACACCACCGGTTCTCTACAGAGGTGTTATCGTCAGCGGCGGCAGCGACTGGAAGGTTGTCTAGCCGTTGAACTAGCTCGTTGCTGAAATGCAGATGGTGAGCAGGCAACGAAAACAGGGCAATATTAAGCTTGCCTGGGGGTCGCCTACCTTGTGGTTTCCTGCGAGGCTGTAGGCGAATCCGCTTCTTCGAGATGACGAGGCGATGGTCGGTCCACCCGTCAGTCCTCGGAATCGCCTTTGTCACCAGCACGTCCCGCTGGTCTCGCCTTCGGACGAGGACATAGGCCAGCGGGTGCCACTGACGCGATCGAGGATGCATCCAGGTGAGCTTCTTTCGCATCGGCAGGCAGAAGGAGGTTTTCGTCAGGATGAGCCGGTGTTCTGCGCGAGTTCGTAGAGGGAGCATGCCATTGTCTTTGAAGCCGCGGAGCCCATGAGGACTTAGCACTCCTCTCCCATCAGCATGGTCTGTGCCGACGCGGGCGCTGAAGTCACCAAGGACAGTGAACTTATTCGCCTTCGCAACAGTCGCCAAGAGGACGTGCAGGTCCTCGTAGAATTTGTCCCTTACGGCGTCAGGGCTGGTAATTGGCGGAGCGTAGGCGCTGATGATGGTGGCGAATTCACTTCCCTGGAGAGGCAGGTCGGGGCTCATCAGACGATCTTTGATGCCTTGCGGCAGACAGGGCAGTCATCCCACGACGTCGTTCCGGATGTCGAAGGCGACACGCGTATCTCGTCCCTCTTCCTTGGGGCGACCGCTCCAGAAGGTTTAGCCGGCACCCACTTCCACAAACTGGCCTTGTTCGGAGAAGCGGGTCTCGCTGAGTGCTGCGATGTGCACATTGTAGCGCGCCAGTTCTTGAGCCCCTTGCGTCGTTCGCCGTTCCAGTCGGTTGCTCCTCGGATTGTCTAAAAGGGAATGGACATTCTAGGCTGTCAGAGTGAGAGGACTCACCTTGTCAGTCTGGCTAGTGGGGCTGCGGGGAGGAGGGGGA